>JAZKLR010000610.1:0-377234 GCA_037103525.1 Ganaspis brasiliensis | reverse complement strand
GTTTCCTTTATTTATATAAAAGTTGTTTTTTTCGATACCTGGACAACGCAGGATAGAATATGGACGTTAGAAACGACCAGGATGTGTAATCTCGTTAAAATTAGGATGTCGCGCAAAACTGCGGAGTAATGTTACAAAACTCGTATGGCCCATTGATGGCCGCCATGTATGGCCCACACATGGAACATGGCTTCCATAGATGGGCCATGGATGGATTCTAGTTTAGATTCTACTTGGGTAGGTTAAAAAAATTATTAAATATTAGAAATCAAAACTTACCAGAAATATAAATCCCGATATTTTAATCCTAAAAATAATAGGAATCTTATAAAAATACATTATTTTAAAATAATATAATTTGAAAAATTTGCACTCTGTGAAAATTTTCATGATTTTTTAAAAGTTATAATTTTTTTTTGGGAGCTCCTAATAATTTGAGGATTTGAATATATTTTATTATTAATTTAACTTATTTGCTATTAAAATTTGGCGAAGGCGTTTTGCCTCGTTAAAGAAAAAATTAAAATTGAAAATCATGAAAATTTTCACAAAAGTGCAAATTTGTCAAATTATATTATTTTAAAATAATGTATTTTAATAAGATTCCTATTATTTTTAGGATTAAAATAACGGGATTTATATTTCTAGTGATTTTTGGTTTCTAATATTTAATCATTTTTTAAATATAATGTGTTTTTAAAAAGTGCCAAATTTAAGGTTACAAAAGCACATTGTGAACCTCTCACTTTTGATTAATAATAATTCTTAAAGAATTAAAATTAAAAGTAAAACACTATGGTTATTGGATTAAAAACAGTTTGAAATGTCATATTTTCTAAAAAAAAATTTCAAAAAGAAACATAATTTATTTTTTTTTTTTTTAAAAAAAGCTCTCAGGAAAGCGCCGAAGACAGGAATTTATATAATCCAAAACTAAGTCGATTTGGCCACTACATATACTATTTTAGGTTACAACGCACAAAAAAAATTAAGAGTCCAATCAACAATAAGCGGTTTATTTGGTAACCTTTAACACAATAGCATGAATACGACGCGTACAAAAAGTTAATTACAAAGTTCACGAAAGGCATGAGAAAATACAATTCTATAAAATAAGGGTGCTTAGGGCACAACGCACGGCGTCTCTCTGGAGACGAAACGACCGTGATTTCTGGACACGACCTTCGGGGCCGTCCGTAAGTAGGCCGAGGTCACCTGACCTCCTAATTCGGTTAATCCACCGAAAATCGTGGCGCTAATCGCGCTAGTTAATAGTGCGGGCAATTATGAACGCTCAAACTCTGATTCTGTGTCGAAGTTTATGGCTGCAACAAGGGGTAGCGGCAGGTACTAAAATAAATTTAACTAAAAAGGCGATAAACGACGCCACATGTTACTTAGTAATTTTTGGTCCGATTTCAAAAAAAAAATTTTAATTTGTATTTGAAAAACAAGGCTTTTTATATCTAATAGAGGTTTTAGGTTTCAAGTAAAAATTACGGTAGAAAAAGAGTAAAAAATTTAAAAATTGTCAATTTTCTTCAAATTTGTCAATTTTGGCAATGATTTACGGCACAATTTTAATTAGAACGTTTTTTTTGTGGTGAATTATTTAAAGTGTATTTAACTCTGCGTCGAATGAGCTTTTTTGAATTGAATTGGTAAAAAACTGGCTGCGTTATTGCATGTTTTGTCTTCATAATCATAGTATTTTACGGGAAAATTTTGGTGCCATTCCTAATTTTCAAATTTTTACTGAAATTTACTAAAATAAATATAAAAAAGTTGTTAGAAAATGATAAGTACCATTTACAACAATTTAAAAAAGCAACAAAAAGAAAGTACTGTTTCTAACTTAAATTATAAAATCATTTAAATTATAAGTCAGTTAAATAAAAATTCTGTAAAATGAAATATATATTTAATATGAGTTCGGTTGTTAAAAAATTCTACTTAATGAGAATTCGGAGTAATTCACGTTCGATTGAATACACATTCATGAAATAAGCGTTCGTTTTTATGAAATTTCTGTTTAATGAATTTCTGACAATTGAAATTTTGAACTAATGAATTTTAAAACATGTCACGTAAAGGTTCCGTCCAATGAATGTAGAGATATATAGAAATTCTGTTGCACAAAACTTCGGCTTCATAAATAGACTGTCATAAAATTTCGGTTGCATGAATTGTCAGGCATATCAAAATTCTGTTATAAAACAATTCTGCTAAAAAATATCTTTTTTAATAAAAGTTCGAATAAATAAAAAGCGGTAAAATAAAAAAATTCTGTTATAAAACAATTCTGCTAAAAAATATCTTTTTTAATAAAAGTTCGAATAAATAAAAAGCGGTAAAATATAAAAGTTTTGCAATATAAAAATTTGAACAAATGTAAATTATATTAAATATTAATTCTATTATATAAAAATTATCATAAACAAATATTCAATTTAATAAACATTCTATTAAATAAATATTGTGATAAATACAAATTATGGCAATTGGTGTTTTTGTTAAGGGGTCTATTTCATACAAACAACCTTTTTTTCAAGATTTATTTTTTTCATTAATTTTTTTCTAAACTTTTTTATCTTTTCATACATCAAAATGCACATATTAAGTTATAATAAAAAACTTTGTTTATTGATTTTTTAAGGTTTTTTTCCGAGAAGGTTCCAATTGACTTTCTGAATTTAGAAAGTCATGTCTGCCTGCGCGGTCAGGAAGATTAAAGTCGCGGCGGACCGTCAAAGATGATAAATCTGATAAGGAAAAAAAGCGATAAGACTCAAGGATAAAAATTATAAAAATGTAAAGTATTTTTTTTTTTGAAAACGTGTAATATAATTGGCAGACAATTTTCTGGAAGAAAAAGGCCTGGTAGACAACGTCAAAGGTGCGTTATTAATTAAAAAAAAGTGATAAGACTCAAGACTGAAATTTGTTGAAAATAATAGGTGAACTTTTAGCAAAGCCATATGTCAATTGGCTGAAAGAAATTCGAAGATAACATCGTGGCAGACAACGACAAAGAGCGCCATTTCCATACGTTTTCATACATTCACTCCTGGGGCCTGAAATATTTATTTGGCAAATAACTCGCAAACTATGGCTTTTATGCAAAAAATTGTAGAATACAATCTTGTAGAGCACATTATTATCTGCAATATTTATAACATACATTTTTTAATGAAATTAATATTTTTTATATTACATAGCAAAATGTGAAAAATCAAAGGGGTAGAAAACCACATTTTCGCAATTGTAGCAAGTTCTGTGTAATATATGAAAAAAAATTTTAAATAAAAGATATGGAGAATAAAAAAATAAACAACATCGAATTTACATTTTTCTTCATACAGTAATTTTGTGAACTCATGAAATGATAGAATGTGCGCAAAAACCGGGCGCATACTGGTATCAGACAACGTCAAATATGCGTCGTTTTTTATGAAAAAACTGATAAAACTTATGACTAAAAATTATTGGAAATACTTAGTGTGCTGTTAACAAATCTACCCTAATAGCACCGAAGTTTGCGGAAAGCTAACGGGAAATTAACCGTGTTATGTTCGATAGCTTGCACTGCAGTGTTAAATATACAAATTTTCTTTAAATATAAAGAGGAAAAAATAAAGGGAAAATTACGGGTGCAAGAAATTTCCCAAAAACCGAAAATTCGAATTTCTAAATTGTCGAATAACCACTTTGTCGAATTTCCAAATGATCGAACATCCACTTTGTCGAATGTCCAAATGTTCGAACTTTTTTTTCATGTGAGTTTCCTATCTACGAAATGTGTTGGTATAGTAGATTGGACAAGTTTGGGAAATTTAAAATTTCCATAATGATTTTAAATTTCGCGCCCTTGTCCAATCTACTATACCAACACATTTTATAGAGTGGAAACTCACATTAAAAAAAAACATTGGACCTTTTGGAAATTCGAACATTTGGAAATTCGTCAACTTGGAAATTCTACAATTTGGAATGTCGACAATTTGGAAATTCGACAATATGGGCTTTCGACAATTTGTAAATTCGGACATTTAAAGATTCAATTATTTGAAAATTCGACAAAATGGACATTCGGCGTTTTGGGTATTTGATCATTTGGATATTTGACAATTTCGTTATTCGACCGTTTGGAGATATGACTTTTAGAAATTCGACCATTTGAATATTCGGCCTTCTGAGTTTTTGGGAAATTTCCTGCACCCTGCAATAAGGCAGACAAGGACAAAGCATACGTTGACCACATTGTTCTTGCTAGAACGCAACGCAAAACGTAGTCTTGGTTAAACACAGAAATACGTAAATGTTTGTCTTACGTACACCAACGCACATGCGTCAGACAAGCGTCAACTAAGAGATAATTTAAATCCCAAAGTACAACGAATACGGTTACGGGAGCAGGGCATGAGATAATAAAGGACAGAGACTGTTTCTATCCTTTTCCGTCTCATGCTCTGGTCCCGTAACCGTATTTCTATCTGCTTAGGCCTTATGACTTTCAGTGTACAAAAAGATCATTTCAGCAAAATATCCTTAGATTGTCTAAATTTCCAGGAAATTCTTTGAAATTCGAAATTTCCACGAAAAATTCCCAAGTTCAATGAAATTTCCATGAAAACGGCAACACTGTTGCACTTATGGGTTTCTTGGAGGTTAGGTTACCAGAAAGTCGTATAGTTGTAAGAACCCAATTCTTTCTCACAGAAGTGCACAGGGATAATTAATGCTGACACTATTTCTAACAGCAACAAGACTTTATTAAATTAAACCACAATTTGTCACACATCTGAGGATCGGCGATCACACCCAGAGCCCACACAACCACGTCCGTCTTGCTCAACAGTTAGTCAGAATCTCTGGCTGTGCAACAGTGTTGCCAGACGTGAGTTGTAGACTTGCGAAAGCTCAGGTACAAAAATGCGGATTTCCTTGACAGAATTTGTCAAAAAGCGGATTTAAGGAAAAAAGAAAATTTTTCACAGGTATTTTTCACCTCCAAATTGCGGATTTTTGGCTTTTTGTCAGAGCGGATTGCGGATCGGAAGGTCAAATTGCGGTAGAAAATGCGGAAATGCGGTGTCTCTGGCAACACTGCATACTATGCAACCTCATGTCGCACGCACATACGTCACGCACATACGTCACGCCGTAACTCGAGAAAGAGTGAGAGGGAAGAGCCTAAATCTTTCATTCTTTCATTCTGTCCACACCTGAAGTTTGTCACCATAGATGTTTTTTTGTTTTAAATCAATAACTTTTGAAAAATGTATTTTTATATTAATTATAAGATTTGTAATTTTATTTATTTAATTATTGATTCTCCTGAATCTAAATTTTAAATCAATTGACAAATTTATATAGTTTATTTTCAATAATAATAGTTTATTACAATACAATCGTGTCTAATTTAAAGCTACTTTACAGATTTTAATAAAGATTCAAAAAATTTCAAATTTAATATAAAAATTAATGAATATTTTATGTTATAATTTATAATAATATATGAGTAATTTTCATAATAATATTTCGTTTTTTTAATTCCTTTTAAAAAAGACAATATAAATAAGAATAAAGAATGAAATATCATGATATAGTTGGAAGAAAACGAGCACTGTTTTAAAATATTTATTAAGATTTTTAATTTTTTTAATTTTTTTATTTCTCCAAATAAATGTTGTATTTTTTATGTCAAAATGCTTATTTTTTATTGGTAAATTATTGAACTTATTTAATTTCTAATTTTATTATAGGTTTCAAATTAGAATCAATTATAATTTTAATCAGTTCAATTGTAAAAACAAAAAATAAGATTGACTGAAATATAGTTTTCACTATATTATAGATTTGCCAAGCCCGTTAGGCTAAAAATTCATTAAAATCAAGATCAAGATCCCAAAATTTTCACAAAATTAAAGTTTGAACCAATTAAAATTCGTATTAATAAAATCAAGTTTACAATTTTTAATTTAATTTAATTTGTAAAGGTAAAAGATTGTTCCCGTGGATTAAATTAAAAATAAGTTATAAATTTTTAAACTTTAGTTATATTTCAATTTTTATTAATTAAGGTTTGAAATATTTTCAGTTTGAATCGATAGAAGTTGGGAATTTTTTAATTTGGAAGAATAAAAAAATATTGATAGAAATTTTGAAGAATGGTTTGTTATTAATTGAATTTCGTAAAAAAATTTAAAAATAAAGAATTGTTATTATCAAAAGATGTTTGGAATAAATTAGGTTTGCATAGAAGTTTAAATATATTTTGTTCACAACACTATTGAAAGAGAAATATTCTTATTTTTTGTAACATACAATAAATTTTTTTTATTTTTAACTGGGAAAGAAAATCTGATTTATTTTTTAAATTTTCTTTCTATTTATTAATTTGTAACAAGTTTTAATAAATTAAAATTAATTCACAAAATTTAATCTGATAATATATAATTAATTTTATCTAAATAAGTTTATAGTTTATTTTTTGTATTTAAACTATTTATTAGCCAATAAAAAATGCAATTCTTACGCGGATTTGCGCGCGTTTTTTTGCTTAGTGATAACAATAATCGCAAACTTTATTAATTCATTTTTTCATTCTACTATAGATGTTTTTCAGTTTTAAATCAATAAATATTGAAAAAATGTATTTTTATAAATGATTTCTAATTTTACTTATTTATTTATTAATTCTCCTGAATTTTAAATTTAAATTAAGTAATAAATTTATATTTTATTTTTAACAAATATAAATTAAATATCATTTAAAATATAAATGAGTGTTTTACTTTAATCTACTTTACAGTTTTTAATAAAGATTGACAACACTTTAAACATAATATGAAAATTAATGAAAAAATATGTATAAATAATTTAAAATAATTTAATGTTTCCAATATATTTGATGATTTAATTATAATTTTATTGAATACAACATAAATAAGAATAGAAATGAATATCATAGAATTAAATTGAAGAAAGCGAGCACAGTTTTTCAATACTTTTTAAGGTTTTTAAATTCCGTCTTTATAACTTATTGCTTTTGTTTTTGGTAGACTTACATTTGTTAAACTAAATATATTTTCGGTTGATATAAAAATTCCTTAAAATTTTAAGCGTAGAAGTTTAAATTGAATGATATTTATAGATTTTTGGAAATTAAGATTTTAAATTGTTTCAAATAATTCTTAGAAAACGAAGTCTGCATCAATAAAAAAATTTAGAATCTGTAAATTCAAGTATTAATTGATTAAAGTTTGATTTAAATATAAGTTTGAATCGATTTAAAATTTTCAAATTTCTATAAGTTGAACTTAATAGTTTTTATATTTGCAAATTATTTCAGGTTCCATTGTTTCCAATTTTTTAAAATATTTTTAGACTTAAATAGTGGAAATTGTAATCATAAAGTTTGGATTAATTTAAGTTTTAATAGTATAATACACATTTTTTATTATTTGAAGTTTTTAATATTAGTTGAAGTTTGGAATTTCTAATTTAAATATGCATTGTTAAAATTAAAAAATATTTATAAGTTTATAATAATTTTAACATGAATTGATTAAAGCTTAGACCATTAAAAGTTTTAAATAATAATTGTAGTTTATTATTATTCAAATTTGAATAATTCATAATTCCTACATATCTTATTTTAATACACTTTCAAGACACTTGTTTTTAGAGTAAACTAATTAAAATTGGAAACAATTTGAATTATTATTAATAAAATCAAGTTTAAAATTTTTAATATAATTTAATTTGTAAAAGTTAAAGATTGAAATAAAATGAAATGAACTCATTTTTATTTTAATTTCTAAAAAACACAAATTATTTCCATCATTCACTTTTACAAATTGAATTAAATTAAAAATGTTAAACTTAAGTTTTAAATCTTAAAACTTTGGTTATATTGCAATTTTGATTATAATTGAAGTTTGAAATAATTTAAAGTTAAATTAATAGAAGTTGAGAATTTTTTAATTTGGAAAAATTAAAATTTATATCGATAGAAATTTTTGAGAATGGTTTGTTACTAATCGAATTTCGTATTGTTTAAAGAAAATTTAAAAATAAAGATTTCATGTCAATAGAAGTTTGGAATAAAATAAATTTGTATAGAAAATTGTATTAATAAAAAATATTTTGTTCAAAAAACTATTTAAAAAAGTATTCTAATTTTTTGTAACGTACTATAAAAACTTTTTAATTTTAACTTAGGAAAAAAATCGAAGTTATTCTCCAAAATTTCTTTGTATTTATTAATTTATAACACATTTAATAAATAAAAAATAATTCACAAAATTTAATTTGATAGTATAATTAATTTAATCTAAATAAGTTCAGTTTATTTTTTGTATTGAAGCCACACTAGCAAATTGAAAAATGTAATTCTCGCGCGCTTTAGCGCGCGTATTTTTGGCTAGTAACAAATAGTTTAAAAAAATAATAAAAAACAAGATTCATTGAATAGACGTGATACAATAAAAACTTTAAATAAATGATTTTAATTTATCATTCATACCCAACATACTACCTCAGATGGTGAAAGTCACATTATTTTATTTATACAACAAAAATAAAAATTTTTTTTCGTAGTGGAATTTACTACATTTACAATATCAGTTTGATGACGTCGTGTTATATACTTCCGTGTTATCTATTTACAAAGTCTCTTATTTAATGTTACTGTACAGTCCTTATACATATTTAAAATGCGTCAATAAAGCTCTTTTTATATTTTTTTATTTTATCTAAGAGATCGTTTCTCTAAAATTAATATCACTTATTTTTTCCTATTCCTATAACAATTTTTTTTTTGCGCGCAAAATACTCCTCTTTTCACCTTTTACTAATTTATTCTGTACGTACGTATAAACATAAAATATGTAAATAATTTCTAATTTATATTGACTAATCGTCACGAAATTTCGTTTTCCTTTTATAATTCATATACTTGTCGACAATCCTTGTTTCTAAATTCTCAATTTATCAGGACCCGGCATTGGCAATTAAAACAGATTTAAATTATGCTACAGCCATGTGTCATATGGAAATGGTGAGATCTTCGATAAATTACATTCGCATTTTTTTTACTGCATTACCTTCTTACTCACTCCTCAAATTCAATCTCCCATTTTAAGAAGAGAATAAAAATTATCAAAAAACAAATATATATATAATAATAATTATAATAACTCGTCAATCTCGCGAGGTGATCAATCTCGCAATTTTAAAGGGAAAAAGAAAAAATCCAAGGTAATAAAAATTACTGAATGCAGTCTCTACAGCTATTTATATTAAATGAAACCTTCCCTTTGTTTCTTCTCAAAATTGCTGGTATAAATTTTTGAGACGTAAGACGGTTCCCTAAAATGATTATCTAGAAAGTTAATGAGGCAGAATTTTAGAAGGCAGAATGTTTCTTTTACCGTATGTTTCTTTTCTCGAACTATAATTTGTAAGAAAGCGCATGTAGACAAAAATTTGTAAAATCAAATTGACAATTATAAAAATTTTCGTATATTTTTATTTTAGTTTAAAATGCATTTTCTCCAACCGAAATTTTATTTCTACCAATTTTTGATAAATAGATTGATACTTTAATATAAATGTCAAATAACCTAACTTTTGTGTGTCAGAATTTTTATAAAAGCTTATTTTTATTTCTCAAAATTTTTACTTCAATGAATTATAATTTGACAGATTTTATATAACACAGAAATTTTATTTGATAAATAATCTATTTAGCAGAATATATATATGCCAGAATTACAATTTAACAGATATACAAAAAGTCAGAATTTTTATTTAACACAAAATTTATTTAAAATTTTGTTTTATTAGTCGAAATTCAATTTGTCATTATTTTTATGAGTTAGAATTGTAATTTAATAGAATTTACATTTGTTAGAATTTGTATATTGCAGAATTTATATTTAACCAACTTTCTGTTTATCCAAATTTTTATACAGAAGAATCTCTATTTAGTAGAATTTGTATTTAACAGAATTAAAAAATAACACATAATTTATGCAACCGAATTTTCATGTAACAGACTGCTTACAAGCCCGAATTTTAATACGAAAGAAGTTCTATGTATTCAAACCCATATTACATAGAATTTCAAAGTGGCAGAGCTTTCAACTGACCGACAACTCATATCGTCGAACTTTAGTTTGGCAGAATCGCTATTTGACAGAAGTTCCGATTGGCCGAATCTTTAGCCAATCAGATACAACTATGTACTTGAACTTAAATCTGATTGGCTAAAGATTTGGCCAATCGGAACTTCTGTCACATAGCGATTCTGCCAAACTAAAGTTCGACGATATGAGTTGTCGGTCAGTTGAAAGTTCTGCCACTTTGAAATTCTATGTAATATGGGTTTGAATACATAGATCTTCTTTCGCATTAAAATTCGGTTTCTTAAGCAGTCTGTTATTTGAAAATTCGGTTGCATGAATTATGTGGTATATTTTAATACTGTTAAATACAAATTCTACTAAATAGAGATTCTTTTGTATAAAAATTTAGATAAATAGAAATTTAGTTAAATATAAATTCTGCAATATACAAATTCTAACAAATGTAAATTCTATTAAATTACAATTCTAACTCATAAAAGTAATGACAAATTGAATTTCGACTAATAAAACAATCTTTTAAATAAATTTGGTATTAAATAAGAATTTTGACTTTTGGTATTTCTGTTAAATTGTAATTCTGGCATATATAAATTCTGCTAAATGGATTATTTATCAAATACAATTTCTGTGTTATATAAAATTTGTTAAATTATAATTCATTGAAGTAAAAATTTTGAGAAATAAAAATAAGCTTTTATAAAAATTCTGACACACAAAAGTTATGTTATTTGACATTTATATTAAAGTATCAATCTATTTATCAAAATTGGTACAAATAAAATTTCGGTTGGAAAAAATGCATATTAAACTAAAATTTGTACATTTAAAAATATAGTTAACTGCAATTTCCCTTATTTACAAATTAATGTATACGAAAATTTTTATAAATGTCAATTAGATTTTCCAAATTTTTGTCTGCGTGCGCTTTCTTGCAAATTCTAGTACGAGGAAATAAACATTCGGTAAAAGAAACATTCTTCCTTCTGAAATTCTGCCTATCTAACTTTCTAGATAAACATTTTAGGGAACCGTCATACGTCTCTAAATTTTTCACGTTTTGTAAAATTATTGGCACAAGATTCACCTGCAGGCTTCCTGTACAAAATCGGAGGAACATGTTTATGCTTTAAAGGAGTTACGTTCGCTGAGGAACTCATTCCTTGACTCGCGATTTTCGGCTTTTCTATAAAATTTTTCGGAAAAACTTTCCTTCCTTGACCACATTTTGAGAAAGAGTTTTCTGTTGTACCCATAGAGGTTCTACTGTAATTATGCTCCGTACTAACGAATTTAACGATATCCGGTCGAACCACGTTTTTCTCTAAACTTTTCTCTGTGGTTTTCTCGAGATTCCTCCTAACATTACTTTCTACATCGCTTTCTAAATTATCCTCCACGTTCCTTTCTACTCTTTTTTTAACTTCCTTCTCAACTTCTTTCTCTAGGCTTCTTCCTAAATCTTTTTCTACACTTTTTCCAGGGATTCCCGTTTTACCTTGCTTATCGAATTCGGACAAAACTTGAGATTTTACTGAACTATTCGGTTCTTGCTCCACTAAAAAGTACGCCGGTTTTACGTTCTCGATTGACACTCTCTTATTCGTCCCGTTCACCTCAATCTCAAAAACCCTTTCGTTCTCACGATTAATGACCTTAAAAGGACCATTATAAGGTCTCTGTAAGGATCTTTTGTTGCCTCCAACTCGGAGAAAAACGTGTGTACAATTACTCAAATCGCGGTGTACAAAGACCTTTCGAGTGTCGTTGTGTACTACGGGGACTGGTCTTACTGTCTGTATGTGCTGTTTATACTCGGTTAAAAAGTTATCTTGGTTCACTGGTTCCTCTGTTGGAAATACAAACTCGCCTGGTATCTGGATTGTAGTACCATAAAGGTACTCGGCAGATGAATGACCACATTTAATGATATTTGTTCTCATACCTAACATGACACTCGACAAAGTCCTTGTCCAGGTCGAATTTGCGTGACACATTATTGCTGCTTTAAGAGAACGGTGCCAGCGCTCCACCATGCCGTTGGATGCGGGATGGTAAGCGGTGGTCCGAATTCTTTGACAACCTAGCAAGTTTAATAACGATTGCATCACACGAGCCTCAAATTGGGTCCCCTGGTCAGATGTTAAAATTTCCGGAACGCCAAAACGGGACACCTAATTAACATAAAACGCTCTGCAAACCGTTTCGGCGCTGATATTTTGCAATGGAATTGCCTCTAACCACCTTGAAAATCGATCTATCATGGTCAAAAGATATGAGTAACCCTCACTTTGGGGCAAAGGGCCCACAATGTCAATGTGGACATGGCGAAACCGAGCTTGAGGAGCCACAAAATGTGCAGGTTTAACCCGAGTATGACGAGCAATCTTAGACCATTGGCAATCAAGACATGCCTTTGCCCAATTAGCTATGTCTTTGCGCATGAATGGCCAGACAAACTTTCTTTGGACCAACTTATAAGTTGCTTTAGCACCCGGATGCGATGGTTTGTGAAATGTATCAAAAACGTGTTTCCGAAGTGATGAGGGAATAAATGGTCTGAACACATCGTCATAAGTGTCGCAAACTATAGCTATATTATTAGATCCGAAACCTATCTTTTTCAGCTTTAATCCCGTTTTACTCGAATTCATATATTCAGAAAGCTCCTGATCCTGTGCTTGCTCCAAAGCAAGGTCATCGATATTAAATGCCGAAATAATAATAATAGACTCTATTCGCGATAAACTATCGGCTACTTTATTGCTCTCGCCTGATATGTGTTCAATCCAAGTCGTGAACTGGGAAATAAACGAGATTTGGCGTTGTTGCCTAGGGTTAATCTTGTCATTTTTTTGACTAAACGCATAAGTCAATGGCTTATGGTCTGTGAGAATTTTAAAATTACGCCCTTCTAGGTAATACCTAAAGTATTTAATCGCCTCATATATCGCGGTCAGTTCCCTGTCATACGCGCTGTAATTAATTTGTGCCGACGTCAATTTGCGCGAAAAGAAAGCAAGCGGTTCCCAAGTGTCTTCTCGGGGCTGCTCAAGCACTGCACCAATGCCAATATCTGACGCATCGGTGACAAGTCGAACGTCTGCGTCAAGAGAGGGGTGGACTAGCATCGCAACGAGGCCTAACTCATCCTTTATGTCATTAAATGCACTTTCCGACTCAGGATCCCACTGAAATTTATCATCCCAAGGAAACGGCGAAGGTCCGACACCGTTCGGGGTTTAGGGTAATTCACTATGGCCTTAATTTTCTCTTTGGTTGGCTTAATTAACGCGTAACCGAAACTGCTTTAGACGTTCTAGAACCAAACGCAGATGCTTTTCATGCTCGACAGGATCTGAAGACGCTATTAATATGTAGTCTATATATGGTGGATTTCACGTCAACTGTCCAGCAAAAAAAAAAAAATTTTGTTTAATCCTTTCCCAATTTTTGTTATGAGTTGTCTTATAGGTAAGTAATTTATCAGTCAAATATTTTTGGATTATATAAAAAATTGCCCGAGAGGGAGGGGGTTAAAGTTTTGAACTTTTTGTTAAGACGCTCTCATTTGTTTATTTATTGAGCTTAAAAAAAATGATAAAAAAATTTTTTGGTACATGATTTTTCTAGATTATTTCATCAGCTTTCGATTGGCGTGGTCTATTTAAATTTTTTTTTTATTTTGACCAAAATTTTTGAAAATTAAAAATAAATTTCACTTTTTTTCGACTTCGGCTCGGTTTATTTTTTTTATTTTATTTTTAAAAGAAAGCTGAGATTTTTTCCTACAAAATATGTAATTTTCAAAAAACCCTTTTTTTCGTTTTTGAGAAATTTAATGTTGAAGTTAGCGCGCCACGTCAAGGCGAAGTCTCACTCTACCGCTCCGCTTGTTGCTGTGCGCTGTTTGCATCATTACGTGGATATTTAATTATTCTAACCTTTAATTGAACTTTTCTCTGCATTTTACAGTGCTGAGACTGACATGAAATCAATTAAGTGCCTGCACTATAGTTTTTTTGTTTATTTTTTTATGTTTAAATTTTTTTGGTAATTTTTTGATATTGATTTCTCATAGAGAAAGTATTGTTTTACCTCCACAGGATCGATTGAGATTTTCTGAAATATCTTGACATATTTTGAACTCAGGATGTCAAAAATGATGTTTTTAAAAAATGTCTTGCTTATGTGTGCATGTAGTATATATTAAAAAAGCAACAAAATATAAAAATAAAATTTTTAAAGAACATAATTTTCAATATTTTTTGTTTATAGAATATTAATAACTTTTTATCAATTTGCACTAAAAGGATCCCTAAGAGCTTAATCGATGTATTTTTAAAAAGATAAAAAAAATAAAATAATCTGATTTTGCTGTTTTCAAAAAATATGTACATTTTTGAAAAATTTTTTTCAAGATGTTTAAATTTAAAAAAAATGTAGTTAAAAGTGATAGATCCGACTCAAAAGTAGGGCATAACTTGTCCCCCTTAAAGACCAATAATTTCGCAAAAAAACATTGTTTTAACTATTATTGTTTTCGAAATATCGAGCCTAACATAATCTTAACATACATAACTACATGCACACATAAGCAAGACATTTTTTAAAAACATCATTTTTGACATCCTGAGTTCAAAATATGTCAAGATATTTCAGAAAATCTCAATCGATCCTGTGGAGGTAAAACAATACTTTCTCTATGAGAAATCAATATCAAAAAATTACCAAAAAAATTTAAACATAAAAAAATAAACAAAAGAACTATAGTCCAGGCACTTAATTGATTTCATGTCAGTCTCAGCACTGTAAAATGCAGAGAAAAGTTCAATTAAGGGTTAGAATAATTAAATATCCACGTAATGATCCACGAAATCATGTACCAAAAAATTTTTTTATCATTTTTTTTAAGCTCAATAAATAAATAAATGAGAGCGTCTTAACAAAAAGTTCAAAACTTTAACCCCCTCCCTCTCGGGCAATTTTTTATATAGTCCAAAAATATTTGGCTGATAAATTACTTACCTATAAGACAACTCATAACAAAAATTGGGAAAGGATTAAACAAAATTATTTTTTTTTGCTGGACAGTTAACGTGAAATGCATCATATGTAAAAATAAATTCGAGGTCTCCAAGTGCCTTGTGAAGGTACCTTTGAAAGGTTTGTCTGGCGTTTCTTAAACCGAACGTTGCCGCTAAATATTCTTAAAGACCAAATGGAGTGATTACAGCCGTTTTTTTAATATCTTCGGGGGCAATCGGAATCTGGTGGTAGGCCATATGTAAATCGAGCTTTGAGAAAACCTCTTTTCCGTGAAGAATTGAGGAAACGTCATGAAGGTGGGGGACTGGGTACCTATCGGAATGGTCTGCCCGTTTAATCGGCGAAAATCGCCACATACGCCAGCTACCGTCTTTCTTTTTCTTCAATAATATCGGTGTGGCCCAACTACTACTTGAGGATCTGCATATCCCTAATCTCGTCATTTCACGAAATTGTTCCTTTGCTATTTTTAATTTGTCGGGTGGCAATCGACGAGCACGTTACGCCGCAGGGGGACCAAACGTTTCAATATGATGAAAAACGCCGCAAGACGGAACTGTAAGAGCCTGGTCTAATCGAGTCACTTCGGGAAATTGTGCCAAAATTTTAGCTTACGGATCACTCTTATTAATTGTGCTGATACCAGAAATAAGTGGTACTCTTAACTGGCCTTTAATACTCGCGTTAGTTTTAGATTCAATCAACCTCTGGTTTTTAAGATCAACTACAAGATTAAAATTTGATAAAAAATCTGCCCCTAAAAAAGGCCTTGGCACATCTGCCACGCAAAAATCCCAGGAGAGCTCTTTTTTTAAACCCAAATTCAAACCACTACGCGCTTCGGCAAAAGTTGCAATTTTCGAGTTGTTTGCGGCGTAAAGCACCATTTCAGTTTGTCTACTCCCACGCATATATTTTACTGGTAAAATTGATACATCCGATCCTGTATCCACTAGAAATACAAGTCTAGAAGTTCGGTCTCGAACATGGAGGCGTCTCGATCCAAAGCCGACAAGGTTCGCCTCAAGACTATTTCGACATGTCAATTTTCCGCACTGTTCTGACAACATTCGTTGTGGTGATTGGAACATTGGGGAGCTGACGTTTGCCTATTTTGACATTCAGGATGCGAATTGTATTCATATGGACCCGAATTCCTAAATCTGTTTTGGAATTGACCTCGATTAAACTGATTTGTATAAGGCGGATAATTTCTTCCAAAATTATAATTACGATTACAACTCCTACCTCGACTACGACCTCTATAGTCATTACTCCCACGACCAAAAAGACGACTCCGACATCTTCCTCGATTATTATAATTATTATTGAAACCACCATTATTATTACTAAAATTCCCAGAACCGCGGTGTCCAGTTCCACGAGATTTCGCGTTATTCGACTCGTCAAATTTCGACCTCCAAGCTGCCACTTCTGTAGCTAGTACTTCGATCTTGTCTTCTTTCGAAACAAGGGGTGGATCACTTGATACCAGAGCGTTACTCGCGTTAGCTATTCTGTCCAATTCTGCCAATTTGTCGGCCCTTTCAGCCAAATCAGCCAAGGATAGATCACTGCATGACATAAGAACAAGCTGATGTTGATGGGGAAGCTTCGGAATAAAAATCGCTCTAAGCACGTCATCGTTGCAGTCATCCGAGTTTAAACACCTCAGTCTACTTAATGTGTGAGACGGTTTTACTTCAACCACTACATCACCCCTAATTAACTACAAAACACGAGTTTCTTTTGAAATCTCGAAGTGAGAAAGCAATCGACTTTTAATTTGAGAATATAAATTAGCCGTTCTTGTTTTAGCCATAACTAAATCCCGCACACAATGCAGTGTATCAGAATCAACCTGAGTTATAATAATCTGAGCTTTTGCAGCCTCTGTCACGATCTTGTGCCTATCAAATACCGATTCCACCTGAGCAAACCACATCGCAGTATCATTTGCGCTGAAATGTGGAAGCCTAACTACGTGGGAAATTTCGATGTTAACCTGCATGACCGTTCCATTTTCAATATTAGGTGCTGGGGGAGCACTGACTAAATCATTCTCTGCCGGTCTAAGCTGAGCTGCACGTATTTCAAGGTTGCGTTCGCGCTGCACGATTTCCTCAATTCGACTATTTAATCTTCTTTCACGCTCGTCCAAAGCCGCGTTTCTATTAATAATTTCCTGATTCGCGTCGATCGTAGGATTTTCGCCTCCGGGAAGTGAACCTTGCCCCTGACGATTAACTTGATCTCTTGTTACCACCATTTTTACTTTTGAAACAAAAGGAAGAAAAGATTCAAATGTCCATTTGTGCCGTCATACGAAGCACACAGGAGAAAATGACAAAATAAAAAAAAGAAAAAGTGAAAAAAAAAATATATATATATATTTTCCCTTAAAAAAAAAAAATAATAATAATAACAAATAAATGAATCGCAAAAAAACAAAAAAAACTTCAAAGATCCCTCAATCTTGCGAGGTTGAACACCAGGTCGCTCCTCAGATCACTACGTGTCATCAAATGACAGGAATGAGCAAAAAGGCAACAAAAATATTTATTTATTCTATTTCACCCTTTTTTTCAAAATTGTAAAAAAACTACTCAATGCCAGGTCAGTCAAGAACAGTACTATTCGTAAGTGGTAATTCGTATATTGGCGCGACCAACAATCAAAAACGAAAAATCAGAAAGTATAAACAAATAAATTTCTTAAACATTACGTTTAGGCGAATCCATTATAAAAAAATTCAATAACAATATTTCGGATGGTCCAAAAAACAATCACCTATGAGACAGCTGAAATTCCAACTGTATAATGCACAAAATTTGATAAATTAGTTTTGAATAAATAAAGACAAAATGATTCAACAAATTATTTAATGCTCTAACATAGTGAATGTCATCCGAAATACTTCACAGAACCAATCACAAAACTCGCCATAACACCACGTAATGAATATATACATATATATGGTCGATTCTTGCGTAACTGCCCGATTTCAAGAAAAGTTTTGGTAAAAAAAAAATGTTTTTTATTCAATGTTTCTCTGCACTTATTTTTCTTATTAGGGTATAATATAATTATATTTTAAACGATTTTACTACAACTATATTTATACGAAAATAATAGCAAATTTTTGAAAATTGGCTGCCATGTGGAGCTGAACCGCATCCTTTTATTGTCAATATATTGTACAAAATAAAAATTTCTTCTTGATATTTTGCTAAAACGAAAATAAATAATAAATGCTTGTTCAAGTTGCGGTCGAAGTCAGACGTGTTTATAAGAGCTCTTGTAATTTTGTTTACTTGGTCTCGAGTTGGTGTTGATTGTGCTTTGCTGTGCAGTTTGGGGTGGTCCTCTTTTTTTCAATTACGCCCCTTTCGTGAATAGTTGTGTGTGAAGTAATTACATATTTCGTTTGTTTGGAGGGTGTGAAGCATTTCACTTTGAAAATGGTTCTCGATCTTGATCTTACGACCGCCATCACCAAGCTTACGGCGGAGATTAAATCATTATCTGCAGCACAAGGCAGGCTGATCGAAGACGTGAAAGCATCTTGCGCAGCTTCAGCTGACGTTTCTAAAAAATTGGGCTCTTTTTCTGGTAAAATGGATGCCATTGAGAATGATTTTGAATTCTTCAAACGTATGGATAGAGCGAAGAATATTCTAATTTTCAACCTGAAGGACGACGAAGAAAACAACAAAGATTTATTTTCAATTGTTTCATCGACCTTCGATTCTATTGGTTTATTAATTCCTGACATAGCCTTGAACGAGGTAAACAGATTGGGAAAAACAATGGGCAATCGTCCAATTATAGTCAAATTTATCTCTGCTCGTTGGGTGAAACATGTTTTCACTAAAGTGTCAGAGCTTCGTAACCTCAACATTGATATAGCAAATGATCGCACACCACAAGAAAGAGAAAAAAGGAAGAAATTGGTGAATCGCTGTCATACCCTCAAGGAAGCGGGAATCAACGCAACAGTTAGGAACTCCGCTATCTTCGTGGACGGCGTTCGTATTCGAGATGATGATCCGGACCCTACTAAAAATTCCACGGATTCTGTCATTGAATCAGCAGAAGATAAACTTCAGGACAATCAAATCTCGAAGAAGACGAACAAGGGCCGCCCTAAAAAACTTTCCCTACCAGAGGAGACCCCAAATAAACTTATGGACAATTTCCTTAAAATGGTGGACGGCACTCCCAAAACTTCGAAACCAAACAGGGAACTTCGTTCTCAGAGAGCTTAACAATTACCCAGTCCATGTGCTATCTCAAGTGACGGATTTCCCTCCCACTCAAATCACTCAAACCTCAGGAGATTAATTTTCTGGAACTTGCATGGTGCGAGCAACCTAGATGACATCAAGACCACCTTCAGGAGAGGGGACATTCTGTGCCTTTGTGAAACTTGGGCGGAGTCTGCCAGCTCCTTTTCTACACGCTTTTCCAGGGATTTGCGGGTAATCTGTTCATCGGCAGTGAGGGTTGAGAAGAGGGGAAGAGCTAGTGGGGGAATTGCGATAGTGTTAAGTGAGAAATTTTACTCGTTTAATGTGATTGTATTGAAGCAGGAGTATATCATTCTACAGGTAATCACAATTCAAATGTCTTTCATTCTCTGTGCAGTTTACTTCTCTCCTGACAACGATATAGCGCAATTTCTAGATGAATTTTTTCAAACGATTAACTCTGTTCGTACCTCTTTTCCGTACTCTCCTTTTTTTATCGGAGGTGACTTCAATTGTAGAATCGCCAACCTAAATAATTTAGATGTGAATATTCTGTATCCTAGCGTTTTTTTCTCCGCTAACCGCTCTACACTTGATAATTTTAACAATGTGAGAGGAAGAACTCTGACAGAATTTATGGAGTTAAATGATTTTTTTATTTGTAATGGTAGATCGGGTAGCGATTTCCCTGCTCAATTTACATTTAACTCCGTCATGGGAAAAAGCGTAGTAGATCACGTGTGGTGTTCTTTTAATTGTTTACCTATTATCCGTGATTTTAAAGTTTTACAAATTGACACTTTTTCTGACCATTTACCAATTATGGCATATATTGATTTGTACAAGCTCGAACATACTTCGGCTATTTGTAAAGTCTCACAACGCGATACATTTAAGTTTGCCTTCAGGGAATCTGATTTATTGAATTTTAAGAATATCCTTAGATGGAAAAATGAAGTGTCTCGGGTGAGTGGGGAAACTGATGATATAAATGACGTTTTAATCTCCACAATTAGAAATACGGCTTTGGATTTAAATATGTACTCATCAACGGTATTCAGATCAGGTATTGTTTCACGGAACAAAACCCTGGTTTGACGCCGAATGCCGTAATATGAAAAAATACACTCGTTCGTTATATCGTTTATATAGAGACTCAAACTTTGATGTTACCGCGGGTGTGACTTACAAGACGGCGGAAGAGGCTTATAAGCGAATGATCGTCTCAAAGAAAAGAGTTCATGCAAAAAGCAAAGCAGATAGGCTAGCTGCGGCCAGAGATTCTACCGAATTCTGGTACATAATTAATAGATTCCGCCGCTCTTCGAAGCCATCGAATGTCATTGACATTAGTGCTTGGCAGGAGTACCTCCTCGCTGCTTTCCCACCTTTTGAGCCATGCAGTCTCGTACTGGGTAATGAGGTGTCTCACCCCCTGCTTGATGGCTGCGTGACTTCTGGAGAGATTTTGGCAAATCTGAAAAAATGTAAAGATGCGAAATCGGCGGGGTGTGACGGGGTCGGATATGATTTTCTTAAAAGGCTTCCAGAAAATTGGTTTATTTTTTTGGAAGACATGTTCAATAAAATTTTATGTAAAGAAAAAGTACCAAAATCCTGGGGAAAAATAGAAATCTTAATGTTGCATAAAAAGGGTGCTGCGGGCTCTGTCGACAACTACAGACCTATTGCCTTAGTAAACTGTGTCGCTAAAGTGTTTACACAAATTCTGTCCCAGAGACTCTCTCTTTGGGCAGGGGAAAATAGTTCAATCCCAGAATTTCAATCAGGATTTAGGAGGGGAAGGGGGTGTATTGACAACCTATTCACTCTTATGTCTTTAATGCAGATTCATCTTAGAACTCCGCGCCAGGCCGTTTACGCGGCCTTCATAGACTTCAAAAGTGCGTTCCCGTCAGTTTCGCACCACTTACTTTGGTTAAAATTAAAAAAGAAAGGTCTCAGCTCTAAATTTATAAACGTAATTAAAATTTTTTATGAGAATGCTTCCGCCTGCATCTCTTGTAACAACGGTCAAACGGATTTCGTTAGAGTCACGAGGGGCGTCCTGCAGGGGGAGGTGCTGAGTCCGCAGTTGTTCTCTTTATTTATTAGCGACTTGGAGCAATTTTTGATTGATGAGGGATGTCGGGGTATATCCATCAGCAGCATACTGGAGGTCCTCTTGCTAGCATATGCTGATGACTTAGTGTTGTTATCTGATACACCCACGGAGCTGTCAAGAAAATTAAAAGCCTTGTGGCTGTATTGTCAACGTAATTTATTAAATGTTAACGTTAAGAAGACAAAAATAGTTATATTTCGTTTAGGAAACAATTCATTGGTTAAGCGCTTTAAATCCTTCAATTTTGGGGATAGCAAGATTGAAGTCGTCGACCAGTATTTGTATCTCGGGGTTGTTTTCAAGAATAATTGTACATTTTGGGAAACGGCGAAAAAAAATATGGTTTCGGCAAACGCCGCGATAGGTGCAACCATGAGAGTAATACTTAGTTCCAAAGCAGATTCGTGGCCTACTTTTTCTAAACTCTTTAACAGTTTGGTGTGCAGTAACCTTTTTTACGGGGTGGAGACTTGGGGTATGAACCTGGATGCACTCTTGGAAAGGGTACAACTGACTTTTTTTAAAGGCTTGCTCCAATTGCCTAAGAACACCCCTAATTACGCCTTACGTTTGGAGACGGGCAGGCTGCCCTTGTCCTATTCAATCCTTAAAAGAGCATTGTCTTGGTTATAAAAAATCTCCAATATGTCTAATTCTCGGTACCCAAGACAGTGCTCTTTGAGATTAATAGAAATGTTAAGGTCAAACGATAAAAGATCGAGCTTTAACTGGTTTGAACAGTTAAGGCAGTACTTTGTTAAGGGGAATATTGAGGAATTTTGGAACTCTGATAATTTGTTATCGTTGGGTGAACATACGGAACGGATCCTCTTAGAATTTTCAAAAGCCATGATAACAATTGATTTAAACTCACGTGCCCGTTCCGGGAGTCTACAGGTTTGGCCCCATGTTGCCCTCCACATCTCAGTTCAACCTTATCTAAGAGGCAGACTTGACTTGAAATGGATGAGAGCTTTTGTGCAATTACGTTTGTCCAACAATTTTTTTTCTTACTTCTTTTTTAATAATTCTAGTTTTAAACTTCCTACGTCAAACAAGTGCGCACACTGCGAGGAATGTCGCGAAGACTTTCATCACTTTTTGGTTGACTGCCCTTTTTACAGTACGATTAACATCGCTAGTTTCCCTGAAATTCAGTCTATAGATGTCCACGAGTTGTTTTGGAAAGAAATACTATCTACATCTGACACGGCAATTATAAAGAAATTTATTAAAATGGTGTACGAAATGTTAATTATTCGAGTACCAGGTGGTTGATAGGATAGAACTAGTTTATAACTGTGTGCGGTTCGGTGTGATCTGTTTTTTATTAATGCTTTTTATTGTTTTGTTAGTTATTGTATGATTTCATCGCATATGTACACCTTTACTTCTGGTTTCTCTTGCCGTGACGGTTGGCCGGCGTGTTTTGTTTTTCTTATGTACTTTTTATTTTCTTTTTGTTTTTTTCTTTGGTTTATATGTATGTATATGGACTGCTAAAGATCCAATAAAGATTATTATTAAAATAAATAGTAAATTAATAAATTATTTTTTATTCTAACAGTATTTTAGATATTAGTTAACATATAGAAAATTTTATAAAAGAACAGCAAATACAATATTTAATAATGAATATTTCGTTTTATTTTTTGGATAATTTGAAATCGAGATCGAGCAGTGTAATCCGGCATTGCTAAACTACTTTATAAAATAATATTTTAAAATAACCACCACAGATAAAAAAGGTTCTCTGCATGAAGCACACTTAACACTTCATATAGGCCATGGAGCTAAAATTTTACGTGATACCATGGAGCTGAAATTTGACATTTATTCTAACCTCACTTCTACAATATTGCAAAATAAATCTATTCCTTTTGCAGATCGCTTGTTTCACATGAAAACTTCAAAAAAATGGTAACAATACTATCAAATAGTTGTTACAGTAATATAATAGTAATGACATGGAACTGAACGCTTTTTTTGTACAAATGCGATTTTCACAAAAATAATTTTTTTTTAAGTAAAAATTTTTCTTTTTTAAAACTTTTTTCACATGTGATATAGTGCTAATGGATCAAAATTGAGATTTAACTTATTAGAAGGCGTAATAACTAAACACATGACACCTTAATTATAAGTCTACAGATCCCGTCAAAAATTAGAAAAATTGAGGGATAAAATATTTTTACAGATTCTAAGTATGAAAAAGGTATTATGAAGTTCAATATAAACCTAAATTGTTCATAAATATAGACACTTTATGCTTAAAAAAGGCTGAGTTATATTAATAATATTTTCACCGAAAATTATTCAATTAAAGTTAACATTTTTCAAAAGGGACACGCCACTGAGCTGAAATTTCAGCAGTTATAGTGCAATATAATAGAAGTTATAATATATATATTTATGTATATTTGGTTTTCAGTTACTCTCATATATACCTTTAAAATTCACTAATACACTTTAGAATATATTTTTAATCTAGGTGCATTTTTTCAATGCCGCCAAGTAGGGCAGTTACGTAAGAATCGCCCATATATAATAAGGTATAATATCGATAATCATATACTGCAATGAGAAAAAAAATGAATTATTATTTAATAAATTACTGTGGTATTAATAGTTATTTAATAGATCAAATTAATTTGCTAAATTATGCGACATTAATCATATTAATTTTTCGAAGTGCGGTCCTAATACTAACACATTCGTTTAAATTCACAGGCAATTCAAAAACTGCGATGATAAAATGTTCTAGTTCTTTTCGCTCTATATTGTTTCGATTGCCAGTCGCGGTCAGTCGATGTCAGTTTCGGTGGAAAGAAACTACTCCCACATAATATTCACTAACAGAGTTTTTCTAATCATATTTTATTTTAATTTAAATTTAAATGAGAAAAATTAAAGTACTGCTTTGATTCCTTATATTATTTTGAACAACATTACCACAATGCCAAATCTTTTATTTCCATTTTCAAAGTTAAACAATTAACCTGTCACTTTTCAACAACAATAATTTTAGTAAAAACAAACGAATTTTAAATTAGAGAAAAATCTTTTTTTTTAAATCGAGGAATCATAGCCATGTTTACACGTGCGTTATCAAACAAATGTTAAAATTTTAGAGAAAAACTGACGCGTATTTATTCTTACACAAATAAAATTTTGAAACTTACTTTTACCATGATAATCGATGATAAATTACCCAAAAACAGGAACTGTTGAAGGTGAATTGTTTGTCGCTGGTGAAAAACAGATTGCAGAAAACTCGGGAAAACCAGAAACGATGTCAGGAAAATCCAAAATGGCCTGAAACAAATAGAATTTTAACACGCCGCTACAGAATACTGCCTCCTCGGATATGAAGTGGAAATTTGTATGAAAAATCACTCCCTGTGATTCTCAGAAAACATCCTCTGTTCGGACAGGTCCGCTTGGTCTGTACTGCTCGAAAAGGTGCCCTCCGGAATTCATTTCCGGTGTTGCTCCCTCGGCGTCCCACGTTGCTTGTAAATTGATTTTCTTTGTGTAAATCAATTCTTCGTTCAATTTGATTGTTTGATTTCAATCAAATATTGTTGAGCAGCCTGGAATTTTGCTCAACCAGGCTATGTATTGAACGGAGTGGTGTTCAAAAAGAGGTTATGTTGTAAAACCATGTGATGAAAAATTTTCATCTGCCTCCGCACACTGATAATATTGCTGCTGCAGAAAATATTGTTGTAAAAACTTCGCCTCTTGAGTGAAAGATGTTCAAGATGTGACTGGATTTCAGGCTTCCTTCTGTCTTGGAATATCCCTTATAAATTCAGAGTCGGGGTCACCAGTATGGCTTTCTTGGAGGTTAGGTTACCAGAAAGTCGTATAATTGTAAGAACCCAATTCTTTCTCACAGAAGTGCACAGGAATAATTAATGCTGACACTATTTCTAACAGCAACAAGACTTTATTAAATTAAACCACAATTTGTCACACATCTGAGGATCGGCGATCACACCCAGAGCCCACACAACCACGTCCGTCTCGCTCAACAGTTAGTCAGAATCTCTGGCTGTGCAACCTCATGTCGTACGCACATACGTCACGCCGTAACTCGAGAAAGAGTGAGAGGGAAGAGCCTAAAGGCGCGTTTCCCACACACTGTTAGCTTCCTGTTAGCTTCAGGGAAGCTATAAATGTCCTCCGTTTTATAGTTTCCGATGTTAGCTTCCAGAAAGTTATAAATGTAATTTTTCCGAAACTTATTTTTGGTAACTTTACCCAAAATTTCTAAGATAAATTAAAAAATCTATTTACATGCGCACATAATACTGCTTTCTATAGCAGCTAGGGCTGCGCACAACTTTTGAATAACCTTTCCTACTGGGAAGGTATGCATGTAAAAAAATTTATACATGTTGAAAAAAATGTTTTTTTCTTATTTTAATTTTTCTTTTTATACGAGAAAACTTTATGCCAAACTCGGCAGGTAACATCGTGGCAGACAACGATAAAGAGCGCCATTTCCATAATAATGTGCTCTACAAGATTGTATTCTACAATTTTTTGCATAAAAGCTATAGTTTGCGAGTTATTTGTAAAATAAATATTTCAGGCCCCTGGCGTAAATGTATGAAAACGTATGGAAATAGCGCTCTTTATCGTTATCTGCCACGATGTTATCTTCTGAATTTTTCTCTGCCAATTGAGATATGGCTTTGCTTACCTATTATTTCCAACAATTTTCAGTCTTGAGTCTTACCACTTTTTTTTAATTAATAACGCACCTTTGACGTTGTCTACCAGGCCTTTTTCTTCCAGAAAATTGTCTGCCAATTATATTACACGTTTTCTAATAAAAAATAGTTTACATTTTTATCCTTGAGTCTTATTGCTTTTTTTCCTTATCAGATTTATCATCTTTGACGGTCCGCCGCGACTTTAATCTTCCTGACCGCGCAGGCAGACATGACTTTCTGAATTCAGGAAGTCAATTGGAACCTTCTCGGAAAAAAAACCTTAAAAAATCAATAAACAAAGTTTTTTATTATAACTTAATATGTGAATTTTGATGTATGAAAACATAAAAAAGTTTAGTAAAAAATTAATGAAAAAAAAAGAATTCTTGAAAAAAAGGTTGTTTGTATGATAATTTTTATATAATAAAATTAATATTTAATATAATTTACATTTGTTCAAATTTTTATATTGCAGAACTTTAATTTCACTACTTTTTATTTATTCGAACTTTTATTTGAAAGGATTTTTTTTAGCAGAATTGTTATATAACAGAATTTTGATATGCCCGACAATTCATGCAACCGAAATTTTATATGACAGTTTATTTGTGAAGCCGAATTTTTGTGCAACAGAATTTCTATATAATATTTAACTCTACATTCATTGGACGGAACCTTTACGTGACAATTAGAACCTATTAATATATTCAACTTCCATGTACCTTATACATGTCATTTTTATGTAGCCAGCTCTCCCTGCTGAGAGTAAAAAGATAGAAATCCTATCATTTTGCATCACTTTTTATCCATGAGATAGAAAGAGTTTAGAAATTTTATCTCATTCTATTACAGGTTTATTAAATGTTATATCATCCTATCTCTTATGTCTTTAAACCTATCTCTTTCATTCTTTCGTCTATGTCTTATTACCTATCTCAAGTTTTTTTAATTCTGTCTATCAGTTTTTATCCGCTTTTATCTCCTCTCAATATTTATTTATTCAGTTCTATCTCTGTGTTTATATAACGGATTGCATATCTTTTCCAATAACTTCACATCAATCTCACGCTATCCTTGCTCTATCGCACTCTATCACATTCTATCCTCTAATGAATACAATGTACAGTCTGTCACTTTCAATCACCTTTTTTAAATCCTAATCTATTTTCTTAATAAAAATGTATTACTTTTTCTATGCTTTGTCAATAACATCAATAACCAATCTCTTTCTGTTATTTCCTCTATTCCTGTCTTAAGGGATTATGACACTCTAGAGGCCGAAAAAATAGGGGTTTTTTGGGAATTTTTTTCAGAGAATTTATAAAAGCAATTGAAATTGGACCATGATGAGTTTATTTGGCATCATTTGAAGTGTAAAATTTTTATTTTTTATAATTATTTAATAAAAAATAGCGACGCTAGAGCAGATGTCCATAGATTTCTCTGTTCTGCGAGAGTCCGCGGCCGCACCAACCGTTCCTGTAAATTTTGAAATATCATGAGTATTAAATTTTTTTTCTTATTCCTCATTACAACAGTGTTACGTCTGACGTACAAAAAGCCTTACAATATACCCTAGTACCTCCTTTTAAATTAGTTTCAAATTAATGAATCTAATTTGGGATGAGGATTAAGTCAATGAGTGAACTAATTTTGAATAATATTTATTTATTGAAATAAGTTAACAAGTTAGAGAAGTTGGATTTTATAACTGAGCCTTACTTAGAAAATTGTTAAAAGATCTTGTTACTCTGTAGAATCGTTTGTGGGTTCTTGATGATATCGCAGGAGCAGTTTGTAGAAGCTGCTGCACAAACAAACTTAATTGCTGGATCTTGATGTAGGTGGATTGTTGTGGAGGTCAGGAACTAGTTGTGTTAAGTACCATCACAGTTTTAACACAATATTAAATGACAAAATCAGACCGGAGATTGGTAAAGGCAATTTGATAAGAAGATATGTTATGTTCAATATCAATCCAATATTGATGACATAAAGAGCTTATTTTGATGAATTGAAGAGTGAGAATATCGTATGGCTAACTACTTAATTAGAATTCTTAATTACACTCTTGAATCTTCTGAACGCACTGACTTTTGTAAAGACTCGAACTTGAGTGTAATACTATACGTGAGATGGTAAGACCGCTGTAGTCACTGTCGGATATTATGACTATTGTACACTGCCGTTATCATTTTGCTGGTCTAATTTATATCGAAGAATTAGGCCATTAGCATAATGGCCGTTTTTGCCTATCTCTTCTCCCCGCAGTCTTGCACAGGTACCTATACCTATTCTCCTCCCGTTCCCCTTGCATAGGTCCAAGTTTGTCTACGAAAAAGAGAAAGTGTATCGTAGTTCTTTAAATTTCAGAAAAGAAGATGGCCGCCCTTGCTTATCTCTTCTCTCCTCAGCCTTGCACAGATCCCTATACCTATTCTCCTCCCGTTCCCCTTGCATATGTTCAGACTTGTACTTCCCTCCGCTATAGAGATGGTCTACCGTAGCTGTTGAAGAAGCGTGTCTAGACTTGCATTTGTCTAATATCTTATGTAAACATGATCTTTCCCTTTTCAAGCGTTTTTTTTTTTTTTTTATTTATTTTTTTTTTTGCGTAGGATGTGAAAACCTGCTACCAGGTACCCTGTAGCCCGTACTACAGGGTTATGCGGGGGTGGCGATGTTCTGCCGACCCGCTAAAAACACACCCTTATTTGGGGACCTTAAGACCACTCCCGGCTAGCACTTTTCGCGCGTATCGCCATCGGGAGTAGTCTTATATCCCCTCCTCTGTCGCTAAAGCGACTTTCTCCCTTATTCTACGGGACCTCCATTCTTTGGCGACCATCGAGATCTTTGACCTTCATAACATAATGTATGAAGGTCTCGATGGTTCGCCAATCCTCGGGAGAGCGAGTCATAAGCGGGATCATGTTCTCTGGTGTAACCTTGCGATTAACACCAGTAAACATAACCTGCCTCTCCGCGTCCCACCGCTTACAGCTAAAGAGTGTGTGCTCTGGGTCGTCCACTGGGAACTTGCAGTACACACACTCCGAGCTATCGACTTTTTTAAATCGCTCCAGATAGGAGCCGAAACACCCGTGCCCTGTGAGAGCTTGGGTTAAATAGTAGGAAACCACTCCGTGCTTCCTACTTATCCAGGTGGCGAGTGTAGGTATCAGCCGATACGTCCATCGGCCTGTCTCCTCCCCGCTCCATCGTTCTTGCCATCTGTCGACGAGTCTGCTTCTCGCATCTCGGCGACTTTGGTCCTTGCTGGGTCTATTATCTTCCGTATATGCGGAAGAATTTCTCTTCTTGAAAAGGAGGAAAACTTCCTCCCTTTCTTGTGCCAAAAGATCTGCCGGCGGGACGCTGGCAAGGACCTGAGCAGCACACGTCGGTACTGTCCGATAGGCCGAAATGATACGTGTGGTAACACTTCTTTGCGCGGACAGTATCCTTTTACAGATGGTTTTACTTCTGTCATTTCGCAGGGTAGGAGCCCATACAGGTGCTGCGTATAGCAGCTTTGAAAGGGCAACACTCGCCACCAGTCTCCTCTTTGCTTCAGAAGGCCCACCAATGTTCGGCATTAGACGAGCTAAACTTGCCGAACACTGTTCGGCCTTCCGACATGCTACGGCTATATGGTGTTTAAAATTCAAAAATTTGTCGAGTTCGACACTTAAATATTTGATATGATTCCTCCATTGGACCTCGAATCCGTCTATCTGAATACCAGGGGCTGTATAACCACGTCTGTCTGTGACTAGCAGCGCTTCGGTCTTATCTAGAGCCATTTGGAGGCCTCTGGCCTCCAGCCAGCGCTTTGCCCGTTTCAGACATTCGTTCACCAATACGCCCAGGGCTTCTACAGTTTCAGCAGTGCATACGATCAACGCGTCGTCCGCGAAGCCGATGATCACCGCGCCTTTAGGTAGACCCATTCGCAAGAAGTCGTCATACGAGACATTCCATACGAATGGTCCTATCCTCGAGCCTTGGGAGGCACCTCTCTGCATCTCCTCTTTCAGAGTGCAGGTGTCACCCTCGTATATTACCCACCTGTCGCTAAGATAATTATCCATTATCCGCAACAGGTAGGGCGGTATTCCTTTGTTTCTCATCGACTTGATGAGATCTTCCCATCGCGCGGTATTAAACGCGTTGCGTATATCAATGGCTACCAACGCGCAGAAGCCCTTTTTCTTCCCTGGTCCTAGTTGGTTTTTTCCTTCTCTGGCTAAGTCCACCGCCTTCTGAATGGCGTCTACTGTGGACAGGCCTTTGCGGAAACCAAATTGGTTGTCAGACAGACTATTCTCTCCGGTCAAGTGAGATTGCATTCTCTGCAGAACCATGTCCTCTAGAAGCTTACCCATCGTATCTAACAGGCATATAGGCCTGTAGGATGAGACTTTATTTAGAGGTTCGTCTCCTTTCCTTAGGAGGACCAGCCTCTGCCTTTTCCAGTCGCGGAAAAACTCTCCTCTCTTTAGGCAGTTGTTGTAGCATTCTAAGAGAATCTGAGGTGAAGCAACGATCACTTGTTTAAGGATCTCGTTGCTTATCCCATCGATTCCAGGCGCCTTGCCTGGCTTTAACCTGCTGCCTGCATTTTGCAATTCTCTAAGAGTGAAGAGTTGATCCTCACCGACTTGACAGTCACTCCAGTCCATCCTAGGCCATGGTTCTGCTGGAGGAAACAAGACCTTTATAATTTGCCGGACCCAATCGGGGTTGTCTAGACCGGGGGTCTTTTGCCTCGATAACAATTTCTTGGTAACGATTTTATAAGCCAGACCCCATGGGTCATTTTCGACGTCACCGATTAGGTTCTTCCAGCTCTTTCTTTTTGCAGCGCGTATCTCCTTCCTGAGGATTCTCTTGGCCTCTGTATATGCCTCCTTCAGCAGAGGATCTCCGTTTGAACGGTCATATCTCCTTCTTGCTTTGAGGCATGCCTTTCGCAAAGAGGCCAATTCCTCTGACCACCAGTATACATTTCTTCTTCTTGGGGTTGTGCTTCTACAACGCGGCATAGACGCGTCGCATGCGGTGACAATTATATTTCTCACCGTCCGCACCTCCCCGTCCAGAGTGTTCGGCCTCTTCACCCATCCCAGCTCCTCAATGAGGCGGGATTCTTCTAGGGACCGGCCGAACTTCTCCTTGTTAAGTTTCTTAATGTTCCACTTTGGGCCGTTCTCACGAAGAACTCCGTGGTTCCTGGCCCTCAGTGTGTTTCCCCTTGAAACTGAAAACTCGATATACTGGTGGTCGCTGTGAGTATAATCCTCCAGGACGCGCCAATTTTTCATACTTTTATGCAGGGGGATCGATGTGATCGTGAGATCAATGATTGATCCCTGCCCGTTTCTCCTGAAGGTCCAAGATCTCCCCTGGTTCGCAACCATCAGGTTGTTCCTGGAGATCATTTCTCCGACCAAGATTCCTCTTTTATCGAGCCTCGTCTCACCCCATTCTGGTGACTTAGCATTAAAGTCACCTGTAATGAGGGTATCCAACCTGGATTCTCTAAGGCTGATTTCGAGGTCATCGATCTGATCTTCGAAGGCTGACAGTTGATCGTTGGGTGAGAAATAACAGCTATACATACGTATGCCTGCCATTTCCACCCACACGAATCCACTGCTCGTCTCCAGGAACTTATCTGCCCGCAACTCGGAATTGCAGATCTGTATGGCTGCTCTTCCAGATTTATCCTGAAACCAGGGAGCGAGATCGTTCTTTCTGTTCTGCTCAGTGCAGAACAAGACATCGATCTTCTTCTCCCTGGCGGTCTGCATTAGGAGGTCTTGGGCCTCCTTGCACTTATGCAGATTGATCTGCAGAAACTTTAGGCTTTTGCCTGTTTAAGCTTCTGCAGTTCTGCTTTATATACCGGACAAGATGTGCTGCCGGCCCAGTGCTTCAGTTCAGTTTTGCCTAAGTCTCCGCAAGTGATGCACTTGGGCTCCTGAACCTCACAGGTTTTGGCCTGGTGACCCGCGCCGCCGCATCTCCGACAGTTTTTGATTCTGTCGGGGCCTTTGCAGGTGCGAGTCGGGTGGCCGTATGCCATACACCTTTGGCATCTGACGGCTTCCAGGTGTTCACGGATTGGGGCGTTAATCCACCCAACCCGTATTTTTTCTATCTTTAGCAGAGTATTATACTCTGCCTCAGGGAGGCGTACCAACGCCAACATTGATCCGCGGAGTCGCGAGACAATGCTGACGGATCTCTCCGGGTTGGCACCGCCGAGCTTTTCATTTAGGGCCTCAGCAACTTCCTCCTTGGAGGTTGCTTCGTCAAGGTCCCTGATCTCCAATGTCCGCTTGTTTACGAGAGCAGTGACTGTGGCCCTCTCTCGAAGAGCCTCAGTCAACACTCCCGCAAACTGGGATGTATTTCCTCCTTTTTTGAGGACAAGGAGAAACTCATTGTTGAGTGTTCTCCGTGTTCTCTACTTGGTCTTCGTTTACCTCCATGTCCTGGTTTAAATTTTCCACGTTGGTATCCATACTATCTTGTTTACCAGCGCCTGGTGCGTAAAGTGGCAGGCCGCCTTGATTGGGAACGGGTGTACCCTCGGACACTGCGGTCCTACCCCAGATCCCTGAGGCTTAATCAACACGCTTAGCCGTTCCCGGAATACACGGACGGAACGGACTAGCCAGTAGCAATGAAGGTTCCGACCCCTTACATCCATTACGCACTTGCCGATCAATCCCGAAGGGGCTGGCTCCTGACACCCTACCGCAGATCCACCTCGGCAGAGCTACGCTCACATCAGACTCGTACCTGCCACGGTTGGAACCGCCGCGACAGGACTTATCACTCCCAGTGTACTGCCTGTAAGGTGCCGATCGGACTAGTGTCGTTGGTCAGACCGGACAAACAACCGGTCTATCGGGCGCCAACCCTAGATCGAGACTACTCCACACCAACTTAGAAAAACCAAGAAGGCAGGAGTGTCCCGCTTCTCCCAGAACCCACGCCTCCCGCAGCTGACGAGGATGGTTAGCCAAACTCGCCAGACCTCGGGGGTCGATGAGTCCCGGAAAGAGCCGAACAGCTCGTCCAGTGATGGCGTCCGAAGGACAAGCGCCTGGCCGGTCCTAAGCCCCCTCACCACGACAAGGTGACACCACGAGGGGGTATATAATATAAAGATTGTTTTAGTATAAAGTAAGAAAATCAATATGACAATGTTTATAATAACAATATATATATATAGGTTACGTATGTAACAATAGCTAAAGAAAAGAGTAGAATTTTTTGGATACCGTCACGTGGGGCTATTTTGTGCGCCGTGGGGCTATTTTGTGCACGCGAGGTTTTTAATGAATAAAATTTTTATATTCAGTTGCTTAAGATTGATACTTGGTATAAATATTTTCTGATATATCTAGACTACAGAGAGTACTAAATGAATTTATTTAATTCTTTATCAGAAATCAGAAAAAAATAGTAAAGTCGTGTAAATCAAGCTGAAAAATTTCAAAGTTCTCAAACTTCTGTTCAGATCTCCGGAAGTTTAAAAGTGTTTCTAAAGGTATTAATAATACTTGTTGACAATTTAGTGGTGATAATGTATACGTGATACGCTAACTTTTTATTGCATATTTTAAGACAAACGTGTAAAAAACTGAAAAACCAGGATTTGGTGGGTTATTTTGTGCATTCTTTAAAATCAAGTTTTTTTCAATAATTTGTTTTGTAGTTAGTAAAAATTACTTTAGAATTTCGTTTTGAAACATTTTTGTTTTCGTTTTGTTATAAAAGACAAGAAATAAGCATAAACTCTCAGTTTTACACATGGTCCCTTAAAAACCTCAAAAAAGTAACATTAATAATTACATGCTTTTCAAGTTAGTTTTGAAACTTTTTCTCCTAAAATAACTCAAAAAGTGTAATAGAAGTTATTTTAGGTAAAATTTTCTTAAAGAAATAACTTTTTTTGTAAATCTACATTTTTGTGAAATTTTAGTGTTTTACATTCAAATTAGTTAAACAATTCCTAGAAAAAAATATTTCTGGCTTTGTTTTCCTTCATTGTACTCTAGAATATCTAGAAATAATACTTCATGCAGCAAAAGCGTTCAAAAATTTTTTTTACACAACTTGATAAATAAGCAAACTTTGATGCACAAAATAGCCTCACCATGGGGTTTATTTTGTCCACAACTTTGAGTTTCTATAACTTAGACAAAAAATTTTTTCTTGACGGCTAACTCATAGGGCACCTTTAAAAGGATGTCTACAACATAACTGAAAAGATACATTCCTTATTTTTTTAAATTCTGAATTTCAACAAAGCACAGAGTGGAAAAAGAGTGGTTTTGTGCACAAAATAGCCCCACTTGACGGTATATTGATTTTTCTCCGAATGGCGTACTTCTAAAACTGAGCTATCAAAATTGGACCAAAAATTTGTCAGTAAATTGTTAATAACAAATGAACTACGCGATTTAAAAAAAAATCCTATGCTTTTCTTTAAACAATATATTTTTAAAGATGTGTGCAAAATTTGAACCAAATCGGTTGAAAACTGTACAAGTAATTGGTGCGGCCAACTCGCCGTACAGCCATGCACAAAACTTTGAAAAATAAATATTTAGAAATGTCTTCAGGCCATCATCTTTCAATATGTTATTTCTGAGACCCTAAGAGACCATTTAAGGGAAGATTCCAGTAATTTTAAGCTTTTTTTAAAAGATTTTTTTATACTAAAAAAAATGTTTATTACATCAATTTTTTTACAATAAAATACAACTCTTAAAGTAATTAAAAACTTTTTGTTTTTAATGGAGTCTTAGAAAATGGCTGCCGAAAGTGGTCCCCTCTAAAAGTTGTTTACACTTTTTCTCTGAAACGGTTAATGTGAAATAAAAAAATTAAATAGTTTCTTAATCTGTACCATTTTGGCTATCGTGTAAACTAGGATAAAAAATATTTATTGAAAAAGAACCGAATGACTGACTTTTGAATTTTTTAACAATAATTTTGTAACTTAAATTGTTAATAACTTTCTTAAATATTAATGGATCTTAAAAATCCTAGTTTACACAAAAACTACACACGGAAAGAATTAATTTCTTAAATTTTATTCAAATAGTCGATGAAACTCAGGACATAGAGACATTTGTACAAAACTTAAACTTGTCGATTAAAACTTAAAGACAGTCGATTAAAACGTGCAACACGTCGGTGAAAATTTATGAGATTGACGTTTTAAAAATAAATTTAAACAACTTTTCGTCTTTTCTAGATCGCACACATACCATTTCCTCCCCACCTCATCACTTTCACACATTATATAGACACAGATTTACAGAATTTACTATGTTATCCTAATATAAACGCAAATTTTAATTTATTAACGAAAAATCTCACAACCGGGTTTCGAATGCAGGTTCTAACGCACGACGATACTTGAGACGGCGCCTTATACCCCTCGGCCATTCAAGAATACGAGACAGTCTTTGGAATGAAATGAGTGACACTTAACGATAGCGTAATAGGCGTTGCATTTCCTCGATTCCTCGACTGTTGAATAAATTTTAAGTAGTAGAGATCAACGTTTGGTACTATTTTGAATGTTTCATAAACAACCTTTGGCTACTTATTAATCAATTTTTCTCACTCTGTTTTACTACACCAGGATTTAAGTTTAATCGACTGCTTGATGATTCTTTCTATTGTGCTCATGAATAAGTATGCAATTATATTTCAAGCTTTGTGAAAATGTCTCTATGTCCTGGTTTTCATCGACTTTTGAATTAATTTTAATAAATAAATTTTTCCCGTGCACGTTCAAGGAACATGCTGTCCAAATTTCAAGTTATTTTGATGAATAGTGGCAAAATAAGAGTGTAAACAAGATAAAGATATGCAGTTTCGAGAAAAACGGGTTTAAAATTTGAAGGCCCACATGTACAAAAATTTAACTTAAAGTTCGGCAATATATTTTAATAGTTAAGCACAATAAGAAAAAATCATATAAATAGTTATATACATATAATACTTCAAATCTAACAATATACATTTCTTATAGTTTAAGAACTGCTCTTTCAAGCGGTGCACTAGAAAAACTGTTAATTTAAAAATTAACATACTACAGTTAGTTAATTAATAAAAAATACAAATTTCCGAGGTTTTTTTTTACTTCAGATTATTTTTCCCGTTTTTTTAGATAATTATTCTACCCAAAAATGAGCAAAAAATAATTTCGATTTTTTTAAAAAAAATCACTGGAACCTCCCCTTAAAGGAAAAAACAAAAAATCGATTTTTAGAAAATCCTAGAGTGTCATAACCCCTTAACTTTGAAACTGTAGCTATTTTTCACAGTAACGAAAATTCTATCTATTTCAATCAATTACTTTTATTCTTGGTCCATCCCTTACTATCATTACTCTACCTTTTTCTTTCTTTTAATAAATAAATTGAGTTACAAGTCACTTTTAATCACTTTTTTCAAATTTCATCTTATCCTTTTTCTATCGCAATCCATCACATTCTATCACGTAATGAATAAAATGTAAAGCCTATCTCTTTCAATCGCCTTTTTTATCCTAACCAATTTCCTTAATACCCCCCTGCTACAAGTAAAAAGATAGAAATCCTATCAGTTTGAATAATTTTCTATCCGTGAGTATTAAGCGGGTTATACTGTACTTTAAATCAGGTTATAGATTTAGGCATACAATGAGATAAAAGTAAAAGATAGTTATGAGGAATTGAAAAATATCCATGCTGGAAGTAAACGGATTCAAATTTTATCTGTATGAATCCATGCTTTATCTATTGATATCCGTTTGAATACTTTTTCTATACTACTCCATCAATTTGAATCAGCTGTCTATCCATCTATTTTTTTAAATCCTTTTTATATCCATTCAGCTTATACGTATTAATCAGTGCAAATCATTTTCTAACCGATTTTATCCTTTGATTAAAAAAGTGTCTGGCTATCTGTCTGAATCCGCATAGTTTTCTACCCGCATCTTAATTCTTGTCTATCCCTGAGCAACTTTACATTTTTGTATCACCTGCTCGGATAAAAGATGTATCTGCATAAAGCTTTTTTAATCGGTTTCAATCCTTCAATTGACAAAAATGAGTCCTGATGTTCGTCTGAATCAGAAATTTTCTATTTGTCTACCAATACTTGTTTATCCGTAAACTGCTATACGGATAAAAGATTTATCCATGTAAATGATTTTTTATCCGCTTCAATCGCTTAAGGGCGAAGTCTTATGGTTCCGTTGTGCGTTGCGTTATAATGAGATAGAAAAGGACAAAGTATATCTGTGTCCTATTCTTTCTCATTACAACGCAACGCATAACGGACTCATAGGACGTCGGTCTAATGCAAAAAGTGTTCGACGTTCTATCACTGAATCTGCAAACTCTATCCGTGAGCCCGAATATGACGACAATATGTGTCAGATAAATCATTTGTAATGAGCAGATAAATGAAACAAAGATAGCGATAGACATTGACATGGCGCCACCTCGCGATTGTGCAACACCCTGAAAGTATTGAAAGCTTTGCGAAGACAGTTTTTTATCCTCAATCAAGATTTTTTTAAAGTAACTTACACTTACACTTGCACAGTGGGAAAAAAAGACGCTACTGGAAAAAATTCTGCTGACAAGCCAAATCTAAACGGATTTTAACTTTTTTTTGTTGAAATTCTCAGCATGAATTGCGCTCTAAGCTGTGGGTGCCACTTTTTAAAATTTTTGTACCATAACCTTAAAAAATTATTTTATACCTATTTGAATACATTTTTCAGTAATCAATGTCATCTGTAAACGATTTTTAAGATCATTTTTTGATCACTGATGATTAATTTATTGTCACATTATTAAAATTTACAATGGAGGACACAAAATGGCTGCCGAAATTTCAAAAATGTATGTTTTTCCATAAAATCCATGACCAGAAGTATTTTTTATTCATGAAAGTTCGTAATATGTGTATCGATTGTTACATATCGAAAATTTGGTTACATAACCTTAAAACAAAGTTTTAATCGAATTGGAATGCATTTTTCATAGATTAATTTTATGTATAAAGGTTCAACATATGTATTTGGAGGAACTAAATTAAAAAGTAAATAAAAAGGATAAATATTGATATTAAAAACACTGAAAGATTTAAAAAATTTATAATCATACTTTGATCAATGCCTAAACCTAATAAAATGATCCAGCCAATAAAGGCAAGGTCAATTTATATGTAGAGGAGTGAAGATAAAATTTTGTGTTACAAAAAACGTTCAATTTAAATAAATTCAGAAAAACTGTTAACAAAAGAAGTTGTTGAGCCTGATCGGATAACAGATTTTCAGGTTTTGTTTCTTTAGCTTCATTGAACTAATAAGAGAATATAAACCAACAAGAAGATGGTGCATAATGTCCTCATTGGGTGCTTTTCTATTATTTATTCAGCTGTTATTGCTTTGAGCATTTCTGAAAATGTTATTGTTTGCCTCTTTCTGGTGTACTTGCTGTAGATTTTTTAAAAATCTATGTTGTATGCGATGTGCAATAAATATTCCATTTTACGGATCCAATAATGAAGAATTGAAAGACTGAATACTCTTCCTTTTTGATACAATGTTTTAAGTGATCCAAATCTTTTACAAATTTGAGCCCTACTTCTCAAACATTTCAACACTTTTATTCTTGCTTTTTGTGTGTTATATATTAGCGTACAAGATAAATCTTGATATCAGATATTTTTAAAACTTTGATGCATTTGCTTTCTCATTAAAATTATCCTAATATTTTCTACATTCAACTAAGGATTTTGTTTCAAAGACCCTGAATATTTTTCAAGAATTTTTTTTATTATAGATTTATAGTTTTTCATTCTTTATTATACTGAGTTAAAAATTAATAAAATTATTTCTTTCTCATCTAAACAATTCTATTTCTAAAATAATATTTTCTGATTTTTAATTCATCAGTGACTGTATCATATTGTATTTTACATTCTTTTAAGTCACAGTCCCATAAAATATTTTATAAGTTTATGTAATTTACTGCGTAAGCTGCTACTAAAGCAATATTAACAAACGAATTGTTGGACTTTTTATCAAGAGTAAACAAAAATTGAAATTAATTAATACCGCAAAGTAAAATCAATGTTAACATACAGTAATTCAAATATTATATGCGATACTACTGTTAGACTCACATTTGGGTCAAAAATTCTCAAAAAAATCAATGTTGGTCTCGGGTCTTTCGATTTCTATGAAACTTGGTGAAAATGTAGTATTATATGACAGACGTTTTGCACAAAAATATTTTTTGAAAATTTTCAAAATTGTGGTTTTTACAGGGCGTCAAAATTTTAAGTACCGTTTTTTTTCAAAAACGAATATCTTTGTGGCGTTTTAATAAATTTTGTTCATATTTATGGTGTTTATAAATAATATACCAACACTTTGAATGTAATATAAGACCAAAATTTTTTTTCAAAATGTGCCCCGAAAAAAGTTAAAAAAATTTTTGATTTTATTTTTTTGATCAAAAGCACCCCTACGATTTCTTTTTAATAACGATATTTCGTTTTCTTTTTTTTCCTGAGTTGATTAAAAAAAAAAAGTTCTGGAGACTTTAAAAACAACCGAGATATTGGACTTTTTGTGACGCGGCCTACGCTCTCTGAATTCAGGCAAGCTTAACGCTGGGACACGGACGCATTTTTTCAATCATTTTCATCGTTAATTATTTTTATTATTCGGCATGTAAAAGGTTCTCAGAATAACATTTTCTTACGTACTTTTCATCGCTCTTTCATAATCTGTCATCAAAATTGCAAAAAAATAAAATTCCAAAAAGCTATGACTACTTTTTTTGGAAAAAATGCAAATTTTTGACAATTTTGATTCAAAATGATTTTTTTCTACGTAACCAGTGATCAGAAAATTTCTGCACCTAAAAATATCGCGTCCACAATATCCAAGCTTCAAAAGAATGGACCATACATTTAAAAATATCAAGATCGCGGATCCAAAATGGTGACGACAGAATTTTTTTAAAAAAAATTTACACCCAGTGGACACTTTTCTTAATTCTCTCTTTATCTGTATGAAAATGAGTACCTAAATGTTTTTTGGGTCGCTGATTGTGAATCTAAAGTCGGATTTCAAAACTTCAAAATGTCGGATCCAATATGGAGGTTGATATTTTTGGAATTGGTCGGATTTATTTTAAAACTCGGGGGTTTTTGGGGTCGCTGATTGTGAACCTGAAGTCATATTTTAGCAATCCAAAATGCCGGATCCAATATGGCGGTCGATATTTTTTAAATTGATCAAATTTATTTCAAACATGCTACCCGTGGTTTTTTGGGGTCGCTGATTACGAATCTGAAGTTAGATTTAAAAAATTCAACATTATGAGTGTTGTCAAAGAGAGTACAAGTTTATGATATAGATAGACATACTATAATTACTGTTGCGAATGGCGTTACACCTCAGTGCTAATGCTCAATAGATGATAAATAAATAATATTTGCCAGAAGAACAAATCAATGCAGTTGCGAAAGAAATTGCAACCCACAGATACTACAAAAAAATTGCAACCGTTGTCATAGAAAGTATTAGTATATAATATGCATAGACATATTATAATTACTTAGTTGTCAAGGAAATGTAAAAGAAATATGTAATTCTGTCAAATAAAAACGAACTTCGTGCAATTAGATCGGAAATTATATTGGATCCGCCATTTTGAATTTTTGAAATCCGACTTTAGATTCACAATCAGCGACCCAAAAAACATTTAGGTACTCATTTTCATACAGATAAAGAGAGAATTAAGAAAAGTGTCCACTGGGTGTAAATTTTTTGAAAAAAATTCTGTCGTCGCCATTTTGGATCCGCCATCTTGATATTTTTAAATGTATGGTCCATTTTTTTGAAGCTTGAATATTGTGGATGCGATATTTTTAGGTGCAGAAATTTTCTGATCACTGGTTACGTAGAAAAAAATCATTTTAAATCAAAATTGTCAAAAATTTGCATTTTTTTCCAAAAAAGTGGTCATAGCTTTTTGGAATTTTATTTTTTTGCAATTTTGATGACAGATTATGAAAGAGCGATGAAAAGTACGTAAGAAAATGTTATTCTGATATCTCGGTTGTTTTTAAACTCTCCAGAACTTTTTTTTTAATCAACTCAGGAAAAAATAAGGAAACGAAATATCGTTATTAAAAAGAAATCGTAGAGGTGCTTTTGATCAAAAAAATGAGATCAAAAATTTTTTTGACTTTTTTCGGGGCAAATTTTGAAAAAAAATTTAGTATTATATTACATTCAAAGTGTTGGTATATTATTTATAAACACCATAAATATGTGTCTATTCAGGGTGAAAAAGACCTTAGCTGCAGAACTGAGTTTTACGCCAACGGGCGTTTGAAGTTGAGCCTCCCTATGTTACTGTTACACTGTTAGAAAAGACTTGAAAATTCATGCATTTTTCAATTACATGAGTTATTGAATTCACATTAAATTCAGGCTTGAATTAAAATTCAACTACACGTAATTGAAAATTCGTATTGTTATTGAAAATTCAAGAACATGTAATTGAAAATTCAAGAACACGTAATTGAAAATTCATATTGTTATTGAAAATTCAAGGACGTGTAATTGAAAATCAAAGAACATGTAATTGAACATACATATACTGTAACTTAAAAATAACCTTTTTTTTTCTTGTCAGTTGTAGACAGAACAATTTAATAAAAAAAAGCTTATGGACATCAAAATTACATTTAAAAAATTATTATTGTCAATAATGTATGTATTTTTTAGAATAACGGATAGTTCGCAGTCATTTCAAAGATATAATTTGTCATTGTCAAATAAGTACCCAATCAAAGTAATAAATTTCAACAGTCCAAGATGGCCGAGGTACGAAAGGCGTAGATAACGATCCGGAAAACCCGGGTTCGATTCCCGACTCGGAAATTTTTATTTTCTTTTAAAAAAATTTTATATTTGATTTTTCAAAACCGTGTTATTAAAAATTCAATAGCACGTATTGTAAATAACTTCACTTACAAGTTACTGAAAATTCATATAGATATTTTTAACAGTGTAGGTTATGCCTATGTTTCACCTCTAATAACACAAAAACTAATAGACATAAACAAGTTTTGATTTATGTATGTTAAAAAGCAACTCAAATTCTATCGATTCATAGTAACAATTAAAAATCAAATGTTTTGAATTTCACAGGACGGGAGTTTGAACTTGTGCCTGCCTACGTTATTGTTAGGTTATGTCTATGTTTCATTGCGAATAACAGAAAAACTAATAAACATAAACAAGTTTTGATTACTGTATGTGAAAGAGCAACTCAAATTCTATCGATTCATAATAAAAATTAGAAATCGAATGTTTTGCAGCTAAGGTCCCTTTGACCCTGAATCGACGCATATGAACAAAATTTATTAAAACGCCACAAAGATATTCGTTTTTGAAAAAAAACGGTACTTAAAATTTTGACACCCTGTAAAAACCACAATTTTGAAAATTTTCAAAAAATATTTTTAGGCAAAACTTTTGTCATATAATACTACATTTTCACCAAATTTCATAGAAATCGAAAGACCCGAGACCAACATTGATTTTATGGAGAAACTTTGACCCATTTCATAAAATGTGGAACATATAATTAAATAATTTAAATAAAAAAGTTGTTGCAAATGAAAGATATAGATAATTAACAGGGCATAGATATCGAATATTCTTAATATATACCAACCGCAACTTTTTAATGTTTAAATCTTCTAAATCAATAGAAACTTCGATAAATATCGATATTTGTATATAACGATCGTCATTTCTATAAACTGATGTTTGTATCTTCATTACCAAGGTAAATGTCAATTCTAGAGTAAAACTTCTTTAATAAGAAAAAAATCATTTTATCACGCTTTGTCATTATTAAAAACTATTTATTATTTTTTATTTTTCGTTTATGATATTTTCGTTCTTTCGTTCTTCATGTTTTTCATTTACTTAATCAATATTTTATGAAATATCTGGTTGAAAGCAGCGTTTATTTTCAACGCTTAATATAACTATAAGTTATTAATAATTATAGTAATTATAATTATTGTATGGTATTAATTTACTTTAATTCTTGTTCACTCTTGGGTAAAGAAATTTAAATTTATTTCTTGCTGATAATTATTTTCATGATGACTTACACAATAAGCTATTCAAATTTGTGTAATATTTTATGGGACTACGATTTCAAAAAAAGTAAAAGCAAGATAGATATACTTATTGATGGTATAAAAAGTTTGGAAAATAATCTCTCGGAAAATGAATTGTTTGCAATAAGGGAAAAATTAATTTTTTCATTTTTGCCTCAGTACAATAAAAAATGGAATACTGTAAAGCGAACAAAAAAAAAGTTTATTGAAAAATATCCAGCATTCTTAGAAACAGAATTCTCAGTTAAATTCAAAACACCTTCGGATAATTTAAAAAAAAAAAACGGAAATCCTCGCAAGTCTTAAAGAAAGCTGATGTCAATAAAGGTCGTCCTCTATTGTCTTATGAACAAGGGTCAGCAAAGACTAAAAAGAGGCGTCTAGATGAAACATTTGACAAATGTTCTCCTAAAGAGTTAGTAGGAGCAATACAGCGGAAAATTAGTAAATCTGAAGTTAGTCAAAGCATTGATGATTCTACTAATTATAATTATGAGTGGGATAAAAAAAATGTTTGGCCATGTACGATGATATAAATCTTACAAAAAACAAGTATGAAAAATTAAGAAAACACAATTCAATAATTAACGGGAATAAGATCTATCCACTATATTATGAAATTTTAAAGGCCAAGAATGATTGCCACCCTGAAAATATTAAAATTACAGAAGCTGGTGCTAGTGTCAACTTAATTTCATTGCTTGTCCATACAACAGAAAGGATACTGCTATCTTTAGGTGATAACACTTTAAAATCTGTTAAGAATAAGAAACTAACTCTACTTCGAAAATGGGGGATGGATCGTGCTTCAGGGCAGCAACAAATAGGCAAAGATGGTCCTCACAGACTGCTGCTAATGACTTGAAAAGTGATAATGATGATGACGATAGTGATGGAGATGATGTTAATGATTATAATGATGTTGATAATGATGTTGATGATGATGATGGAAATGGTGATGATGGCGATACCAACGGTAATCAGTGTAGCAATGAGAATAATAAAAATTGTCCAGAATATCCCAGTGATGTCTTAGTTTTTATCGTAACCTTTGTTCTTCTTCAACTGTGTACTGAAAATGTAGCTATTTGGACTAATCAAACACCAAATTCCGTTCATTTCTGTCGACCAATAGAATTTGAATTTGTTTAAAAATCCCTGGCTTATGTACAAGAAAGATTTAATCATTATAACAATACGCTTAAGAATAATAATAATTACAGTCTTTTCGTAAATAATGTGAAATTTGAAGCAGATTTCAAAATAGATTGTACCATGATTGATGGTAAAGTATGTAACTTTTTAACCGGACAAAAAGCCTTAAATTGTTGTAATATTTGTAGACCCAAATTTATAAACAATTTGGCTCACGTAAAAAATCGCATCTACAATAAAGAGTAATACTTATTCGATCTTTCAATTCTTCATTGTTGGATCCATATCATGGAATATTTATTGCATACAACATGGATTTTAAAAAGTCTATCGCCAATATACCAAAAAACAAAAAAAGAATAAAAAAAAAGAAAAAGAATAGAAAAAAGTCGCATCTACAATAAAGAGTAACACTTATTCGGTCTTTCAATTCTTCATTGTTGGATCCATATCATGGAATATTTATTGCACATTTCATACAACATGGATTTTAAAAAGTCTATCGCCAATATACCAGAAAACAAAAAAAGAATAAAAAAAAAAGAAAAAGAAGAAAAAGAAAAAGAATAGAAAAAGGATGATTTAACAGTTATTAAAAGACAGATTGTCGCTCTCAGTTGATGTTGTGAAACAAGGAAGTGGAACCATAAATACTAAAAATGTTGCTCGATGTTTTTTGTCCAATTCTGAAATTGTGTCTTAAGTTACTGGACTAGACAAAACATTAATTCAACGATTCCACAATATTTACAGGCTTTATCAAGCGGAAAAATGAAAGATTGTCTTAAGTTCAAAAATAACTGCAATGATACATCAAAAATGTGCAACGATCATTACAGTTGGTACAAAATGCCACCATCTGTACACAAAATTCTTGTGCATGGAAGTGAGATTATTGAAACATTTAAGATTTCGATTGGTTGGCTGAGTGAAGAGCCTCAAGATGCAAATAATAAAATTTTTCGAAAAGCTCGAAGCAATAACAGCCGAATGAATAATAGAAAAGCCACCAATGAGGACATTATGCACCATCTCCTTGTTGGTTCAGATCCTCTTATCAGTTCAATGAGGTTAAAAGAAACCAAAACTGAAAAACCGTTATCCGATCAAGTTACACAACTTCTTTTGTAAATAGTTTGCCAAAATTTATTTAAATTGAACGTTTTTTGTAACTCAAAATTTTATCTTCACACCCCTACAAATAAATTGACCTTTCCTTTATTGGCTGGGTCATTTTATTAGGCTTAGGCATTGATCAAATTATAATTAAAAATTTTTCAAATCTTTCAGTGTTTTTAATATCAATATTCATCCATTTCATTTAATTTTTAATATAGTTTCTCAAAACACATATGTTGTACCTTCATACAAAAAATTAATCAGTGAAAAATGCATTACAATTTGATTAAAACTTCGTTTTAAGGTTATGTAACAAAATTTTCAATATTTAACAATCGATACACATATTACGAACTTTCATGAATAAAAAATACTTCTTGTCATGGATTTTATGGAAAAACATACATTTTTGAAATTTCGGCAGCCATTTTGTATTCTCAATTGTAAATTTTAATAATGCGACAATAAATTTATCATCAGTGATCAAAAAATGATCTTAAAAATCGTTTACAGATGACATTGATTACTGAAAAATGTATTCAAATAGGTATAAAATAATTTTTTAAGGTTATGGTACAAAAATTTTAAAAAGTGGCACCCACAGCTTAGAGCGCAATTCATGCTGAGAATTTCAACAAAAAAAAGTTAAAATCCGTTTAGATTTGGCTTGTCAGAAGAATTTTGTCCAGTAGCGTCTTTTTTTTCACTGTGTGTCGGACGGAGAGAAAAAATCGGATGACAGATTGAAAACTGCGGTTTCAGGCGTATAAACAAACGCTTTTATACTGAAAAGATTAAAGTAAATAGAAAATGGAAATAGACGGTAATCTTACATTCATTAGACTCTCTTTGTAAAAACTTTTATAGTATTAGGTGGTCCAGTGGCTAGCAGCAAGGATTTCGACATTGAGTGGTCCGGTTTCAAGTCTTCATACGAGCTGATTTTTCGGTTTCAGGTTTGATTTCAATTTATGTATTTCGGTTTTATGTTTACTATGTATAACTTGTAATAATTCACTATGTTGATTTATAACAAATAAATTAAAAATTTACAGTTGTACGGATAGGAAAAGAGATAAAAGAATATAAACGATTAGGCACAGAGATTTAAATGGATAGAAAAGTTTAATCTTTTTTTATCCGTTATTATCTATCCGTTTAAATACGTCTACTTTCATCAGGGATCAATTTTTTATTTATATAGTTAGAGATAGAACGAAATAAATTAAAAGAATAGGAAAGACTAGATATTCTTTTTTGGTAATAAACTTAGGGATCGAAAAAGATAGATATTCCAAAATATTTGGGATAGACTGAATGATTGAAAGATATAGAAAAAGATTGAAGCCGTCGGATAGATAAAAGATAGGAAGAGAAAGCGTTTTAGGAATGCAAATCGCGTATTTCCCGGACATAGAAAATTCAATATCTTTATATCACTTATTTTCTATCTATTTCTATTTTTTTACTCTCAGCAGGGCTCCGTCTAAATCGCATGAACTAGGATTTTTGTGATCGGGTAAAAACACGATCTTCTGCTGAGAGTAAAAAAATAGAAATAGATATATAATGAAACAGAAATAGATTTCTACACAATAGAAAACAAAATGGCGGCCATTTTAATTTTTTTACCTTGTTTTTACAACTTAAATTGTTTAAAAATATTAGTAAATATTGATGAAATTAAAATCCTAGTTAATGCGATAGCCATTTATGTGTAGAAGAAGTCCTGAAAATTTGAACGCTATTGATGCAATAGATTTTTTTAATTCGTGTCAACCGTGTCTAAAAACACGGTTTCGAGAAAAGCGCGTTTAAAATTTTTAGTTTATTCATTTGCAATGCCGAAGCTATTTCTAAATGGCTTCTCATGACGTTGCATATGTAAATGTTTTTTGGGTCGCTTATTACGAATCCATATTCCGATTTTAAAAATTTCGGATTCAATATGGCGGACATTTTTTTTTATAGACCTTTTTGAATGGTAAATTACATTTTGGTCCCACTGAGCGGAGACACCCTTCTATTTTTTGGCTTCTGAAGCCTGTTCTTGTGCTCGGAAATATTAATAACTATTTTTTCCTTATTTCTACATACATATACAGTATAAAAAAATATTTTTGAAAAATCGATTTTTTGACATTTTTTTATGAGACAGACCCCTTAAATTATAATTCTGGCACATAGAACAAACGTATGATTTATTGCTGTTGTTAATAAATCTTAATATTATTAAATTATTAAATAATTCTGGCACATATTATTTCGACTAATTAAATATTCTATCAAATGAAATTTCTATAATATATAAAATCTGCCATTTTGAAACTCGCTTAAATGAAAATTTTAAGATGTGAAAATACGGTTATTTAAGAATTCGGACACATGTAAATTAGGTTATCTGAAATTTCTATATAATGATTAGTCTATTCAACTAATATTCGTGCAAGTGAATTTCAGTTTGTGAAAATGTCTATTAAATTAAAATTGGTAGGTACTGTTGTAAATTTGTTCCACTTTAATTTCGTCGAATTAAAAGTTATCCTTCTGCATAATTACCACAAAATTCTATTAAAAGGTAACTCAATTATGTACATTATCTGATAAATAATTACACTGTGTTACAAAAAATGAGAAAAAAAAATTACTTTTAATCGGACCTAGCCTAAATTGTTCGTTTTAAAAAACTAAAAATTGTTTAGTTTAATAAAAGTTAAGTTTGTTTTAGTTTAAATAGAAAATAATTGAGGTTTTATGTTTCAAGTAAAAATTACGGTAGAAAAAGAGTAAAAAAGTTCGAAAAAGGAATTTAACCGAAAATTCTAATTCTTATAAAATACTTTAACAATAACCTTCGTACATTCACACGTGAAAATGTTTTTTATTTTTTTCATTTCTTCTTAATTTTTAAAGAAATTTGTATAAAAGCAACGATTCCGGAAGAGATGAAATTGTCCGGGTGAGATGGAACACGGTGTTTCTATTTTTTGTAAATGCCCTTATGACAGAAAATTGAGTAGTAGAAGCCAAATAATAAATAAAATACACTTTCTTTATGTCATTTTAAAACATTTTTTTTTGCAAAAATCTTCGAATCTTCACAATCATTAATTTTTCATATTTAGATATTCTCGCGAACGTCGATTTTACGAACAATGAAACAAATTTATTGATAATTTTTCTAGCAAGAAATTACTATTTTATATTTTTTATGGACTGTTTGACTCTTACGTATGTAATTAAAATTTTATTTGATGGTTAATTTTCCGAGATGCCATCTCTCCCAATGTTCCAACTCTCCCGGAATTACCCTACGGCACAATTTTAATTAGAATGTTTTTTTTGTGGTGAATTATTTTAAGTGTATTTACTTCTAAGTTAAATGAGCTTTTTTGAATTAAATTGGTAAAAAACTGGCTGCGTTTTTTGTCTTGAAAAACACAGTATTTTATTAAAAGGATTACACTTAGTTGTCATAGGCAAAAAGAGAGTAATATTTGACAAATTTTTTTTCTTTTTCATACAAATTTTTTTAAAAAAGTAATAATTTATTTAAAAGTGCATATATTTAAACGCTTAAAAATAATTTAACAAACAAAAAATATTTAAAAATATTTAACTTGCAATAGGTTTTTAAAAAATGCATTTCTTAAAAATGGTTCTGCGGTGGACAGTTTTTTTCAAACACAGTTCATCAGAAATCAAAAATCCAAATAGTTTCTGTTAGAACGATGTCATACACAGTATGTGAACGAAGGGTTTTGCAAAATTTTAATTTTTAACAAAATGGCAGCAATTTTTTGAAAAATAAGATTTTCTAAGCAAAAAATGTTGGATTTTCATTAATAAAAATGAAATTTTTTATTCAATTAAAAAATCCTTCGTTCACGAACTAGTCATTTATGTGTAAAATAAGCCCTATAAATTTGAAGCCGATCGGTTCAGTCGTTTTTGAGAAATCTTATCTACCGCATAGGTGTTTATTGAAAAATGTAATTTCGAGAAAAACGCATTTAAAGTTTTAAAAAAGAAGTCACCAAAATTTTTATAAAAACGATTCAAATTTGCTTGAAACTTGTTATTCAGGGGTTTTTGGGGTCGCTGACTACGAATCTGAAGTCAGTTTTTAAAAATTCAAAATGGCGGATCTAATATGTCAGCCAAAAATTTAAAAAATATTTTGATTCGCTTGAAACTTGTTACTCGAGGGTTTATGTTTATTAATACAGTAAAACAAAAGCGAATGGTCTTGTTTTCTGTCTTTTTTTTACAATATTAACGTGAATAGTAACTTAGATTTTGGTACTCTTTTTCAATATAAACGATATAAGCAATTATGTTTTTAGTTCTTAAAAAAGAAAATTGGGTTGCAAGACGATGACATAATAGTATACATATCACTTTTATTTATAATTTTAAACTTTGTGACAGTGTTTTCTGTTATACAGTCGAACCTGGATAAGCGATAACTGGATAAGCGAGAAACCTCTATAAGCGAGAGAAATTTGTCGGTCCTTCATTTTTACATGTAAAAACCTCTATAAGCGAGATTCTGTAAACGAGAGAATTTTCTCGCCCGGACCTCTATAAGCGAGAGAATCTTGTCTAAAATTTTATCGAAATATCTTTTGTTTCTAGTTCTATTGGTATCTTTTTACTTTTCGTCAATGAAAATAAAGATATTTAAATTACCGCAGTTACTCGCGCACACTGTTAAAAAAAAGAAACGCACTTTACACCAAAAAGTGCGAAGAAAATGCAATGCATCCTTAAAAGTGTTGATTTTTTGTAAGTTACACTTTTAAATTGCAACGCCAGTGTTACGGTGCGAAGTTGTTATGACACATGAGACATCAACACTGATTGGTGCGAGTGCCACTCGCGATTACACATAACCTACAATCACATCAATAAAAACACAAATTCTAAACTATCAATACACATTTTTACTCAAAAGTCATACACTCAAGTTAATATTTAAAATTGTCAAGAGCACAAATGATATTACACACAGCTAAACATATGTTCAAATAAAAACAAAATTTAAGAAGAAATTAACAAAAATATATTTATAATTTATGGAAACAAAAACGGTTTTAAGACTAGAGGCAACATATCAATTTTTGTAAAGCACAATATTTACTTGAAATTCTATTCAACATGGCACATAAAGTTGCTAAATATTTTTCAAATATTCTTTAAGATATTCTAATTTTCAAAATTCAAAACTCTATTTAATGATATTCTTATAAATTATGGAAACAAATCAGGTTTTAGAATAAAGACAAAATATAAATTTTTGTAAAACCGAATACTCTTTCCAAATTCTATTCTATGTGGCAAATAAATTTCTGAAATATGGTTTTAAATACCTTTAAGATATTTGTATTCAAACCTGTATTTAAAAAAAATAAGAAGATATTTTTATATTTTTTATCATTTATGGGAACACAATCAGGTTTTAGACTACAGACCAAATAAAAATTTTTGTAGAATTGAATATTTTTTAAACATTCTATGTCAAATAAATTTTCCAAATATTATTTTAGAATCTTTAAGAAAATCCAAATTCAGAATTGTATTTTTAAAAAAATAGATGATATTTTTATAGTTTATGAGAACAAAATCGGGTTTTAGACCAGAGACCAAATGTCAATTTTTGTAGAATCGAATATTTTGTACACGTTCTATGGCAAATAAATTTCCTAAATATTATTTTAGAATCTTTAAGAAAATCCAAATTCAGAACAATAAAAAAAAATAGCTGATATTTTTATTATTTATGAAAAGAAAATCGGATTTTAGACCAGAGACCAAATGTCAATTCTTGTACAATCGATTACTGTTTACACATTCGATGTCAAATAAATTTCCCAAATATTATTTTAGAATCTTTAAAGCATTCAAATTAAAAAATTGTATTAAAGAAAAAGCTATTGATATTTTTATAATTTATGGGGACAAAATCAGGTTTTAGACCAGACACAAAATATAAATACTTGTAGTATCTAATATTTTTTACAAATTCTATTGCAAATAAATTTCCCAAATATAATTTTAGAATCTTTAAGAAAATCCAAATTCAGAAAAATAAAAAAAAATAGCTGAAATTTTTATTATTTATGAGAAGAAAATCATGTTTTAGACCATAGACCAAATGTTAATTTTTGTAGAAATAATATTTTTTAAAAAATCCTATGGCAAAGAAATTACCCAAATATTATTTTAGAATCTTAAAGAAAATCCATATTCAGAACAATATTTAAAAACATTGCTGATATTTTTATTATTTATGAGAAGAAAATCAGGTTTTAGACCAGAGACCAAATGTCAATTTTTGTACAATCGATTATTTTTTACACATTCGATGTCAAATAAATTTCCCAAATATTATTTTAGAATCTTTAAAGCATTCAAATTAAAAAATTGTATTAAAGAAAAAGCTATTGATATTTTTATAATTTATGGGGACAAAATCAGGTTTTAGACCAGACACAAAATATAAATACTTGTAGTATCTAATATTTTTTACAAATTCTATGGCAAATAAATTTCGCCAATATTATTTTAGAATCTTTAAGAAAATCCAAATTCAGAATGGAATTTAAAAAAAAATAGATGATATTTTTATTATTTATGAGAAGAAAATCAGGTTTTAGACCAGAGACCAAATATCAATTTTTGTAGAACCAAATATTTTTTACACATTCTATTGCAAATAAATTTCACAAATATACTTTTAGAATCTTTAAGAAAATCCAAATTCAGAAAAATAAAAAAAAATAGCTGAAATTTTTATTATTTATGAGAAGAAAATCATGTTTTAGACCATAGACCAAATGTTAATTTTTGTAGAAATAATATTTTTTAAAAAATCCTATGGCAAAGAAATTACCCAAATATTATTTTAGAATCTTAAAGAAAATCCATATTCAGAACAATATTTAAAAACATTGCTGATATTTTTATTATTTATGAGAAGAAAATCAGGTTTTAGACCAGAGACCAAATGTCAATTTTTGTACAATCGATTATTTTTTACACATTCGATGTCAAATAAATTTCCCAAATATTATTTTAGAATCTTTAAAGCATTCAAATTAAAAAATTGTATTAAAGAAAAAGCTATTGATATTTTTATAATTTATGGGGACAAAATCAGGTTTTAGACCAGACACAAAATATAAATACTTGTAGTATCTAATATTTTTTACAAATTCTATGGCAAATAAATTTCGCCAATATTATTTTAGAATCTTTAAGAAAATCCAAATTCAGAATGGAATTTAAAAAAAAATAGATGATATTTTTATTATTTATGAGAAGAAAATCAGGTTTTAGACCAGAGACCAAATATCAATTTTTGTAGAACCAAATATTTTTTACACATTCTATTGCAAATAAATTTCACAAATATACTTTTAGAATCTTTAAGAAAATCCAAATTCAGAAAAATAAAAAAAAATAGCTGAAATTTTTATTATTTATGAGAAGAAAATCATGTTTTAGACCATAGACCAAATGTTAATTTTTGTAGAAATAATATTTTTTAAAAAATCCTATGGCAAAGAAATTACCCAAATATTATTTTAGAATCTTAAAGAAAATCCATATTCAGAACAATATTTAAAAAAATTGCTGATATTTTTATTATTTATGAGAAGAAAATCAGGTTTTAGACCAGAGACCAAATGTCAATTTTTGTAGAATCGAACATTTTGTACACGTTCTATGGCAAATAAATTTCCTAAATATTATTTTAGAATCTTTAAGAAAATCCAAATTCAGGATTGAATTTAAAAAAAAATAGCTGACATTTTTATTATTTATGAGAAGAAAATAAGGTTTTAGACCAGAGACCAAATGTCAATTTTTGTACAATAGAATATTTTTTACACCTACTATGGAAAAGAAATTTTCCAAATATTATTTTAGAATCTTTAAGAAAATCCAAATTCAGAATTAAATTTGAAAAAAATAGCTGATATTTTTATTATTTATGAGAAGAAAATCAGGTTTTAGACCTGAGACCAAATATCAATTTTTGTAGAATCAAATATTTTTTACACATTCTATGGAAAAGAAATCTCCTGAATATTATTTTAGAATCTTTAAGAAAATTCAAATTCAGAGCAAAAAAAAAAAAAAATAGATGATATTTTTAAAAATTATGAGAAGAAAATTAGGTTTTAGACCAGAGACCAAATGTCAATTTTTGTACAATAGAATATTTTTTACACATACTATGGAAAAGAAATTTCCTAAATATTATTTTATAATCTTTAAGAAAATCCAAATTCAGAACAATATTTAAAAAAAATTGCTGATATGTTTATTATTTATGAGAAGAAAATCTCGTTTTAGACAAGAGAGCAAATGTCAATTTTTGTAGAATCGAATATTTTTTACACATTCGATGGCAAATAAATTTCCCAAATATTATTTTAGAATCTTTAAGAAAATCCAAATTCAGAATTAAATTTAAAAAAATAGCTGATATTTTTATTATTTATGAGAAGAAAATCAGGTTTTAGACCAGAGACCAAATGTCAATCTTTGTAGAATCGAATATTTTGTACACGTTCTATGGCAAAGAAATTTCCTAAATATTATTTTAGAATCTTTAAGAAATTCCTAATTCAGAATTGAATTTAAAAAAAAATAGCTGATATTTTTATTATTTATGAGAAGAAAATCAGGTTTTAGACCAGAGACTAAATGTCAATTTTTGTACAATAGAATATTTTTTACACATACTATGGAAAAGAAATTTCCTAAATATTATTTTATAATCTTTAAGAAAATCCAAATTCAGAACAATATTTAAAAAAAATTGCTGATATGTTTATTATTTATGAGAAGAAAATCACGTCTTAGACCAGAGAGCAAATGTCAATTTTTGTAGAATCGAATATTTTTTACACATTCGATGGCAAGTAAATTTCCCAAATATTATTTTAGAATCTTTAAGAAAATCCAAATTCAGAATTAAATTTAAAAAAAATAGCTGATATTTTTATTATTTATGAGAAGAAAATCAGGTTTTAGACCTGAGACCAAATATCAATTTTTGTAGAATCAAATATTTTTTACACATTCTAGGGAAAAGAAATCTCCTGAATATTATTTTAGAATCTTTAAGAAAATTCAAATTCAGAGCAAAAAAAAAAATAGATGATATTTTTAAAATTTATGAGAACAATATCGGGTTTTAGACCAGAGACCAAATGTTAATTTTTGTAGAAATTGAAGACACACTGGCATAATAAAATTAAGAACTCAGCGGCATCGAATTTAATAAATTTATTTAGAAAATAGGTGAAATCGTTACATGAACAAGAAAAAGCAGTTAACGCTAACGGTTCTCTAGCGAGACTGGCGTCGGTTCGCCGCGTATCCTCTCCTTACGTTTGGGAACACTAGCGCCACTACAAACCCCGCGAATTATATATGAATTTAAAATAATAAAAGATTAATCGCCTTCAGTTCGGCCATCCTGGCCAGAAGATCGTCCCGATCGATCGTCATCGGAGATGTCAGCGGCAGTTTCTTTTCGCGTTTCCCACAATTTCATCCTTTCAGCACTAAAAACGCCAGAAAAAGGCTTCTGGGTCAATTGAAAACCATCGACATCGCCGATCACATACCGATCGTTACGTAAGACCTTTTTCACAATGTACGGTCCTTTAAATTTTGGTAACAACTTTTGATTTTTTCCTACTTCGGTGACAACGTTTGTAATCATTATAAAATCTCCTTCTTTATACTTCTGCGGTGGTTTATGTTTTTTATCAAACAAATTTTTATTAGTCTGTTGAGTTTTTACAATTTTTTCGTTGGCAATTTCGCACAATTCGCAACGAGTTTTCTCGTTTTCTTCGTCGTTTTCAATATCAATCAGTCTCGTTCGCATTTCCTTGTCTGGGAAACCTACTTGATCGGTTCCAAATAAAAGTCTAGCCGGCGAACAACCAATAGAACGATTAACAGTGTTATTAATTACAAATTGCACTTCGTCGATTTTGTTTCCCCAACCCGTAGGGCTTGATATTTTTGCCATAGTTGGCCTCAAAAAACGGAATACACGCTCTACTTGCCCATTTCCTCTGGGAGTTCCTGAAGCGACTTTAATGTGAACAATTTCTCTTTCTTTTACAAAGGTTTCAAATTCAGTTGAGGTGAAGCATGTGCCTCGATCGGATACAAGATGTTTCGGCTTACCGAGGTGATGAAAATATTGTACAAGTTTCCCTATCGTTTCTTTACTAGTCGTCGATTTTACAGGGTAGATCGCAAGATATTTCGAATAACCGTCAATCAATAACAATATGTGTTTGTAACCAAATACAGTACTTTCTAGAGGGCCAAAGTGATCAATAAAACACGCTTCAAAAGGTTTCTTCGCACGTTCCCAAATATGATATTCGCCCTCTGGTTTACCAGATTTAGTAGAATAAGTCAAACATTTAATACAGTTGCTAATATGCTCCTTAACCTTTTCCCTTAATTTAGGAAACCAATAGACTCGTAGAATAAGTTCGACAGTTTTATCGACACCGACGTGTCCCATGTCATCATGACAGGCTCGAATTACGCTATTTATCATTGTTGAAGGTACATAAAACAAAACAGAATCTCGATATTTTCTAAAAACTACGCTATTTCTAGACTCATATCTATCGCTTTCAGTCTGTTCAAGCGATTCTCTAATCTCTTTAATTATAGGATCGCTTTGCTGTTTAAAAATTAGTTCTTGCTCAAAACTTATCGGTTCAATAACATAAATTTCGCGACTCAGCGCATCTACATGTCGCATCCTTTCAGCTGAACGATGTTCGATTTTATAATTATAATTTTGCAAAATCAGAGCCCAACGACTAATTCTAGGGTTGATTTCTTTTTTAGCTAAAGTCAACTTAAGCGCATTACAATCGGTAATTATAACAAACGGTATCCCTATCAAATAAACTCTAAAACGCTCAAGAGCTAATACAATAGCTAATGTCTCCAATTCATAACTATGGTAACGACTTTCTTCTTCAGTCGTACGTCTACTAAAGTAAAATACAGGATGCATCTGACCATCATCTTGTTTTTGAAGCAATATGGCTCCGTAGCCCTGGGCACTAGCATCCGTATGCAACTCGGTGTTAGCAAGAGGCGAATAAATTGACAAAATCGGATCACTTGTCATTAATTCAATCAAAGTTTCAAAGCAATTTAATTCTGATTCTCCAAATTCAAATTTAGCATTTTTCTTTATCAGGTTATATAATGGTTTAGCAATCAAAGCAAAATTAGGAACAAACCGCCTAAAATAACTTACCAATCCCAAAAATTTCTGAACTTGTTTAGCGTTTCGCGGTACCGGATAATCTAAAAGCGCTTTTAAATGCTCTCTACCCAACTTAATCCCTTCTCCATTGATCGTGTAACCGAGGTATTCAATTTCATTTAGCCCAAATTGACATTTTTCCCATTTCAACTCTAAACCATTCCGAGCCAAAAGTTGAAAAACTTCGTCAAGGATAATCAGATTTTCCTCAAGAGTACAGGTAGGAATCAAAAAGTCGTCTAAGTACAAATGTATTTTTTCTTCTCGAATCAATTTTTCAAAAATCAAATATAAAAACCTCTGAAAATTCGCAGGTGAATTCGCTGCGCCAAACGGAGCCTTAAGATATTCGTAAAAACCATCCGGAGTTCCAAAAGCGGTAAACTTAATCGAATTATCTGCAACTCGCATTTGATGGAACCCGTCTTTTAAATCTAGACAAGTAAACCACTTTTTTCCCCTCAATTGGTCTATTATGTCATCCATTCTCGGTAAAGGAAAATTATACCTTTCGGTAATTTTATTTAATTCCCGATAATCCACACATAATCGTATACTACCATCTTTTCGTCTTATCAAAACAATCGGACTACAATATTTTGATTTGCTCGGTCTAATTATATTTCGTTTCAATAAATCATCAATGACAATTTTTAATTCTTGTCTTTCGCTCCAAGACAATCTTCGCGGCGTAAAATGGAAAGGTTCACTACTTGTAACATTAATTTCCATTTCATAAGCAATCGGTTCTGCATTCGGTAATATTTTATAATAATGCGTTACAATTTCTTTAAATGACTCGATTTTTTCAAATGGTACTCCGTCACCAATTTTAATCGCAGATAAACAATCTAAATTCTCATTAGGTTCATTAATCGCGTCAATTAACAACACTTCTGATATCGGTTTGATGTAAGTAAATGAAATTTCTGAAGAAAAATTAACAGTTAAACCCGGTGTATTTCGAATAAAATCTCGACCCAGCAATCCATCGTAAGAAATAGTATTATCAGGCACTACCGCAAAGGTTATTTCAAAAACATCATCCGGTAATAATTGAAATTTAACTTTAGTGTCAACAAACCCGTGGATTTTTAAAAGTGACTGATTTATACCCTCGTATTTATTTACATCAATAGAACTCGGTAACAATTTACAATCTTTAAATTCACGTTCATAAATCGATAATTTAATAAGGCAAATCGCGCTTCCTGAATCAGGTAAACAATTAATATTATACTTATCGCTTTGTTCTCTTTTCAAGAGAACAGTATCTTTCGACGACAGGGCACTCGGCCTTTTTCTTGTTGATGATTCCTGGACCGAAGAATCCTCGATGACGTTCACTGAAGCTCCTGCTCCACCTCCAGCAAACTTTGCCGAATTTCCAGGTTCCAGGGTTTTTGAAGACGATGACTTGGCTTTAGGACAGTTACGGGCCAAATGTCCTTTTTCCTCACACTTGAAGCAAAGCCCCTTTTCCTTTCGTTGGTTTGTACACTCGTTGGAATAGTGTCCGAATTCGTGACAAGCATAACACTGAACAGCAGATAAGTCTCCTGACTTGATGTCTCCTTTGGCAGCCCGCTTCTCCGTCGTTTGTCTCATCCTTTCCTTTTTGAAATCTCTCCTAGGTTCGTTCTTTGTGATTCGCTGCATTCCTTCCAGCAAACCAACCAAAGTCTGGTAGTTTCCAGCTCTAGCATGTGATTTCAGGATATAGTCAGGAATCCCTTCTATCACATATTCGATTGATAAATCTTCCTCTAAGTCCAGCTTGGTCAAGAGTTTTAGTTTTTCTTGAAAATAAACAGAGAATTTCTCGCCGACCTTCCACATTCTAGCCTCCATCTTCTTCGTTCTTGTGAGAGGATCATCACGACACTTAAACATGTTTGTCATGTCAGTTTTTACCTCCGTCCATGTTTTTCCAATAATTCCTGGACAATCGTTGTACCAATCCAGCACTCTACCCTTGAGTTGTTGAGTTGCGTAAAGCTTGATGATTTCATCAGGAACTTGATAAGAAGCTTGAATTTCATTTATTCTTCGAATCCAACGTTCCACATCGTCATCTTCTTCTTTTCCAAAAGGTGGAATCAAAGTCGCTATGTCTCGATAACTAAAGCCTGGTGCGACGTTCCTCTCTGGTCGCTCATCTCGCCGTTCTCTCCGATTCTCTGCATTTAAATCAGCTCCTCTCATTGCAGTAATTACTGCTCTCGTTGTTGCAGCAATTAAATCTTCAACATTCATTACTATTGGCTCACGTCCGTGAAGCCTACCGCGTAGCACATTTTGATCCTCGTTTTGCTCGACCTCTCGTATATCATGAAATTCGCCTAAGTTAATCGAAGAACCAGCTTCACTTGCATTGTCCTCATGATTTTCATTATCCGCCATTTTGTTCAGTAAGAACCAGAACTTTCACTTCAGCTCCCTCTACAACTTGATGGCGTCACAAAAGATTCTAGAAGCTTCCCTCACAATGCAACACAAAGAAATTTCAGGACACCACAAATCGCTAAAAATTCACACAAATATTAAATCCTTCTCTCGATTTATTCCGTTGTACACACTTTTCTCTTCTCTAATCAAATATTTTCACACAAACTATCCGAATTCCGGTCTCGACGCGATCCCACAACGTGTACCTCACGCAACACGCGATCACGTCCCAGTTTTCAGAATAGTTAGTTCACTCACAGAGCTAAATTTCGGCTCAAATCCCACTTCTGAGACTGAAGACACACTGGCATAATAAAATTAAGAACTCAGCGGCATCGAATTTAATAAATTTATTTAGAAAATAGGTGAAATCGTTACATGAACAAGAAAAAGCAGTTAACGCTAACGGTTCTCTAGCGAGACTGGCGTCGGTTCGCCGCGTATCCCCTCCTTACGTTTGGGAACACTAGCGCCACTACAAACCCCGCGAATTATATATGAATTTAAAATAATAAAAGATTAATCGCCTTCAAAATAATATTTTTTAAAAAATCCTATGGCAAAGAAATTACCCAAATATTATTTTAGAATCTTAAAGAAAATCCATAGTCAGAACAATATTTAATAAAATTGCTGATATTTTTATTATTTATGAGAAGAAAATCACGTTTTAGACCAGAGAGCAAATGTCAATTTTTGTAGAATCGAATATTTTTTACACATTCGATGGCAAATAAATTTCCCAAATATTATTTTAGAATCTTTAAGAAAATCCAAATTCAGAATTAAATTTAAAAAAAATAGCTGATATTTTTATTATTTATGAGAAGAAAATCAGGTTTTAGACCTGAGACAAAATATCAATTTTTGTAGAATCAAATATTTTTTACACATTCTATGGAAAAGAAATCTCCTGAATATTATTTTAGAATCTTTAAGAAAATTCAAATTCAGAGCAAAAAAAAAAAATAGATGATATTTTTAAAATTTATGAGAACAATATCGGGTTTTAGACCAGAGACCAAATGACAATTTTTTTAGAATCAAATATTTTGTACACATTCTATGTCAAATAAATTTCCCAAATATTATTTTATAATCTTTAAGAAATTCCAAATTCAGAATTGAATTTAAAAAAAATAGCTGATATTTTTATTATTTATGAAAAGAAAATCGGATTTTAGACCAGAGACCAAATGTCAATTTTTGTACAATCGATTATTTTTTACACATTCGATGTCAAATAAATTTCCCAAATATTATTTTAGAATCTTTAAAGCATTCAAATTAAAAAATTGTATTAAAAAAAAGCTATTGATATTTTTATAATTTATGGGGACAAAATCAGGTTTTAGACCAGACACAAAATATAAATACTTGTAGTATCTAATATTTTTTACAAATTCTATGGCAAATAAATTTTGCTAATATTATTTTAGACTCTTTAAGAAAATCCAAATTCAGAATGGAATTTAAAAAAAATAGATGATATTTTTATTATTTATGAGAAGAAAATCAGGTTTTAAACCAGAGACCAAATGTGAATTTTTGTAGAATCGAATATTTTGTACACATTCTATGGCAAATAAATTTCCCAAATATTATTTAATAATCTTTAAGAAAATCCAAATTCAGAATTGAATTTAAAAAAAATAGATGATATTTTTAAAATTTATGAGAATAAAACCGGGATTTAGATCAGAGACCAAATATCAATTTTTGTAGAACCAAATATTTTTTACACATTCTATTGCAAATAAATTTCCCAAATATAATTTTAGAATCTTTAAGAAAATCCAAATTCAGAAAAATAAAAAAAAATAGCTGAAGTTTTTATTATTTATGAGAAGAAAATCATGTTTTAGACCATAGACCAAATGTTAATTTTTGTAGAAATAAAATTTTTTAAAAAATCCTATGGCAAAGAAATTACCCAAATATTATTTTAGAATCTTAAAGAAAATCCATATTCAGAACAATATTTAAAAAAATTGGTGATATTTTTATTATTTATGAGAAGAAAATCAGGTTTTAGACCAGAGACCAAATGTCATTTTTTGTAGAATCGAATATTTTGTACACGTTCTATGGCAAATAAATTTCCTAAATATTATTTTAGAATCTTTAAGAAAATCCAAATTCAGAATTGAATTTAAAAAAAAAAGCTGATATTTTTATTATTTATGAGAAGAAAATCAGGTTTTAGACCAGAGACCAAATGTCAATTTTTGTACAATAGAATATTTTTTACACATACTATGGAAAAGAAATTTCCTAAATATTATTTTATAATCTTTAAGAAAATCCAAATTCAGAACAAAATTTAAAAATAATTGCTGATATGTTTATTATTTATGAGAAAAAAATCACGTTTTAGACCAGAGAGCAAATGTCAATTTTTGTAGAATCGAATATTTTTTACACATTCGATGGCAAATAAATTTCTCAAATATTATTTTAGAATCTTTAAGAAAATCCAAATTCAGAATTAAATTTAAAAAAAATAGCTGATATTTTTATTATTTATGAGAAGAAAATCAGGTTTTAGACCTCAGACCAAATATCAATTTGTGTAGAATCAAATATTTTTTACACATTCTATGGCAAATAAATTTCCTAAATATTATTTTAGAATCTTTAAGAAAATCTAAATTCAGAATTGAATTTAAAAAAAAATAGCTGATATTTTTATTATTTATGAGAAGAAAATCAGGTTTTAGACCAGAGACCAAATGTCAATTTTTGTACAATAGAATATTTTTTACACATACTATGGAAAAGAAATTTCCTAAATATTATTTTATAATCTTTAAGAAAATCTAAATTCAGAACAATATTTAAAAAAAATTGCTGATATTATTATTTATGAGAAAAAAATCACGTTTTAGACCAGAGAGCAAATGTCAATTTTTGTAGAATCGAATATTTTTTACACATTCGACGGCAAATAAATTTCCCAAATATTATTTTAGAATCTTTAAGAAAATCCAAATTCAGAATTGAATTTAAAAAAAAATAGCTGATATTTTTATTATTTATGAGAAGAAAATCAGGTTTTAGACCTGAGACCAAATATCAATTTTTGTAGAATCAAATATTTTTTACACATTCCAGGGAAAAGAAATCTCCTGAATATTATTTTAGAATCTTTAAGAAAATTCAAATTAAGAGCAAAAAAAAAAAAAATAGATGATATTTTTAAAATTTATGAGAACAATATCGGGTTTTAGACCAGAGACCAAATGTTAATTTTTGTAGAAATAATATTTTTTAAAAAATCCTATGGCAAAGAAATTACCCAAATATTATTTTAGAATCTTTAAGAAAATCAAATTCAGAATTGAATTTAAAAAAAATAGCTGATATTTTTATTATTTATGAGAAGAAAATCAGGTTTTAGACCAAAGACCAAATGTCAATTTTTGTACAATAGAATATTTTTTACACATTCGATGGCAAATAAATTTCCCAAATATTATTTTAGAATCTTTAAGAAAATCCAAATTCAGAATTAAATTTAAAAAAAATAGCTGATATTTTTATTATTTATGAGAAGAAATTTACGTTTTAGACCAGAGAGCAAATGTCAATTTTTGTAGAATCGAATATTTTTTACACATTCGATGGCAAATAAATTTCCCAAATATTATTTTAGAATCTTTAAGAAAATCCAAATTCAGAATTAAATTTAAAAAAAATAGCTGATATTTTTATTATTTATTAGAAGAAAATCAGGTTTTAGACCAGAGACCAAATGTCAATTTTTGTAGAATCGAATATTTTTTACACATTCTATTGCAAATAAATTTCCCAAATATAATTTTAGAATCTTTAAGAAAATCCAAATTCAGAAAAATAAAAAAAAATAGCTGAAGTTTTTATTATTTATGAGAAGAAAATCATGTTTTAGACCATAGACCAAATATCAATTTTTGTAGAACCAAATATTTTTTACACATTCTATTGCAAATAAATTTCCCAAATATAATTTTAGAATCTTTAAGAAAATCCAAATTCAGAAAAATAAAAAAAAATAGCTGAAGTTTTTATTATTTATGAGAAGAAAATCATGTTTTAGACCATAGACCAAATGTTAATTTTTGTAGAAATAAAATTTTTTAAAAAATCCTATGGCAAAGAAATTACCCAAATATTATTTTAGAATCTTAAAGAAAATCCATATTCAGAACAATATTTAAAAAAATTGCTGATATTTTTATTATTTATGAGAAGAAAATCAGGTTTTAGACCAGAGACCAAATGTCATTTTTTGTAGAATCGAATATTTTGTACACGTTCTATGGCAAATAAATTTCCTAAATATTATTTTAGAATCTTTAAGAAAATCCAAATTCAGAATTGAATTTAAAAAAAAATAGCTGATATTTTTATTATTTATGAGAAGAAAATCAGGTTTTAGACCAGAGACCAAATGTCAATTTTTGTACAATAGAATATTTTTTACACATACTATGGAAAAGAAATTTCCTAAATATTATTTTATAATCTTTAAGAAAATCCAAATTCAGAACAAAATTTAAAAATAATTGCTGATATGTTTATTATTTATGAGAAAAAAATCACGTTTTAGACCAGAGAGCAAATGTCAATTTTTGTAGAATCGAATATTTTTTACACATTCGATGGCAAATAAATTTCTCAAATATTATTTTAGAATCTTTAAGAAAATCCAAATTCAGAATTAAATTTAAAAAAAATAGCTGATATTTTTATTATTTATGAGAAGAAAATCAGGTTTTAGACCTGAGACCAAATATCAATTTGTGTAGAATCAAATATTTTTTACACATTCTATGGCAAATAAATTTCCTAAATATTATTTTAGAATCTTTAAGAAAATCCAAATTCAGAATTGAATTTAAAAAAAAATAGCTGATATTTTTATTATTTATGAGAAGAAAATCAGGTTTTAGACCAGAGACCAAATGTCAATTTTTGTACAATAGAATATTTTTTACACATTCGATGGCAAATAAATTTCCCAAATATTATTTTAGAATCTTTAAGAAAATCCAAATTCAGAATTAAATTTAAAAAAAATAGCTGATATTTTTATTATTTATTAGAAGAAAATCAGGTTTTAGACCAGAGACCAAATGTCAATTTTTGTAGAATCGAATATTTTGTACACGTTCTATGGCAAATAAATTTCCTAAATATTATTTTAGAATCTTTAAGAAAATCCAAATTCAGAATTGAATTTAAAAAAAAATAGCTGATATTTTTATTATTTATGAGAAGAAAATCAGGTTTTAGACCAGAGACCAAATGTCAATTTTTGTACAATAGAATATTTTTTACACATACTATGGAAAAGAAATTTCCCAAATATTATTTTATAATCTTTAAGAAAATCCAAATTCAGAATAATATTTAAAAAAAATTGCTGATATGTTTATTATTTATGAGAAGAAAATCACGTTTTAGACCAGAGAGCAAATGTCAATTTTTGTAGAATCAAATATTTTTTACACATTCGATGTCAAATAAATTTCCCAAATATTATTTTATAATCTTTAAGAAAATCCAAATTCAGAATTGAATTTAAAAAAAATAGCTGATATTTTTATTATTTATGAGAAGAAAATCAGGTTTTAGACTAGAGACCAAATGTCAATTTTTGTAGAATCGAATATTTTGTACACATTCTATGGAAAATAAATTTCTCAAATATTATTTTAGAATCTTTAATAAAATCTAAATTCAGAATTGAATTTAAAAAAAATAGCTGATATTTTTATTATTTATGAGAAGAAAATCAGGTTTTAGACCAGAACCCAAATGTCAATTTTTGTACAATCGAATATTTTTTACACATTCTATGGAAAAAAAATTTCCTAAATATAATTTTAAAATCTTTAAGAAAATCGGAATTCAGAAAAAAAAAATGCTGAAATTTTTATTATTTATGAGAAGAAAATCATGTTTTAGACCATAGACCAAATGTTAATTTTTGTAGAAATAATATTTTTTAAAAAATCCTATGGCAAAGATATTACCCAAATATTATTTTAGAATCTTAAAGAAAATCCATAGTCAGAACAATATTTAATAAAATTGCTGATATTTTTATTATTTATGAGAAAAAAATCACGTTTTAGACCAGAGAGCAAATGTCAATTTTTGTAGAATCGAATATTTTTTACACATTCGATGGCAAATAAATTTCCCAAATATTATTTTAGAATCTTTAAGAAAATCCAAATTCAGAATTAAATTTAAAAAAAAAAGCTGATATTTTTATTATTTATGAGAAGAAAATCAGGTTTTAGACCTGAGACCAAATTTCAATTTGTGTAGAATCAAATATTTTTTACACATTCTATGGCAAATAAATTTCCTAAATATTATTTTAGAATCTTTAAGAAAATCCAAATTCAGAATTGAATTTAAAAAAAAATAGCTGATATTTTTATTATTTATGAGAAGAAAATCAGGTTTTAGACCAGAGACCAAATGTCAATTTTTGTACAATAGAATATTTTTTACACATACTATGGAAAAGAAATTTCCTAAATATTATTTTATAATCTTTAAGAAAATCTAATCTCAGAACAATATTTAAAAAAAATTGCTGATATTATTATTTATGAGAAAAAAATCACGTTTTAGACCAGAGAGCAAATGTCAATTTTTGTAGAATCGAATATTTTTTACACATTCGACGGCAAATAAATTTCCCAAATATTATTTTAGAATCGTTAAGAAAATCCAAATTCAGAATTGAATTTAAAAAAAAATAGCTGATATTTTTATTATTTATGAAAAGAAAATCAGGTTTTAGACCTGAGACCAAATATCAATTTTTGTAGAATCAAATATTTTTTACACATTCCAGGGAAAAGAAATCTCCTGAATATTATTTTAGAATCTTTAAGAAAATTCAAATTCAGAGCAAAAAAAAAAAAATAGATGATATTTTTAAAATTTATGAGAAAAATATCGGGTTTTAGACCAGAGACCAAATGTTAATTTTTGTAGAAATAATATTTTTTAAAAAATCCTATGGCAAAGAAATTACCCAAATATTATTTTACAATCTTAAAGAAAATCCATAGTCAGAACAATATTTAAAAAAATTGCTGATATTTCTATTATTTATGAGAAAAAAATCACGTTTTAGACCAGAGAGCAAATGTCAATTTTTGTAGAATCGAATATTTTTTACACATTCGATGGCAAATAAATTTCCTAAATATTATTTTAGAATCTTTAAGAAAATCCATATTCAGAATTGAATTTAAAAAAAAATAGCTGATATTTTTATTATTTATGAGAAGAAAATCAGGTTTTAGACCAGAGACCAAATGTCAATTTTTGTAGAATCAAATATTTTTTACACATTCTATGGCAAATAAATTTCCTAAATATTATTTTAGAATCTTTAAGAAAATCCAAATTCAGAATTGAATTTAAAAAAAAATAGCTGATATTTTTATTATTTATGAGAAGAAAATCAGGTTTTATACCAGAGACCAAATGTCAATTTTTGTACAATCGAATATTTTTTACACATTCGATGGCAAATAAATTTCCCAAATATTATTTTAGAATCTTTAAGAAAATCCAAATTCAGAATTAAATTTAAAAAAAATAGCTGATATTTTTATTATTTATGAGAAGAAAATCAGGTTTTAGACCTGAGACCAAATATCAATTTGTGTAGAATCAAATATTTTTTACACATTCTATGGCAAATAAATTTCCTAAATATTATTTTAGAATCTTTAAGAAAATCCAAATTCAGAATTGAATTTAAAAAAAAATAGCTGATATTTTTATTATTTATGAGAAGAAAATCAGGTTTTAGACCAGAGACCAAATGTCAATTTTTGTACAATAGAATATTTTTTACACATACTATGGAAAAGAAATTTCCTAAATATTATTTTATAATCTTTAAGAAAATCCAAATTCAGAACAAAATTTAAAAATAATTGCTGATATGTTTATTATTTATGAGAAAAAAATCACGTTTTAGACCAGAGAGCAAATGTCAATTTTTGTAGAATCGAATATTTTTTACACATTCGATGGCAAATAAATTTCTCAAATATTATTTTAGAATCTTTAAGAAAATCCAAATTCAGAATTAAATTTAAAAAAAATAGCTGATATTTTTATTATTTATGAGAAGAAAATCAGGTTTTAGACCTGAGACCAAATATCAATTTGTGTAGAATCAAATATTTTTTACACATTCTATGGCAAATAAATTTCCTAAATATTATTTTAGAATCTTTAAGAAAATCCAAATTCAGAATTGAATTTAAAAAAAAATAGCTGATATTTTTATTATTTATGAGAAGAAAATCAGGTTTTAGACCAGAGACCAAATGTCAATTTTTGTACAATAGAATATTTTTTACACATTCGATGGCAAATAAATTTCCCAAATATTATTTTAGAATCTTTAAGAAAATCCAAATTCAGAATTAAATTTAAAAAAAATAGCTGATATTTTTATTATTTATTAGAAGAAAATCAGGTTTTAGACCAGAGACCAAATGTCAATTTTTGTAGAATCGAATATTTTGTACACGTTCTATGGCAAATAAATTTCCTAAATATTATTTTAGAATCTTTAAGAAAATCCAAATTCAGAATTGAATTTAAAAAAAAATAGCTGATATTTTTATTATTTATGAGAAGAAAATCAGGTTTTAGACCAGAGACCAAATGTCAATTTTTGTACAATAGAATATTTTTTACACATACTATGGAAAAGAAATTTCCCAAATATTATTTTATAATCTTTAAGAAAATCCAAATTCAGAATAATATTTAAAAAAAATTGCTGATATGTTTATTATTTATGAGAAGAAAATCACGTTTTAGACCAGAGAGCAAATGTCAATTTTTGTAGAATCAAATATTTTTTACACATTCGATGTCAAATAAATTTCCCAAATATTATTTTATAATCTTTAAGAAAATCCAAATTCAGAATTGAATTTAAAAAAAATAGCTGATATTTTTATTATTTATGAGAAGAAAATCAGGTTTTAGACCAGAGACCAAATGTCAATTTTTGTACAATCGAATATTTTTTACACATTCTATGGAAAAAAAATTTCCTAAATATAATTTTAAAATCTTTAAGAAAATCGGAATTCAGAAAAAAAAAATGCTGAAATTTTTATTATTTATGAGAAGAAAATCATGTTTTAGACCATAGACCAAATGTTAATTTTTGTAGAAATAATATTTTTTAAAAAATCCTATGGCAAAGAAATTACCCAAATATTATTTTAGAATCTTAAAGAAAATCCATAGTCAGAACAATATTTAATATAATTGCTGATATTTTTATTATTTATGAGAAAAAACTCAGGTTTTAGACCAGAGAGCAAATGTCAATTTTTGTAGAATCGAATATTTTTTACACATTCGACGGCAAATAAATTTCCCAAATATTATTTTAGAATCTTTAAGAAAATCCAAATTCAGAATTGAATTTAAAAAAAAATAGCTGATATTTTTATTATTTATGAGAAGAAAATCAGGTTTTAGACCAGAGACCAAATGTCAATTTTTGTACAATAGAATATTTTTTACACATACTATGGAAAAGAAATTTCCTAAATATTATTTTATAATCTTTAAGAAAATCCAAATTCAGAACAAAATTTAAAAATAATTGCTGATATGTTTATTATTTATGAGAAAAAAATCACGTTTTAGACCAGAGAGCAAATGTCAATTTTTGTAGAATCAAATATTTTTTACACATTCTATGGCAAATAAATTTCCTAAATATTATTTTAGAATCTTTAAGAAAATCCAAATTCAGAATTGAATTTAAAAAAAAATAGCTGATATTTTTATTATTTATGAGAAGAAAATCAGGTTTTATACCAGAGACCAAATGTCAATTTTTGTACAATCGAATATTTTTTACACATTCTATGGCAAATAAATTTCCTAAATATTATTTTAGAATCTTTAAGAAAATCCAAATTCAGAATTGAATTTAAAAAAAAATAGCTGATATTTTTATTATTTATGAGAAGAAAATCAGGTTTTAGACCAGAGACCAAATGTCAATTTTTGTACAATAGAATATTTTTTACACATACTATGGAAAAGAAATTTCCTAAATATTATTTTATAATCTTTAAGAAAATCTAATCTCAGAACAATATTTAAAAAAAATTGCTGATATTATTATTTATGAGAAAAAAATCACGTTTTAGACCAGAGAGCAAATGTCAATTTTTGTAGAATCGAATATTTTTTATACATTCGACGGCAAATAAATTTCCCAAATATTATTTTAGAATCGTTAAGAAAATCCAAATTCAGAATTGAATTTAAAAAAAAATAGCTGATATTTTTATTATTTATGAAAAGAAAATCAGGTTTTAGACCTGAGACCAAATATCAATTTTTGTAGAATCAAATATTTTTTACACATTCCAGGGAAAAGAAATCTCCTGAATATTATTTTAGAATCTTTAAGAAAATTCAAATTCAGAGCAAAAAAAAAAAAATAGATGATATTTTTAAAATTTATGAGAAAAATATCGGGTTTTAGACCAGAGACCAAATGTTAATTTTTGTAGAAATAATATTTTTTAAAAAATCCTATGGCAAAGAAATTACCCAAATATTATTTTACAATCTTAAAGAAAATCCATAGTCAGAACAATATTTAAAAAAATTGCTGATATTTTTATTATTTATGAGAAAAAAATCACGTTTTAGACCAGAGAGCAAATGTCAATTTTTGTAGAATCGAATATTTTTTACACATTCGATGGCAAATAAATTTCCCAAATATTATTTTAGAATCTTTAAGAAAATCCAAATTCAGAATTAAATTTAAAAAAAATAGCTGATATTTTTATTATTTATGAGAAGAAAATCAGGTTTTAGACCTGAGACCAAATATCAATTTGTGTAGAATCAAATATTTTTTACACATTCTATGGCAAATAAATTTCCTAAATATTATTTTAGAATCTTTAAGAAAATCCAAATTCAGAATTGAATTTAAAAAAAAATAGCTGATATTTTTATTATTTATGAGAAGAAAATCAGGTTTTATACCAGAGACCAAATGTCAATTTTTGTACAATCGAATATTTTTTACACATTCGATGGCAAATAAATTTCCCAAATATTATTTTAGAATCTTTAAGAAAATCCAAATTCAGAATTAAATTTAAAAAAAATAGCTGATATTTTTATTATTTATGAGAAGAAAATCAGGTTTTAGACCTGAGACCAAATATCAATTTGTGTAGAATCAAATATTTTTTACACATTCTATGGCAAATAAATTTCCTAAATATTATTTTAGAATCTTTAAGAAAATCCAAATTCAGAATTGAATTTAAAAAAAAATAGCTGATATTTTTATTATTTATGAGAAGAAAATCAGGTTTTAGACCAGAGACCAAATGTCAATTTTTGTACAATAGAATATTTTTTACACATACTATGGAAAAGAAATTTCCTAAATATTATTTTATAATCTTTAAGAAAATCCAAATTCAGAACAAAATTTAAAAATAATTGCTGATATGTTTATTATTTATGAGAAAAAAATCACGTTTTAGACCAGAGAGCAAATGTCAATTTTTGTAGAATCGAATATTTTTTACACATTCGATGGCAAATAAATTTCTCAAATATTATTTTAGAATCTTTAAGAAAATCCAAATTCAGAATTAAATTTAAAAAAAATAGCTGATATTTTTATTATTTATGAGAAGAAAATCAGGTTTTAGACCTGAGACCAAATATCAATTTGTGTAGAATCAAATATTTTTTACACATTCTATGGCAAATAAATTTCCTAAATATTATTTTAGAATCTTTAAGAAAATCCAAATTCAGAATTGAATTTAAAAAAAAATAGCTGATATTTTTATTATTTATGAGAAGAAAATCAGGTTTTAGACCAGAGACCAAATGTCAATTTTTGTACAATAGAATATTTTTTACACATTTGATGGCAAATAAATTTCCCAAATATTATTTTAGAATCTTTAAGAAAATCCAAATTCAGAATTAAATTTAAAAAAAATAGCTGATATTTTTATTATTTATTAGAAGAAAATCAGGTTTTAGACCAGAGACCAAATGTCAATTTTTGTAGAATCGAATATTTTGTACACGTTCTATGGCAAATAAATTTCCTAAATATTATTTTAGAATCTTTAAGAAAATCCAAATTCAGAATTGAATTTAAAAAAAAATAGCTGATATTTTTATTATTTATGAGAAGAAAATCAGGTTTTAGACCAGAGACCAAATGTCAATTTTTGTACAATAGAATATTTTTTACACATACTATGGAAAAGAAATTTCCCAAATATTATTTTATAATCTTTAAGAAAATCCAAATTCAGAATAATATTTAAAAAAAATTGCTGATATGTTTATTATTTATGAGAAGAAAATCACGTTTTAGACCAGAGAGCAAATGTCAATTTTTGTAGAATCAAATATTTTTTACACATTCGATGTCAAATAAATTTCCCAAATATTATTTTATAATCTTTAAGAAAATCCAAATTCAGAATTGAATTTAAAAAAAATAGCTGATATTTTTATTATTTATGAGAAGAAAATCAGGTTTTAGACTAGAGACCAAATGTCAATTGTTGTAGAATCGAATATTTTGTACACATTCTATGGAAAATAAATTTCTCAAATATTATTTTAGAATCTTTAATAAAATCTAAATTCAGAATTGAATTTAAAAAAAATAGCTGATATTTTTATTATTTATGAGAAGAAAATCAGGTTTTAGACCAGAACCCAAATGTCAATTTCTGTACAATCGAATATTTTTTACACATTCTATGGAAAAAAAATTTCCTAAATATAATTTTAAAATCTTTAAGAAAATCGGAATTCAGAAAAAAAAAATGCTGAAATTTTTATTATTTATGAGAAGAAAATCATGTTTTAGACCATAGACCAAATGTTAATTTTTGTAGAAATAATATTTTTTAAAAAATCCTATGGCAAAGAAATTACCCAAATATTATTTTAGAATCTTAAAGAAAATCCATAGTCAGAACAATATTTAATAAAATTGCTGATATTTTTATTATTTATGAGAAAAAACTCAGGTTTTAGACCTGAGACCAAATGTCAATTTTTGTAGAATCGAATATTTTGTACACGTTCTATGGCAAATAAATTTCCTAAATATTATTTTAGAATCTTTAAGAAAATCCAAATTCAGAATTGAATTTAAAAAAAAATAGCTGATATTTTTATTATTTATGAGAAGAAAATCAGGTTTTAGACCAGAGACCAAATGTCAATTTTTGTACAATAGAATATTTTTTACACATACTATGGAAAAGAAATTTCCTAAATATTATTTTATAATCTTTAAGAAAATCCAAATTCAGAACAAAATTTAAAAATAATTGCTGATATGTTTATTATTTATGAGAAAAAAATCACGTTTTAGACCAGAGAGCAAATGTCAATTTTTGTAGAATCGAATATTTTTTACACATTCGATGGCAAATAAATTTCCCAAATATTATTTAAGAATCTTTAAGAAAATCCAAATTCAGAATTAAATTTAAAAAAAAAAGCTGATATTTTTATTATTTATGAGAAGAAAATCAGGTTTTAGACCTGAGACCAAATTTCAATTTGTGTAGAATCAAATATTTTTTACACATTCTATGGCAAATAAATTTCCTAAATATTATTTTAGAATCTTTAAGAAAATCCAAATTCAGAATTGAATTTAAAAAAAAATAGCTGATATTTTTATTATTTATGAGAAGAAAATCAGGTTTTAGACCAGAGACCAAATGTCAATTTTTGTACAATAGAATATTTTTTACACATACTATGGAAAAGAAATTTCCTAAATATTATTTTATAATCTTTAAGAAAATCCAAATTCAGAACAAAATTTAAAAATAATTGCTGATATGTTTATTATTTATGAGAAAAAAATCACGTTTTAGACCAGAGAGCAAATGTCAATTTTTGTAGAATCGAATATTTTTTACACATTCGATGGCAAATAAATTTCCCAAATATTATTTTAGAATCTTTAAGAAAATCCAAATTCAGAATTAAATTTAAAAAAAAAAGCTGATATTTTTATTATTTATGAGAAGAAAATCAGGTTTTAGACCTGAGACCAAATTTCAATTTGTGTAGAATCAAATATTTTTTACACATTCTATGGCAAATAAATTTCCTAAATATTATTTTAGAATCTTTAAGAAAATCCAAATTCAGAATTGAATTTAAAAAAAAATAGCTGATATTTTTATTATTTATGAGAAGAAAATCAGGTTTTAGACCAGAGACCAAATGTCAATTTTTGTACAATAGAATATTTTTTACACATACTATGGAAAAGAAATTTCCTAAATATTATTTTATAATCTTTAAGAAAATCTAATCTCAGAACAATATTTAAAAAAAATTGCTGATATTATTATTTATGAGAAAAAAATCACGTTTTAGACCAGAGAGCAAATGTCAATTTTTGTAGAATCGAATATTTTTTACACATTCGACGGCAAATAAATTTCCCAAATATTATTTTAGAATCTTTAAGAAAATCCAAATTCAGAATTGAATTTAAAAAAAAATAGCTGATATTTTTATTATTTATGAAAAGAAAATCAGGTTTTAGACCTGAGACCAAATATCAATTTGTGTAGAATCAAATATTTTTTACACATTCTATGGCAAATAAATTTCCTAAATATTATTTTAGAATCTTTAAGAAAATCCAAATTCAGAATTGAATTTAAAAAAAAATAGCTGATATTTTTATTATTTATGAGAAGAAAATCAGGTTTTATACCAGAGACCAAATGTCAATTTTTGTACAATCGAATATTTTTTACACATTCGATGGCAAATAAATTTCCCAAATATTATTTTAGAATCTTTAAGAAAATCCAAATTCAGAATTAAATTTAAAAAAAATAGCTGATATTTTTATTATTTATTAGAAGAAAATCAGGTTTTAGACCAGAGACCAAATGTCAATTTTTGTAGAATCGAATATTTTGTACACGTTCTATGGCAAATAAATTTCCTAAATATTATTTTAGAATCTTTAAGAAAATCCAAATTCAGAATTGAATTTAAAAAAAAATAGCTGATATTTTTATTATTTATGAGAAGAAAATCAGGTTTTAGACCAGAGACCAAATGTCAATTTTTGTACAATAGAATATTTTTTACACATACTATGGAAAAGAAATTTCCCAAATATTATTTTATAATCTTTAAGAAAATCCAAATTCAGAATAATATTTAAAAAAAATTGCTGATATGTTTATTATTTATGAGAAGAAAATCACGTTTTAGACCAGAGAGCAAATGTCAATTTTTGTAGAATCAAATATTTTTTACACATTCGATGTCAAATAAATTTCCCAAATATTATTTTATAATCTTTAAGAAAATCCAAATTCAGAATTGAATTTAAAAAAAATAGCTGATATTTTTATTATTTATGAGAAGAAAATCAGGTTTTAGACCAGAACCCAAATGTCAATTTTTGTACAATCGAATATTTTTTACACATTCTATGGAAAAAAAATTTCCTAAATATAATTTTAAAATCTTTAAGAAAATCGGAATTCAGAAAAAAAAAATGCTGAAATTTTTATTATTTATGAGAAGAAAATCATGTTTTAGACCATAGACCAAATGTTAATTTTTGTAGAAATAATATTTTTTAAAAAATCCTATGGCAAAGAAATTACCCAAATATTATTTTAGAATCTTAAAGAAAATCCATAGTCAGAACAATATTTAATAAAATTGCTAATATTTTTATTATTTATGAGAAAAAACTCAGGTTTTAGACCTGAGACCAAATGTCAATTTTTGTAGAATCGAATATTTTGTACACGTTCTATGGCAAATAAATTTCCTAAATATTATTTTAGAATCTTTAAGAAAATCCAAATTCAGAATTGAATTTAAAAAAAAATAGCTGATATTTTTATTATTAATGAGAAGAAAATCAGGTTTTAGACCAGAGACCAAATGTCAATTTTTGTACAATAGAATATTTTTTACACATACTATGGAAAAGAAATTTCCTAAATATTATTTTATAATCTTTAAGAAAATCCAAATTCAGAACAAAATTTAAAAATAATTGCTGATATGTTTATTATTTATGAGAAAAAAATCACGTTTTAGACCAGAGAGCAAATGTCAATTTTTGTAGAATCGAATATTTTTTACACATTCGATGGCAAATAAATTTCCCAAATATTATTTTAGAATCTTTAAGAAAATCCAAATTCAGAATTAAATTTAAAAAAAAAAGCTGATATTTTTATTATTTATGAGAAGAAAATCAGGTTTTAGACCTGAGACCAAATTTCAATTTGTGTAGAATCAAATATTTTTTACACATTCTATGGCAAATAAATTTCCTAAATATTATTTTAGAATCTTTAAGAAAATCCAAATTCAGAATTGAATTTAAAAAAAAATAGCTGATATTTTTATTATTTATGAGAAGAAAATCAGGTTTTAGACCAGAGACCAAATGTCAATTTTTGTACAATAGAATATTTTTTACACATACTATGGAAAAGAAATTTCCTAAATATTATTTTATAATCTTTAAGAAAATCTAATCTCAGAACAATATTTAAAAAAAATTGCTGATATTATTATTTATGAGAAAAAAATCACGTTTTAGACCAGAGAGCAAATGTCAATTTTTGTAGAATCGAATATTTTTTACACATTCGACGGCAAATAAATTTCCCAAATATTATTTTAGAATCTTTAAGAAAATCCAAATTCAGAATTGAATTTAAAAAAAAATAGCTGATATTTTTATTATTTATGAAAAGAAAATCAGGTTTTAGACCTGAGACCAAATATCAATTTTTGTAGAATCAAATATTTTTTACACATTCTATGGCAAATAAATTTCCTAAATATTATTTTAGAATCTTTAAGAAAATCCAAATTCAGAATTGAATTTAAAAAAAAATAGCTGATATTTTTATTATTTATGAGAAGAAAATCAGGTTTTATACCAGAGACCAAATGTCAATTTTTGTACAATCGAATATTTTTTACACATTCGATGGCAAATAAATTTCCCAAATATTATTTTAGAATCTTTAAGAAAATCCAAATTCAGAATTAAATTTAAAAAAAATAGCTGATATTTTTATTATTTATGAGAAGAAAATCAGGTTTTAGACCTGAGACCAAATATCAATTTGTGTAGAATCAAATATTTTTTACACATTCTATGGCAAATAAATTTCCTAAATATTATTTTAGAATCTTTAAGAAAATCCAAATTCAGAATTGAATTTAAAAAAAAAATAGCTGATATTTTTATTATTTATGAGAAGAAAATCAGGTTTTAGACCAGAGACCAAATGTCAATTTTTGTACAATAGAATATTTTTTACACATACTATGGAAAAGAAATTTCCTAAATATTATTTTATAATCTTTAAGAAAATCTAAATTCAGAACAATATTTAAAAAAAATTGCTGATATTATTATTTATGAGAAAAAAATCACGTTTTAGACCACAGAGCAAATGTCAATTTTTGTAGAATCGAATATTTTTTACACATTCGACGGCAAATAAATTTCCCAAATATTATTTTAGAATCTTTAAGAAAATCCAAATTCAGAATTAAATTTAAAAAAAATAGCTGATATTTTTATTATTTATTAGAAGAAAATCAGGTTTTAGACCAGAGACCAAATGTCAATTTTTGTAGAATCGAATATTTTGTACACGTTCTATGGCAAATAAATTTCCTAAATATTATTTTAGAATCTTTAAGAAAATCCAAATTCAGAATTAAATTTAAAAAAAATAGCTGATATTTTTATTATTTATTAGAAGAAAATCAGGTTTTAGACCAGAGACCAAATGTCAATTTTTGTAGAATCGAATATTTTGTACACGTTCTATGGCAAATAAATTTCCTAAATATTATTTTAGAATCTTTAAGAAAATCCAAATTCAGAATTGAATTTAAAAAAAATAGATGATATTTTTAAAATTTATGAGAATAAAACCGGGATTTAGATCAGAGACCAAATATCAATTTTTGTAGAACCAAATATTTTTTACACATTCTATTGCAAATAAATTTCCCAAATATAATTTTAGAATCTTTAAGAAAATCCAAATTCAGAAAAATAAAAAAAAATAGCTGAAGTTTTTATTATTTATAAGAAGAAAATCATGTTTTAGACCATAGACCAAATGTTAATTTTTGTAGAAATAAAATTTTTTAAAAAATCCTATGGCAAAGAAATTACCCAAATATTATTTTAGAATCTTAAAGAAAATCCATATTCAGAACAATATTTAAAAAAATTGCTGATATTTTTATTATTTATGAGAAGAAAATCAGGTTTTAGACCAGAGACCAAATGTCAGTTTTTGTAGAATCGAATATTTTGTACACGTTCTATGGCAAATAAATTTCCTAAATATTATTTTAGAATCTTTAAGAAAATCCAAATTCAGAATTGAATTTAAAAAAAAATAGCTGATATTTTTATTATTTATGAGAAGAAAATCAGGTTTTAGACCAGAGACCAAATGTCAATTTTTGTACAATAGAATATTTTTTACACATACTATGGAAAAGAAATTTCCTAAATATTATTTTATAATCTTTAAGAAAATCCAAATTCAGAACAAAATTTAAAAATAATTGCTGATATGTTTATTATTTATGAGAAAAAAATCACGTTTTAGACCAGAGAGCAAATGTCAATTTTTGTAGAATCGAATATTTTTTACACATTCGATGGCAAATAAATTTCTCAAATATTATTTTAGAATCTTTAAGAAAATCCAAATTCAGAATTAAATTTAAAAAAAATAGCTGATATTTTTATTATTTATGAGAAGAAAATCAGGTTTTAGACCTGAGACCAAATATCAATTTGTGTAGAATCAAATATTTTTTACACATTCTATGGCAAATAAATTTCCTAAATATTATTTTAGAATCTTTAAGAAAATCCAAATTCAGAATTGAATTTAAAAAAAAATAGCTGATATTTTTATTATTTATGAGAAGAAAATCAGGTTTTAGACCAGAACCCAAATGTCAATTTTTGTACAATCGAATATTTTTTACACATTCTATGGAAAAAAAATTTCCTAAATATAATTTTAAAATCTTTAAGAAAATCGGAATTCAGAAAAAAAAAATGCTGAAATTTTTATTATTTATGAGAAGAAAATCATGTTTTAGACCATAGACCAAATGTTAATTTTTGTAGAAATAATATTTTTTAAAAAATCCTATGGCAAAGAAATTACCCAAATATTATTTTAGAATCTTAAAGAAAATCCATAGTCAGAACAATATTTAATAAAATTGCTGATATTTTTATTATTTATGAGAAAAAACTCAGGTTTTAGACCTGAGACCAAATGTCAATTTTTGTAGAATCGAATATTTTGTACACGTTCTATGGCAAATAAATTTCCTAAATATTATTTTAGAATCTTTAAGAAAATCCAAATTCAGAATTGAATTTAAAATAAAATAGCTGATATTTTTATTATTTATGAGAAGAAAATCAGGTTTTAGACCAGAGACCAAATGTCAATTTTTGTACAATAGAATATTTTTTACACATACTATGGAAAAGAAATTTCCTAAATATTATTTTATAATCTTTAAGAAAATCCAAATTCAGAACAAAATTTAAAAATAATTGCTGATATGTTTATTATTTATGAGAAAAAAATCACGTTTTAGACCAGAGAGCAAATGTCAATTTTTGTAGAATCGAATATTTTTTACACATTCGATGGCAAATAAATTTCCCAAATATTATTTTAGAATCTTTAAGAAAATCCAAATTCAGAATTAAATTTAAAAAAAAAAGCTGATATTTTTATTATTTATGAGAAGAAAATCAGGTTTTAGACCTGAGACCAAATTTCAATTTGTGTAGAATCAAATATTTTTTACACATTCTATGGCAAAGAAATTACCCAAATATTATTTTAGAATCTTAAAGAAAATCCATATTCAGAACAATATTTAAAAAAATTGCTGATATTTTTATTATTTATGAGAAGAAAATCAGGTTTTAGACCAGAGACCAAATGTCAGTTTTTGTAGAATCGAATATTTTGTACACGTTCTATGGCAAATAAATTTCCTAAATATTATTTTAGAATCTTTAAGAAAATCCAAATTCAGAATTGAATTTAAAAAAAAATAGCTGATATTTTTATTATTTATGAGAAGAAAATCAGGTTTTAGACCAGAGACCAAATGTCAATTTTTGTACAATAGAATATTTTTTACACATACTATGGAAAAGAAATTTCCTAAATATTATTTTATAATCTTTAAGAAAATCCAAATTCAGAACAAAATTTAAAAATAATTGCTGATATGTTTATTATTTATGAGAAAAAAATCACGTTTTAGACCAGAGAGCAAATGTCAATTTTTGTAGAATCGAATATTTTTTACACATTCGATGGCAAATAAATTTCTCAAATATTATTTTAGAATCTTTAAGAAAATCCAAATTCAGAATTAAATTTAAAAAAAATAGCTGATATTTTTATTATTTATGAGAAGAAAATCAGGTTTTAGACCTGAGACCAAATATCAATTTGTGTAGAATCAAATATTTTTTACACATTCTATGGCAAATAAATTTCCTAAATATTATTTTAGAATCTTTAAGAAAATCCAAATTCAGAATTGAATTTAAAAAAAAATAGCTGATATTTTTATTATTTATGAGAAGAAAATCAGGTTTTAGACCAGAGACCAAATGTCAATTTTTGTACAATAGAATATTTTTTACACATACTATGGAAAAGAAATTTCCCAAATATTATTTTATAATCTTTAAGAAAATCCAAATTCAGAATAATATTAAAAAAAAATTGCTGATATGTTTATTATTTATGAGAAGAAAATCACGTTTTAGACCAGAGAGCAAATGTCAATTTTTGTAGAATCAAATATTTTTTACACATTCGATGTCAAATAAATTTCCCAAATATTATTTTATAATCTTTAAGAAAATCCAAATTCAGAATTGAATTTAAAAAAAATAGCTGATATTTTTATTATTTATGAGAAGAAAATCAGGTTTTAGACTGAATCAAATATTTTTTACACATTCTATGGCAAATAAATTTCCTAAATATTATTTTAGAATCTTTAAGAAAATCCAAATTCAGAATTGAATTTAAAAAAAAATAGCTGATATTTTTATTATTTATGAGAAGAAAATCAGGTTTTAGACCAGAGACCAAATGTCAATTTTTGTACAATAGAATATTTTTTACACATACTATGGAAAAGAAATTTCCTAAATATTATTTTATAATCTTTAAGAAAATCTAATCTCAGAACAATATTTAAAAAAAATTGCTGATATTATTATTTATGAGAAAAAAATCACGTTTTAGACCAGAGAGCAAATGTCAATTTTTGTAGAATCGAATATTTTTTACACATTCGACGGCAAATAAATTTCCCAAATATTATTTTAGAATCTTTAAGAAAATCCAAATTCAGAATTGAATTTAAAAAAAAATAGCTGATATTTTTATTATTTATGAAAAGAAAATCAGGTTTTAGACCTGAGACCAAATATCAATTTTTGTAGAATCAAATATTTTTTACACATTCCAGGGAAAAGAAATCTCCTGAATATTATTTTAGAATCTTTAAGAAAATTCAAATTCAGAGCAAAAAAAAAAAAATAGATGATATTTTTAAAATTTATGAGAAAAATATCGGGTTTTAGACCAGAGACCAAATGTTAATTTTTGTAGAAATAATATTTTTTAAAAAATCCTATGGCAAAGAAATTACCCAAATATTATTTTACAATCTTAAAGAAAATCCATAGTCAGAACAATATTTAAAAAAATTGCTGATATTTTTATTATTTATGAGAAAAAAATCACGTTTTAGACCAGAGAGCAAATGTCAATTTTTGTAGAATCGAATATTTTTTACACATTCGATGGCAAATAAATTTCCCAAATATTATTTTAGAATCTTTAAGAAAATCCAAATTCAGAATTAAATTTAAAAAAAATAGCTGATATTTTTATTATTTATGAGAAGAAAATCAGGTTTTAGACCTGAGACCAAATATCAATTTGTGTAGAATCAAATATTTTTTACACATTCTATGGCAAATAAATTTCCTAAATATTATTTTAGAATCTTTAAGAAAATCCAAATTCAGAATTGAATTTAAAAAAAAATAGCTGATATTTTTATTATTTATGAGAAGAAAATCAGGTTTTATACCAGAGACCAAATGTCAATTTTTGTACAATCGAATATTTTTTACACATTCGATGGCAAATAAATTTCCCAAATATTATTTTAGAATCTTTAAGAAAATCCAAATTCAGAATTAAATTTAAAAAAAATAGCTGATATTTTTATTATTTATGAGAAGAAAATCAGGTTTTAGACCTGAGACCAAATATCAATTTGTGTAGAATCAAATATTTTTTACACATTCTATGGCAAATAAATTTCCTAAATATTATTTTAGAATCTTTAAGAAAATCCAAATTCAGAATTGAATTTAAAAAAAAATAGCTGATATTTTTATTATTTATGAGAAGAAAATCAGGTTTTAGACCAGAGACCAAATGTCAATTTTTGTACAATAGAATATTTTTTACACATACTATGGAAAAGAAATTTCCTAAATATTATTTTATAATCTTTAAGAAAATCTAAATTCAGAACAATATTTAAAAAAAATTGCTGATATTATTATTTATGAGAAAAAAATCACGTTTTAGACCAGAGAGCAAATGTCAATTTTTGTAGAATCGAATATTTTTTACGCATTCGACGGCAAATAAATTTCCCAAATATTATTTTAGAATCTTTAAGAAAATCCAAATTCAGAATTGAATTTAAAAAAAAATAGCTGATATTTTTATTATTTATGAGAAGAAAATCAGGTTTTAGACCAGAGACCAAATGTCAATTTTTGTACAATAGAATATTTTTTACACATTCGATGGCAAATAAATTTCCCAAATATTATTTTAGAATCTTTAAGAAAATCCAAATTCAGAATTAAATTTATAAAAAATAGCTGATATTTTTATTATTTATGAGAGGAAAATTACGTTTTAGACCAGAGAGCAAATGTCAATTTTTGTAGAATCGAATATTTTTTACACATTCGATGGCAAATAAATTTCCCAAATATTATTTTAGAATCTTTAAGAAAATCCAAATTCAGAATTAAATTTAAAAAAAATAGCTGATATTTTTATTATTTATGAGAAGAAAATCAGGTTTTAGACCAGAGACCAAATGTCAATTTTTGTACAATAGAATATTTTTTACACATACTATGGAAAAGAAATTTCCTAAATATTATTTTATAATCTTTAAGAAAATCTAAATTCAGAACAATATTTAAAAAAAATTGCTGATATTATTATTTATGAGAAAAAAATCACGTTTTAGACCAGAGAGCAAATGTCAATTTTTGTAGAATCGAATATTTTTTACACATTCGACGGCAAATAAATTTCCCAAATATTATTTTAGAATCTTTAAGAAAATCCAAATTCAGAATTGAATTTAAAAAAAAATAGCTGATATTTTTATTATTTATGAGAAGAAAATCAGGTTTTAGACCAGAGACCAAATGTCAATTTTTGTACAATAGAATATTTTTTACACATTCGATGGCAAATAAATTTCCCAAATATTATTTTAGAATCTTTAAGAAAATCCAAATTCAGAATTAAATTTATAAAAAATAGCTGATATTTTTATTATTTATGAGAGGAAAATTACGTTTTAGACCAGAGAGCAAATGTCAATTTTTGTAGAATCGAATATTTTTTACACATTCGATGGCAAATAAATTTCCCAAATATTATTTTAGAATCTTTAAGAAAATCCAAATTCAGAATTAAATTTAAAAAAAATAGCTGATATTTTTATTATTTATTAGAAGAAAATCAGGTTTTAGACCAGAGACCAAATGTCAATTTTTGTAGAATCGAATATTTTGTACACGTTCTATGGCAAATAAATTTCCTAAATATTATTTTAGAATCTTTAAGAAAATCCAAATTCAGAATTGAATTTAAAAAAAAATAGCTGATATTTTTATTATTTATGAGAAGAAAATCAGGTTTTAGACCAGAGACCAAATGTCAATTTTTGTACAATAGAATATTTTTTACACATACTATGGAAAAGAAATTTCCCAAATATTATTTTATAATCTTTAAGAAAATCCAAATTCAGAACAATATTTAAAAAAAATTGCTGATGTTTATTATTTATGAGAAGAAAATCAGGTTTTAGACCAGAGACCAAATGTCAATTTTTGTACAATAGAATATTTTTTACACATACTATGGAAAAGAAATTTCCCAAATATTATTTTATAATCTTTAAGAAAATCCAAATTCAGAACAATATTTAAAATAAATTGCTGATATGTTTATTATTTATGAGAAGAAAATCACGTTTTAGACCAGAGAGCAAATTCCAATTTTTGTAGAATCGAATATTTTTTACACATTCGATGTCAAATAAATTTCCCAAATATTATTTTATAATCTTTAAGAAAATCCAAATTCAGAATTGAATTAAAAAAAAATAGCTGATATTTTTATTATTTATGAGAAGAAAATCAGGTTTTAGACTAGAGACCAAATGTCAATTTTTGTAGAATCGAATATTTTGTACACATTCTATGGAAAATAAATTTCTCAAATATTATTTTAGAATCTTTAATAAAATCTAAATTCAAAATTGAATTTAAAAAAAATAGCTGATATTTTTATTATTTATGAGAAGAAAATCAGGTTTTAGACCAGAGCACAAATGTCAATTTTTGTACAATCGAATATTTTTTACACATTCTATGGAAAAAAAATTTCCTAAATATAATTTTAAAATCTTTAAGAAAATCGGAATTCAGAAAAAAAAATGCTGAAATTTTTATTATTTATGAGAAGAAAATCATGTTTCAGACCATAGACCAAATGTTAATTTTTGTAGAAATAATATTTTTTAAAAAATCCTATGGCAAAGAAATTACCCAAATATTATTTTAGAATCTTAAAGAAAATCCATAGTCAGAACAATATTTAATAAAATTGCTGATATTTTTATTATTTATGAGAAGAAAATCAGGTTTTAGACCTGAGACCAAATGTCAATTTTTGTAGAATCGAATATTTTGTACACGTTCTATGGCAAATAAATTTCCTAAATATTATTTTAGAATCTTTAAGAAAATCCAAATTCAGAATTGAATTTAAAAAAAAATAGCTGATATTTTTATTATTTATGAGAAGAAAATCAGATTTTTTAGACCAGAGACCAAATGTCAATTTTTGTACAATAGAATATTTTTTACACATACTATGGAAAAGAAATTTCCTAAATATTATTTTATAATCTTTAAGAAAATCCAAATTCAGAACAAAATTTAAAAATAATTGCTGATATGTTTATTATTTATAAGAAAAAAATCACGTTTTAGACCAGAGAGCAAATGTCAATTTTTGTAGAATCGAATATTTTTTACACATTCGATGGCAAATAAATTTCCCAAATATTATTTTAGAATCTTTAAGAAAATCCAAATTCAGAATTAAATTTAAAAAAAATAGCTGATATTTTTATTATTTATGAGAAGAAAATCAGGTTTTAGACCTGAGACCAAATATCAATTTGTGTAGAATCAAATATTTTTTACACATTCTATGGCAAATAAATTTCCTAAATATTATTTTAGAATCTTTAAGAAAATCCAAATTCAGAATTGAATTTAAAAAAAAATAGCTGATATTTTTATTATTTATGAGAAGAAAATCAGGTTTTAGACCTGAGACCAAATATCAATTTTTGTAGAATCAAATATTTTTTACACATTCCAGGGAAAAGAAATCTCCTGAATATTATTTTAGAATCTTTAAGAAAATTCAAATTCAGAGCAAAAAAAAAAAAATAGATGATATTTTTAAAATTTATGAGAAAAATATCGGGTTTTAGACCAGAGACCAAATGTTAATTTTTGTAGAAATAATATTTTTTAAAAAATCCTATGGCAAAGAAATTACCCAAATATTATTTTACAATCTTTAAGAAAATCCAAATTCAGAATTAAATTTAAAAAAAATAGCTGATATTTTTATTATTTATGAGAAGAAAATCAGGTTTTAGACCTGAGACCAAATATCAATTTGTCTAGAATCAAATATTTTTTACACATTCTATGGCAAATAAATTTCCTAAATATTATTTTAGAATCTTTAAGAAAATCCAAATTCAGAATTGAATTTAAAAAAAAATAGCTGATATTTTTATTATTTATGAGAAGAAAATCAGGTTTTAGACCAGAGACCAAATGTCAATTTTTGTACAATAGAATATTTTTTACACATACTATGGAAAAGAAATTTCCTAAATATTATTTTATAATCTTTAAGAAAATCTAAATTCAGAACAATATTTAAAAAAAATTGCTGATATTATTATTTATGAGAAAAAAATCACGTTTTAGACCAGAGAACAAATGTCAATTTTTGTAGAATCGAATATTTTTTACACATTCGACGGCAAATAAATTTCCCAAATATTATTTTAGAATCTTTAAGAAAATCCAAATTCAGAATTGAATTTAAAAAAAAATAGCTGATATTTTTATTATTTATGAGAAGAAAATCAGGTTTTAGACCAGAGACCAAATGTCAATTTTTGTACAATAGAATATTTTTTACACATTCGATGGCAAATAAATTTCCCAAATATTATTTTAGAATCTTTAAGAAAATCCAAATTCAGAATTAAATTTATAAAAAATAGCTGATATTTTTATTTTTTATGAGAAGAAAATTACGTTTTAGACCAGAGAGCAAATGTCAATTTTTGTAGAATCGAATATTTTTTACACATTCGATGGCAAATAAATTTCCCAAATATTATTTTAGAATCTTTAAGAAAATCCAAATTCAGAATTAAATTTAAAAAAAATAGCTGATATTTTTATTATTTATTAGAAGAAAATCAGGTTTGAGACCAGAGACCAAATGTCAATTTTTGTAGAATCGAATATTTTGTACACGTTCTATGGCAAATAAATTTCCTAAATATTATTTTAGAATCTTTAAGAAAATCCAAATTCAGAATTGAATTTAAAAAAAAATAGCTGATATTTTTATTATTTATGAGAAGAAAATCAGGTTTTAGACCAGAGACCAAATGTCAATTTTTGTACAATAGAATATTTTTTACACATACTATGGAAAAGAAATTTCCCAAATAATATTTTATAATCTTTAAGAAAATCCAAATTCAGAACAATATTTAAAAAAAATTGCTGATATGTTTATTATTTATGAGAAGAAAATCAGGTTTTAGACCAGAGACCAAATGTCAATTTTTGTACAATAGAATATTTTTTACACATACTATGGAAAAGAAATTTCCCAAATATTATTTTATAATCTTTAAGAAAATCCAAATTCAGAACAATATTTAAAAAAAATTGCTGATATGTTTATTATTTATGAGAAGAAAATCACGTTTTAGACCAGAGAGCAAATTCCAATTTTTGTAGAATCGAATATTTTTTACACATTCGATGTCAAATAAATTTCCCAAATATTATTTTATAATCTTTAAGAAAATCCAAATTCAGAATTGAATTAAAAAAAAATAGCTGATATTTTTATTATTTATGAGAAGAAAATCAGGTTTTAGACTAGAGACCAAATGTCAATTTTTGTAGAATCGAATATTTTGTACACATTCTATGGAAAATAAATTTCTCAAATATTATTTTAGAATCTTTAATAAAATCTAAATTCAAAATTGAATTTAAAAAAAATAGCTGATATTTTTATTATTTATGAGAAGAAAATCAGGTTTTAGACCAGAGCCCAAATGTCAATTTTTGTACAATCGAATATTTTTTACACATTCTATGGAACAAAAATTTCCTAAATATAATTTTAAAATCTTTAAGAAAATCGGAATTCAGAAAAAAAAATGCTGAAATTTTTATTATTTATGAGAAGAAAATCATGTTTTAGACCATAGACCAAATGTTAATTTTTGTAGAAATAATATTTTTTAAAAAATCCTATGGCAAAGAAATTACCCAAATATTATTTTAGAATCTTAAAGAAAATCCATAGTCAGAACAATATTTAATAAAATTGCTGATATTTTTATTATTTATGAGAAGAAAATCAGGTTTTAGACCTGAGACCAAATGTCAATTTTTGTAGAATCGAATATTTTGTACACGTTCTATGGCAAATAAATTTCCTAAATATTATTTTAGAATCTTTAAGAAAATCCAAATTCAGAATTGAATTTAAAAAAAAATAGCTGATATTTTTATTATTTATGAGAAGAAAATCAGGTTTTAGACCAGAGACCAAATGTCAATTTTTGTACAATAGAATATTTTTTACACATACTATGGAAAAGAAATTTCCTAAATATTATTTTATAATCTTTAAGAAAATCCAAATTCAGAACAAAATTTAAAAATAATTGCTGATATGTTTATTATTTATAAGAAAAAATTCACGTTTTAGACCAGAGAGCAAATGTCAATTTTTGTAGAATCGAATATTTTTTACACATTCGATGGCAAATAAATTTCCCAAATATTATTTTAGAATCTTTAAGAAAATCCAAATTCAGAATTAAATTTAAAAAAAATAGCTGATATTTTTATTATTTATGAGAAGAAAATCAGGTTTTAGACCTGAGACCAAATATTAATTTGTGTAGAATCAAATATTTTTTACACATTCTATGGCAAATAAATTTCCTAAATATTATTTTAGAATCTTTAAGAAAATCCAAATTCAGAATTGAATTTAAAAAAAAATAGCTGTTTTTTTTATTATTTATGAGAAGAAAATCAGGTTTTAGACCAGAGACCAAATGTCAATTTTTGTACAATAGAATATTTTTTACACATACTATGGAAAAGAAATTTCCTAAATATTATTTTATAATCTTTAAGAAAATCTAAATTCAGAACAATATTTAAAAAAAATTGCTGATATTATTATTTATGAGAAAAAAATCACGTTTTAGACCAGAGAGCAAATGTCAATTTTTGTAGAATCGAATATTTTTTACACATTCGACGGCAAATAAATTTCCCAAATATTATTTTAGAATCTTTAAGAAAATCCAAATTCAGAATTGAATTTAAAAAAAAATAGCTGATATTTTTATTATTTATGAGAAGAAAATCAGGTTTTAGACCAGAGACCAAATGTCAATTTTTGTACAATAGAATATTTTTTACACATACTATGGAAAAGAAATTTCCCAAATATTATTTTATATTCTTTAAGAAAATCCAAATTCAGAACAATATTTAAAAAAAATTGCTGATATGTTTATTATTTATGAGAAGAAAATCACGTTTTAGACCAGAGAGCAAATGTCAATTTTTGTAGAATCGAATATTTTTTACACATTCGATGGCAAATAAATTTTCCAAATATTATTTTAGAATCTTTAAGAAAATCCAAATTCAGAATTAAATTTAAAAAAAATAACTGATATTTTTATTATTTATGAGAAGAAAATCAGGTTTTAGACCTGAGACCAAATATCAATTTTCGTAGAATCAAATATTTTTTACACATTCTAGGGAAAAGAAATCTCCTGAATATTATTTTAGAATCTTTAAGAAAATTCAAATTCAGAGCAAAAAAAAAAAATAGATGATATTTTTAAAATTTATGAGAACAATATCGGGTTTTAGACCAGAGACCAAATGTTAATTTTTGTAGAAATAATATTTTTTAAAAAATCCTATGGCAAAGAAATTACCCAAATATTATTTTAGAATCTTAAAGAAAATCCATAGTCAGAACAATATTTAAAAAAATTGCTGATATTTTTATTATTTATGAGAAGAAAATCAGGTTTTAGACCAGAGACCAAATGTCAATTTTTGTAGAATCGAATATTTTGTACACGTTCTATGGCAAATAAATTTCCTAAATATTATTTTAGAATATTTAAGAAAATCCAAATTCAGAATTGAATTTAAAAAAAAATAGCTGGTATTTTTATTATTTATGAGAAGAAAATCAGGTTTTAGACCAGAGACCAAATGTCAATTTTTGTACATTAGAATATTTTTTACACATACTATGGAAAAGAAATTTCCCAAATATTATTTTATAATCTTTAAGAAAATCCAAATTCAGAACAATATTTAAAAAAAATTGCTGATATGTTTATTATTTATGAGAAGAAAATCACGTTTTAGACCAGAGAGCAAATTCCAATTTTTGTAGAATCGAATATTTTTTACACATTCGATGTCAAATAAATTTCCCAAATATTATTTTATAATCTTTAAGAAAATCCAAATTCAGAATTGAATTAAAAAAAAATAGCTGATATTTTTATTATTTATGAGAAGAAAATCAGGTTTTAGACTAGAGACCAAATGTCAATTTTTGTAGAATCGAATATTTTGTACACATTCTATGGAAAATAAATTTCTCAAATATTATTTTAGAATCTTTAATAAAATCTAAATTCAAAATTGAATTTAAAAAAAATAGCTGATATTTTTATTATTTATGAGAAGAAAATCAGGTTTTAGACCAGAGCCCAAATGTCAATTTTTGTACAATCGAATATTTTTTACACATTCTATGGAAAAAAAATTTCCTAAATATAATTTTAAAATCTTTAAGAAAATCGGAATTCAGAAAAAAAAATGCTGAAATTTTTATTATTTATGAGAAGAAAATCATGTTTTAGACCATAGACCAAATGTTAATTTTTGTAGAAATAATATTTTTTAAAAAATCCTATGGCAAAGAAATTACCCAAATATTATTTTAGAATCTTAAAGAAAATCCATAGTCAGAACAATATTTAATAAAATTGCTGATATTTTTATTATTTATGAGAAGAAAATCAGGTTTTAGACCTGAGACCAAATGTCAATTTTTGTACAATAAAATATTTTTTACACATACTATGGAAAAGAAATTTCCTAAATATTATTTTATAATCTTTAAGAAAATCCAAATTCAGAACAAAATTTAAAAATAATTGCTGATATGTTTATTATTTATAAGAAAAAATTCACGTTTTAGACCAGAGAGCAAATGTCAATTTTTGTAGAATCGAATATTTTTTACACATTCGATGGCAAATAAATTTCCCAAATATTATTTTAGAATCTTTAAGAAAATCCAAATTCAGAATTAAATTTAAAAAAAATAGCTGATATTTTTATTATTTATGAGAAGAAAATCAGGTTTTAGACCTGAGACCAAATATCAATTTGTGTAGAATCAAATATTTTTTACACATTCTATGGCAAATAAATTTCCTAAATATTATTTTAGAATCTTTAATAAAATCTAAATTCAAAATTGAATTTAAAAAAAATAGCTGATATTTTTATTATTTATGAGAAGAAAATCAGGTTTTAGACCAGAGCCCAAATGTCAATTTTTGTACAATAGAATATTTTTTACACATACTATGGAAAAGAAATTTCCTAAATATTATTTTATAATCTTTAAGAAAATCTAAATTCAGAACAATATTTAAAAAAAATTGCTGATATTATTATTTATGAGAAAAAAATCACGTTTTAGACCAGAGAGCAAATGTCAATTTTTGTAGAATCGAATATTTTTTACACATTCGACGGCAAATAAATTTCCCAAATATTATTTTAGAATCTTTAAGAAAATCCAAATTCAGAATTGAATTTAAAAAAAAATAGCTGATATTTTTATTATTTATGAGAAGAAAATCAGGTTTTAGACCAGAGACCAAATGTCAATTTTTGTACAATAGAATATTTTTTACACATTCGATGGCAAATAAATTTCCCAAATATTATTTTAGAATCTTTAAGAAAATCCAAATTCAGAATTAAATTTATAAAAAATAGCTGATATTTTTATTATTTATGAGAAGAAAATTACGTTTTAGACCAGAGACCAAATGTCAATTTTTGTACAATAGAATATTTTTTACACATACTATGGAAAAGAAATTTCCCAAATATTATTTTATATTCTTTAAGAAAATCCAAATTCAGAACAATATTTAAAAAAAATTGCTGATATGTTTATTATTTATGAGAAGAAAATCACGTTTTAGACCAGAGAGCAAATGTCAATTTTTGTAGAATCGAATATTTTTTACACATTCGATGGCAAATAAATTTTCCAAATATTATTTTAGAATCTTTAAGAAAATCCAAATTCAGAATTAAATTTAAAAAAAATAACTGATATTTTTATTATTTATGAGAAGAAAATCATGTTTTAGACCTGAGACCAAATATCAATTTTCGTAGAATCAAATATTTTTTACACATTCTAGGGAAAAGAAATCTCCTGAATATTATTTTAGAATCTTTAAGAAAATTCAAATTCAGAGCAAAAAAAAAAAATAGATGATATTTTTAAAATTTATGAGAACAATATCGGGTTTTAGACCAGAGACCAAATGTTAATTTTTGTAGAAATAATATTTTTTAAAAAATCCTATGGCAAAGAAATTACCCAAATATTATTTTAGAATCTTAAAGAAAATCCATAGTCAGAACAATATTTAAAAAAATTGCTGATATTTTTATTATTTATGAGAAGAAAATCAGGTTTTAGACCAGAGACCAAATGTCAATTTTTGTAGAATCGAATATTTTGTACACGTTCTATGGCAAATAAATTTCCTAAATATTATTTTAGAATATTTAAGAAAATCCAAATTCAGAATTGAATTTAAAAAAAAATAGCTGGTATTTTTATTATTTATGAGAAGAAAATCAGGTTTTAGACCAGAGACCAAATGTCAATTTTTGTACATTAGAATATTTTTTACACATACTATGGAAAAGAAATTTCCCAAATATTATTTTATAATCTTTAAGAAAATCCAAATTCAGAACAATATTTAAAAAAAATGGCTGATATGTTTATTATTTATGAGAAGAAAATCACGTTTTAGACCAGAGAGCAAATGTCAATTTTTGTAGAATCGAATATTTTTTACACATTCGATGGCAAATAAATTTCCCAAATATTATTTTAGAATCTTTAAGAAAATCCAAATTCAAAATTAAATTTAAAAAAAAATAGCTGATATTTTTATTATTTATGAGAAGAAAATCAGGTTTTAGACCAGATACCAAATGTCAATTTTTGTACATTAGAATATTTTTTACACATACTATGGAAAAGAAATTTCCCAAATATTATTTTATAATCTTTAAGAAAATCCAAATTCAGAACAATATTTAAAAAAAATGGCTGATATGTTTATTATTTATGAGAAGAAAATCACGTTTTAGACCAGAGAGCAAATGTCAATTTTTGTAGAATCGAATATTTTTTACACATTCGATGGCAAATAAATTTCCCAAATATTATTTTAGAATCTTTAAGAAAATCCAAATTCAAAATTAAATTTAAAAAAAAATAGCTGATATTTTTATTATTTATGAGAAGAAAATCAGGTTTTAGACCAGATACCAAATGTCAATTTTTGTACAATAGAATATTTTTTACACATACTATGGAAAAAAAATTTCCTAAATATTATTTTATAATCTTTAAGAAAATCCAAATTCAGAACAATATTTAAAAAAAATTGCTGTTATGTTTATTATTAATGAGAAGAAAATCACGTTTTAGACCAGAGATCAAATGTCAATTTTTGTAGAATCGAATATTTTTTACACATTCGATGGCAAATAAATTTCCCAAATATTATTTTAGAATCTTTAAGAAAATCCAAATTCAAAATTAAATTTAAAAAAAATAGCTGATATTTTTATTATTTATGAGAAGAAAATCAGGTTTTAGCCCTGAGACCAAATATCAATTTTTGTAGAATCAAATATTTTTTACACATTCCAGGGAAAAGAAATCTCCTAAATATTATTTTAGAATCTTTAAGAAAATCCAAATTCAGAATTGAATTTAAAAAAAAATAGCTGATATTTTTATTATTTATGAGAAGAAAATCAGGTTTTAGACCAGAGACCAAATGTCAATTTTTGTACAATAGAATATTTTTTACACATACTATGGAATTGAAATTTCCTAAATATTATTTTATAATCTTTAAGAAAATCCAAATTTAGAACAATATTTAAAAAAAATTGCTGATATGTTTATTATTTATGAGAAGAAAATCACGTTTTAGACCTGAGACCAAATATCAATTTTTGTAGAATCAAATGTTTTTTACACATTCTATAGAAAAGAAATCTCCTGAATATTATTTTAGAATCTTTAAGAAAATTCAATTTCAGAGCAAAAAAAAAAATAGATGATATTTTTAAAATTTATGAGAACAATATCGGGTTTTAGACCAGAGACCAAATGACAATTTTTTTAGAATCAAATATTTTGTACACATTCTATGTCAAATAAATTTCCCAAATATTATTTTATAATCTTTAAGAAAATCCAAATTCAGAATTGAATTTAAAAAAAATAGCTGATATTTTTATTATTTATGAGAAGAAAATCAGGTTTTAGACCAGAGCCCAAATGTCAATTTTTGTACAATCGAATATTTTTTACACATTCTATGGAAAAGAAATTTCCTAAATATAATTTTAAAATCTTTAAGAAAATCGGAATTCAGAATTGAATTTAAAAAAAATAGCTGATATTTTTATTATTTATGAGAAGAAAATCAGGTTTTAGACCAGAGCCCAAATGTCAATTTTTGTACAATCGAATATTTTTTACACATTCTATGGAAAAGAAATTTCCTAAATATAATTTTAAAATCTTTAAGAAAATCGGAATTCAGAAAAAAAATGCTGATTTTTTTATTATTTATGAGAAGAAAATCAGGTTTTAGACCAGAGACCAAATGTCAATTTTTGTAGAATCGAATATTTTGTACACGTTCTATGGGAAATAAATTTCCCAAATATTATTTAATAATCTTTAAGAAAATCCAAATTCAGAATTGAATTTATAAAAAATAGATGATATTTTTAAAATTTATGAGAATAAAACCGGGATTTAGACCAGAGACCAAATATCAATTTTTGTAGAACCAAATATTTTTTACACATTCTATTGCAAATAAATTTTCCAAATATAATTTTAGAATCTTTAAGAAAATCCAAATTCAGAAAAATAAAAAAAAATAGCTGAAATTTTTATTATTTATGAGAAGAAAATCATGTTTTAGACCATAGACCAAATGTCAATTTTTGTAGAATCGAATATTTTGTACACATTCTATGTCAAATAAATTTCCTAAATATTATTTAATAATCTTTAAGAAAATCTAAATTCAGAATTGAATTTAAAAAAAATAGATGACATTTTTATAATTTATGAGAACAAAATCAGGTTTTAGACCAGGGACCAAACATCAATTTTTGTAGATTCGTATATTTTTTACCGATTCTATGGCTAATAAATTTACCAAATATTATTTTAGATTCTTTAAGAAAATCCAAATTTAGAATTGTATTTTAAAAAAATATATATGATATTTTTATAATTTATGGGAACAAAATCAGGTTGTATACTAGAGGCCAAATATCAATTTTTGTATGACTGAATATCTTTTCTAATTTCTATTCTATGTGTCATATAAATTTTCCAAATTTTAATTGTTATTTTTTAAGATATTTAATTTTTAATACTGTATTTAAAAAAAATTACATGATATTTCTATAATTTATGGAATCAAAAACAGGTTTTAGAATAGAGACAAAATATTAATTTTGGTCAAACCGAATATTTTTTTCGAATTCTATTCTATGTGGCACATAAATTTCCTAAATATTATTTTAGATTCTTTAAGATATTTTAAATTCAGAAATGTATTATATAAATTATAAAAATATCATTTAATTTTTTTAAATATAATTCTAAATTTTAAATATCTTTAAGAATCTAAAAAAATAATTGGGAAATTCATGACTAAGGATGGTAACTTTATGCAAGCCGCATAATCACATAATTTCTTAAATTTGTCTAAAATGAGAAACTATCGTGTTTCTACATATCCCACATCTTTAAAAAGTTGTTTTTCAAGCGCATAATTTTGCATATTTGACGTATATTCGCAACATAATGCTCATATTTCATAATTAACGCATAATTAGACCAAAACGGTCCTGAATTTAGTTTTCGACTATTTTTTTTCGATTTCCAGCATTTAACGTTCGTGTTAGCAGAGTTGGGAAGTCACTCGTAACTCTGTCGTAATTCAAATGTATTTTTACCAGCAAATACGGTCTCTTAAGGAACTCTCAAAGTACAGTCTGCTTGCGCATGCGCAGGAGTTCACAGAGTTAGTGACTATCTTCCGCACTCTGTCTCGCACGTGAAAACAAAAACTCGATATTGACCGTTAATATTGACCGTTAAAAGTGTGTGGAAAATGTGTAGATCGTGTTATATTTTATAGATTGTTATAGATTAAATACATTTATTTCACAATGTATTATAATACTATTACTATTACATAAAAAAGTTTACAACAAAGAATAATATTTATATGTGTTGCGTCGTTCTGTTTCAGTTTTACGTTTCTATAATTTCATAAATTTTAAATTATAATTAAATACACATTCAAATCACCCATGATTGTAATAAACAATTATGAATTGTACGTTTTAATAAAAAGACTGAATTTCTATCTACAGTTTTTTCATAACAATTTAATATTTTTTTTATACTTTATGTCGTTTATTGTTTTTCGGTATTTTTAGAATTGAAAGAGAAACATAGTAAACAAATATCTAAATTTTATGAGAATATATTGTATTACTTTTAAATTTATAATGAATAATTATATTTTTTAATTGCATAATTGTCGCATAATTATCATATAATTGTCGCATAATTACCCGGAATTTATGCGCATAATCAGAGTGGTTCAAAACGCATAAAGTTACCATCTCTATTTATGACACATAGATTAAAATTTGGAAAAAATATTCTGTTTTACAAAAATTGATATTTTGTGTCTATTCTAAAACTTGTTCTTGTTTCGATAAAATTTAAAAATATAATCTAATTTTTTTTTAATACAGTTCTTATTTTAACACAGCCTAAGGAATTGCAAAACATATTCAGCAAATTTATATACCACATAGAATAGAATTTGGAAAAAGTATTCGGTTTTACAAAAATTGATATTTTGTCTCTATTCTAAAACCTGTTTTTGTTTTAATAAATTATAGAAATATCATCCAATTTTTTTTAAATACAGTTTTGAGTTTGGAATATCTTAAAAAAACGAAAACAATATTTTGGATATTTATTTGACATGTTACTAAACCCCTGAATAGCAGCAACCAGACGACCTCCATGATCTCAACAAGGTAAAATTGCATATCGGACCCTTAAGGCGCCGACCATTCTAGAACTCAGTTCTTTAACAGATTTCGTCGTGTTCATACGTATTTGTTATTTGTATCATTTTTGACTTAATTATATTAATTCTTACTTAAATTGTGTTTTATTTAAATAGAGATCCCTTTATTTAATAACATTTGGTCCTTCGAGCCGGATCTTTAAGACAGTGAGTGAAATACAATCCGATTAGTAAAAGATTCATTGTGTCGAACGCGTGAGTGAGTGTCATGGCGTCGCCAACGAATCAAGGTGTTCTTGAACTAAATGAAAATCTAGATAAATGTGCAGTGGAAGTGCTTAAAGGGTTGCATGTGTTTCTGTACGAAAATTTTGGAAAGGATAACTTTGTAAAACGAAATATTCGAGAATTTAAGGAATTCAAGTTTGTGAAAGGTGATAACAAATACGAAAAGCGATTGAAAATTGTGAAAGATACTGTGAACAGTGACATCGTTTCAACTCTTGTCAGTTTTCTAAGTGTAGAGTGTGATGCTGAGTCTTCAGCTTAAAAAGTTCTTGATAGGCTAATTGAATTGTATTCGCAAGATGCATTTGCTGCAAAAAATACCGTAACCGATCGGCAAAGTCTTTGTTCGTCAAAATCACGGAGAAGCAACTTTTCGCATGCGGAAATCGAATTTGATCTTGCCAAAAAAGAATTGGAAGTTGAAGAGAAACTGGCTGCTCTTGAAGATGAAATTTTCGCTTTACAAGAGGAAATAATTGGCTTTGAGTCTGAAATAAAAAAGTTAGAACTCATGGATATAATACCGGAACGGACGCTTATCACAAAGCAAAATGATCTGGCAACAGCGCAGAGACACCTAGATGTAAAACGTAGTCGTCTAAATTCTCAACGGAAACTTCTCGAAAAGCATAAATTGGTAGCGCAGTGCGAGGCTAATGCTAGAAAGGAGTTAATTCAGGAAGAGGAAGAGGATACAGAGAAAATAGATTCTGGACAAGCTTCTCGCGTAAACGATTGGCTCAAAAGCCAAGAGACGGGAAAGCACGAAGCAGCAAGCCTAGAGTTAAACTCTGTCGAACTATCTCCACCACAAGAGAGAATGGATAACTTAACACAAAACATCAACCGAATGTTAGCGCGACAAACAGTTGGCAGCAATCTTGGAAAATTCGACGGAACTTCAAGTCTTAGAAGGCCGATTTTTTTATCACAATTTAAACGGACAAGTGAAGTGTGTGGTTTCTCACCAGCTGAAAATGTTTTGAGGCTTGATGAATGTTTAATAGGCGAGGCAAGAAAAAAAGTCGAAATGTTGCTAATTACGGCTTCGGACACAGAGGAAATTTTACAGATTTTAAATACATCGTACGGTAAACAAGAAATTATAGCAGAAGAGTTATCAATATGAGCAAAGAATGTCCGAAAAGTTGACACATTGGCAGAATTTGAAGACTTTAGCTGTGAAATTCGAAATATCACGTCGGCCTTAGAAAATATTAACGGTGAGTTTGTTAATAAAAGAAAAATGCTAGCAACATTTGTAAATAAACTACCTCCTCATTTGATGACTCAATGGGGCAGTTATTTAATCGAAAATAATCTTGATGCAAACAACGTAAGGTTAAAAGATTTTACTAAATGGACACAAAATATGTCGAGTATGCTCTCCAAAATTACATTTGTCAAGGAACGACTTCCACAAAACTCAAAGGAAATCCAGAATCAAGAATGTAAGGAGGAAAAGCAAAATAAAAATAAATCAAATGATTTTGAACCAAAAGCATGTGGAGTTTGTAAAAATGGACAACATTCTCTTGATCAGTGCTCGACTTTTAGAAAGGCAGATGTCAAACAGAGATGGAAGTTGGCCGAAAAAACAAGAACGTGTTATTGTTGTTTACATAAACACAACGGAAAGTGCCGCACAAGAAAACCTTGTGGCATAAATGACTGCGTTAGATATCATAACGCTTTATTGCACAAGACGGAAAGCTCAAATTCCAGCGAAGCAACAAACTGTGTGAAGATAAAATCAACTGGTGCAATATTGAAAATGCTACCTGTTCGACTGCGAGGACTTTTAGGGGAAATAGAAACTGTGGCGTTTTTAGATGACGGAAGCACAGGATCTCTCGTGGATGCGGATGTAGCAAAAAAGATTGGACTGACGGGACCATCTTCGCCACTTTGTTGTAAATGGACAGGAGCAACATTCAGGTATGATCAGAATTCAAAAAAGGTATCCTTATCAATAGTTGGACTAAGAACTGAAAAATCTATTGCAATGAACAATGTGCGTACAGTGCAGGACTTGGATCTTACTGAGCAGCGTTGGAATGTAAGTGAATTAATCAAAAAGTTTCCTTATATAAATCAGGTGGATTTGAGTGCCGTTAAGCACAGAAAACCTATGATTTTAATAGGACAAGCTCACGCTAGTTTAATTGTTTCGAGAGAAGTTATACAGCCTCAAGAAAATTCGCCGATTTTATCGAGGACTGATCTGGGATGGATAGTGCATGGACCAACAGAATTGCAACAGGATTCACAACCTAATGTGGAAATCATTTTTGCGTGCTGTGAACTGTCGGAAAATATTCACGAAGAAGTCAAAAAGTATTTCACCATTGAGAACTTCGGAGCAGCAGTTCTAAAACAAACTAAATCAATGAGTTTGGATCAAGAAAAGGCTCTAGGAATTGCCAAGGAATCAATTAAGAAGCTTGAGAATAGGTATGAAGTTGGGATTCCTTGGAAGACGAAAGACTTCTTATCAGAAGGAAGCAAGGAGATGGCATTTCAAAGATTGAAATGCCTTGAAAAAAAGCTTCTGAAAGATTCGAAATTGGGAACAATGTACCAAGAAGAATTTGCCAAGCTCATAAAAAAGAGATATGCTGAAGAAGTCAACGAATCGGAATTGCTGGGTAAAAAAAAGGTGTGGTTTTTACCTCACTTTGGAGTTAGCAATCCAAACAAACCAGGCAAGGTGAGACTTGTGTTTGATGCTGCAGCTAAAGTTGGAGGAAAGTCATTGAATGATCATATATACACTGGTCCGGACTGGCTTACGTCATTATTTGGAATAATAATGAAATTTCGACAGTACTCGATAGGATTTACAGATGATATTCGAGAAATGTTCAACAGAGTGAAAATCGCAGAAGAGGATAGTTTTGCTCAATGTTTTCTCTGGAGAAGCTTGGATCCAAGTGCGTCGATCAAGATCTACAGGATGACAGCTATGATCTTTGGAATGGCATCATCACCATTTCTCGCTCAATTTGTAAAAAACACCCACGCAGAGAAATTTCAAAATGAAAGTCCGGCTGCTGTAAAAGCTATTGTCGAAAATCATTATGTCGATGATTATATCCACGAAGCTAAGAATGAGGAAGAAGCAATAAAACTGATTAGAGAAGTAATTCATATCCATGATCAAGCAGGTTTCGAGTTACGTGATTTTTCGTCAAATAACCAGAAGGTGTTAAAAAGTGTCTCAGAAGATCGTAGAGCTGATTGCACTTTTACGAAAGTAGATGAGAAATCAACTGATCAACGAATTCTTGGTATGATTTGGGATACGCTTACAGACTCTTTGACCTTTTCCATCAATTTTTGCAAAGTGGAAAAAGCCTTGATAGAACTTACTCGAGTACCAACAAAACGAGAAGTTTTAAAAATTATAATGTCGGCGTATGGTCCTATGGGATTTATGTCACCTATCACAGTTAAAGGAAGAATGATACTCCAAAGTATCTGGAGAACCGGAATTGGCTGGGACGACTTTATAACGGCGCAAATATTCAGCAAGTGGAAACAGTGGCTAACTGAGCTGAAACAAGCTAGCAAAATTCGTGTTCCAAGATGTTACTCTCCCAATCTTTTCACAGCAAAGGATATTCAAATCCATACATTTTGTGATGCCAGCGAGTTGGCTTACGCAACATCAATTTATTTAAGGATTCAAGACAACGGAGCAGTAGAAACCATCCTCATTGCATCCAAAGCACGAGTGGCACCGTTACGAACATTAACAGTACTAAAATTGGAGCTGCTAGCAGCAGTTCTTGGAGTCAGACTGGCAAAAACAGTAAAAGATTCACTAGAAATCCAAGTGAGCAAAAACTTCTTCTGGTCTGATTCAACTACAGTCCTGAGGTGGTTGGCATCTGAGAAGAAACTCCCAACTTTTGAAGCTGCAAGAGTGGGAGAAATTCTTGAAAGTTCAAATCTTGAAGCTTGGAACTGGGTCCCCACGAAGGAAAACGTTGCAGATGATTGTACGAGAGACACACCGTCCATCAACTTCGACGAAAATCATCGATGGTTTTCTGGACCTGCCTTTTTAAAAATGAGCGAAGATTCGTGGCCACAATCATCAATCCATTCAAAAGGAAATAATCTTGACGATACAGAATTCACTATGCCTATCACTATAGTTTCAGAGTTTTCTGATTCTCTACCTCAGATAAAGTGGTATTATTCGTGGATCAGAATTCTAAGAATTACGGCTTGGATCAAACGCTTCATAGAGAACATGCGAGAAGGTCGAGAATCATCAACTCGGAAACCGGACCTCTTGAAGCAGAAGAGCTTGAATGGAGTGAAAAGAAATGGTGGAGGACTGTCCAGGAAACACATTTTCGTGAAGAACGAAAAGAATCAGAAAAGAAGACATTATATAAAAAAAAAAGGAAGAGCGGAAAGCTGAAACGAGTGGAAACCGAAATCGACGAAGACGGATTGCTGAGGATATCAGGTCGTCTCAGCAAAATTGATAACCTGAATGTGCTCACCAAGAGTCCAATCTGCTTGGACGGTAACCACGAATATGTTAAATTGATGATCAAATATTATCATCAGAAAAACGGACATCAAGGAACTGAAACCGTTCTAAACGAATTACGCAAAAGATTTTGGATTCCGAAGGCTCGTTCCATTGTAAAAAAGGTTATTTTTGATTGTCTTTACTGTAAAAGGAAAAATTGCAAACCTGCGGAACCAAAGATGACTCCTATTCCAAAAGATCGTGTTATATCGAATAAAAAGGCTTTCACATCAACTGGGGTTGACTACTTTGGCCCTTTTCAAGTAAAAATAGGCAGACGTCTGGAAAAAAGGTATGGAGTATTATTTACTTGCTTGACCACCAGAGCGATTCATTTAGAAGTTGCTCACAGCCTTAGTACAGCCTCGTGCATCATGGCGATCCGACGATTTCTGGCTCGACGTGGTGAAGTCAAAAAGATGCGATCAGATAATGGAACCAATTTAAGAGGAGCTAATCGAGAACTCTTGGAGGCTTTCGAAGAACTTGATGAACGTCAGATTCAAGATGAAATGACCAACCGGAAAATTGACTGGAAATTTAATCCACCTGCAGCACCGCATATGGGAGGATCTTGGGAGCGAATGGTTAGATCGGTCAAAATCTCGATCTACGCCATAATGAGAGAACAACATCCGACAGACGAAGTGTTACGCACAGTCTTCACTGAAGCTGAATATATAGTAAACAGTCGACCGCTCACATACGTATCTTCAGACAGCAGAGACCTTTCGAGTATATCACCAAACGATATTCTCATTGGACAATCAGTTAATATTGGTACTCCTGGATATTTTACTGAATATGATAACAATGTGAGAAGACAGTGGCGTATCTCACAATATTTAAGCAATTTATTCTGGAAACGATGGCTTAAAGAATACTTACCATCATTAAATTTCCAAACAAAGTGGTTTCAAGAAAAACCAACTCTGAAAGAAAGAGAGATTGTTCTGATCGGCGAAGAAAATCTACCACGAGCAACTTGGGCTCTCGGCGTGATTCAACGAACATATCAGGGAAACGATGGTGTCGCCGCATGGCAGATGTACGAACAGCTAAAAGTGTAAAAACAAGGCCAGCAGTAAAATTATATCGACTGGAATTGTTTGCTGAAAACAAGGATTCAGCACCGGGGGGAGGAAATGTTACTAAATCCCTGAATAGCAGCAACCAGACGACCTCCATGATCTCAACAAGGTAAAATTGCATATCGGGCCCTTAAGGCGCCGACCATTCTAGAACTCAGTTCTTTAACAGATTTCGTCGTGTTCATACGTATTTGTTATTTGTATCATTTTTGACTTAATTATATTAATTCTTACTTAAATTGTGTTTTATTTAAATAGAGATCCCTTTATTTAATAACATGCCACATAGAATACATTTTGTAAAAAACATTCGATTCTACAACAATTGATATTTTTCTCTATTATAAAACCTGTTCCTGTTTTTCTAAATTATAAAAATAAATTCCAATTGTTTTTAAATACAATTCTGAATTTAAAATATCTTAAAGAAGCTGAAATAATATTCGGGAAATTTATATGCCACATAGAATAGACTAGAGAATTGAATAAATTGATATGACATTATTTTCAATACTTTGTTTAGGTTATGTCGTCTAGTAATCTTTTTTTGTTTTTATTTACTTCTGTGTTTTATTGTTTTTCACTTTATATATTAAGTTACATTAGGTATATTATGTTTTTGATAAACTGGATTTATCATATTTAAATATTTAGTAATCATTTAGTTTACTAGTAATGGGCTGTTTCAATTTTGAACGTGGGAAAAACATGTCGTGCGTTCGCGCATCGGAAACTTCTAGTCATGTCATATATATAGTTGTCTGCTAGTGGATTCAATGAAAACGAAAATTAGAAGAAAACGTAAAAATGGCTATTCTCAGATGTTGACAAAGGGGGCGAAGAGAGGGACAGTTAGACAAAGAAACTGACAATCGCACTTTTTGGTGCGATTTGATAGTCCGTTTACACCGCTTGGTTGTAAATGCCAATTTGTTTTAAGTTTACACTCGGCCGGTGTAGTGCACGGCCAAAATCGCACCGATTTCTTAACACCGGTGTAAAGTTGTAAGCGCATATACCATTTTTTTAACAGTGCAGTGAAAACACCGAAAATAACTTTCTCCTTAATAAATTGAATTAAATTTTGAAAAGTTGAATAATGTCAAAACGAAAAATTAATGTGCTTTCATTAAGTGTCAAACTTGAAATTTTTAATTTAACTTAGGTAAAATTTACTTTTTTGAAAAACTAGTTGAGATTATTAAAACAACAAAACAAGGAAAGCTGACAGAGTTTTTTTAATCAAAAACTCTCTAAGTCTAATGTATGTATCTAATGTATGTTGTATTTTTTTTAATAAGGAATTTCGTTTTAAATTAAATACATTAATATTAAACCAATTATAAATTAGTATGTTTATATATAAATATTTGTTAAAATATAATTAAAATATAATAAAATAATAAGAGTAATAAATCTTGCAGAACGTGTAATAATGGATTGCAAATTCATAAACCTCTATAAGCGAGAAAAATCGCACCTGGACCTTTGTAAGTGAGAAACTGGATTAGTGAGAAACCTCTATAAGCGAGAGAAAATACCCGGTTCCTTCAACTCTCGCTAATACAGGTTCGACTGTATCAGCAATTGTAAAATTCAAAAAATTCTTGATATTGACGTGAAATCTCAAACAATAAGCACTTATGACCTAGACTTCATAATAGCAGTTTTGAAATTGTCTTCTGTGTAATCAGCAACCTCACAGACCTCGAGTAACAATTTCAAGCAAATCAAACAAAATTTTAAAAAGTTTTTCCACAATATTTATTATTATATGTAATTTAATTAATGGGTTTTCTGAACCCGTATATATGTATTAAATAATAATAAATAAATAATATTTGATTCGGCATATTCAATTTTGGAAAGCTGACTTCAAATTCGTAATCAGCGACCCGTAAAACCCCCGAGTAACAAGTTTCAAGAGAAACAAAAAGTTTTTTTAAAATGTTGTTCGCAATATTGAAACCGCCATTTTGAATTTTGAAAAACTGATTTTGGATTTGTAATCAGCGACCTCAAAAACCCCCGAGTAACAAGTTTCAAGCGAATCAAAAAATTTTTTTAAATTTTGGCCGCCATATTGGATCCGCCATTTTGAATTTTGATGAACTGACTTCAGATTCACAATCTTTAGGTATTATTTATTTATTTATTTAATCATAAACGGGATATACCCTTTCGTACATAGTACTCTTAAGCTAATAAGTTGCATCTTGCAACGTTTCTAGACCATGAACATAATAACAATAATAATAAGTGCTAGGCGGATTTAGAAACTATTGATATCAAAGATGATTCGGCGCAAAAGTAGTTTAAATCTCTCAATATTTGGCTCAAATAAATCAATTCTATCAGCCACTCCATTAGCCTCTCTGCTCAATCTACTGATTAGTGAGTTAATTCCATAATTCGTTTTGTGAAATGATATATAAAACAATGGCGAATATCTGGTTGCCCTAGGTGACTCATATAATTTAACCAGTGATTGTAAATGTTTACAAAATAAATATCCATTAATCAATTTATAGAGAAAAAGAATATCGGTGTACAAAAATCTTGAGGTTAATTTAGGAATATTAAGCAGAGAGCGGATATGACTGTAGTCGTGGGCATGAGAATCAACATTTATATTAAGTTGATAAGCTGCAAACCGCAGGAATCTATTCTGAACCCTTTCAAGTCTTAATAAATTAAAAGTATAATATGGTACCCATATAACAGACGCGTATTCAAGTGTTGATCGAACTAAAGTAAAATATAATGTTTTAAGAGTCACCATATTATGAAAAACAGATGCATTCCTCATCACAAATCCCAATGTTTTTAAAGATTTTTGAATCACTTCTGAAATGTGTTCATTATATGAAAGATCATTACATAGTAATATTCCCAAATCACGAATTCTGTTTACCCTGATCAACTCGACCGAATCAATAGTGTAGCAGTATAAATATGTCTTTTGTTTTGCAAATGATATTACTGCACTTTTTTCTAAATTAATAGACATGTGATTACAGATACACCACTCAACGAGTCGATCAAGGTCAGACTGTAGTTGTTGGGAGTCACGACAAGGATTTTCTGAATGTATATTTTTATAAAATTTTAAATCATCTGCAAATAACAAAAAAGGAGAGTATTTAAAAACGGATTTAATATCATTAATATATATAATAAATAAAAGTGGTCCCAAATGTGATCCCTGAGGAACTCCCGATGTAGATTGAAACGGTTCAGAACAGTTATTTTCAACTCTAACTAAGTTAAATCTATCTGTTAGATAGCTTCTAAAGAATGAGACCAAATTTGAAGACATGCCCATGAGTTCAAGTTTACATAAGATTATATTATGATCTAATTTGTCAAAAGCCTTAGTCAAATCAACATGGATTGCATCAACTTGTCCACCAGATTCGAGATTTAACATTAGATAATTTGTATATATACCAAGATTAGTGACAGTTGATCTACCTCGCACAAATCCATGTTGTTCCTCTATGATACAATTTGAGACATCCGAGTAAATTGAGTCGTACAATAAACTTTCAAAAATCTTCGGTATAGCGCTAAGTATAGTAATAGGACGATAGTTAACAATGTTACTCTTATCTCCACTTTTATAGACAGGTACTATAATACCCTTCTTCCATTCGAACGGAAATAAATTATTTTTTAAAGATAAATTAAATAAAATTTTTAATGGCTTAACAAAGGAATAACAGAACGAACGAAGAAAGGAGGGGGGTATTTTATCTGGACCTGGTCCTTTGTTAACATCAATATTCAATAATTTAGTTATAATATTATTTTCAGTCAAGGTAATGTCATGAAAATCAATTTTCTTTTTAATCTCATGCGTCGATGAATAATCTCGCTGTAGTGGAGTTGTATATACGGAACTAAAATTCTTTGCAAATAAATTGGCAATTTTTACTGGACTATCGCCTACCTCAGTACCGAGATACATAAGATTTGGGATACGCTGATTTTTTCTATTAGAGTTTATGTAACTCCAAAAAACCTTTGGACTCTCAATTATTGAATTTTCAGTTCTCTTTATATAAGCGTCATAACATAAAGCTGAAAGCGATTTACATCGAGATCTCAGTTCAGAAAATAGCAAATAATTAACATCATTCTTATTCCTAATATAATTAACGTGAGCAGTCTTTTTCTCTATGAGAAGTTTTTTTAGTTCAGAGGAAAACCATGGAGGATAATTAGACTTAAATATACTTTTCACAGGAACGAACATATCAAATGCAGAATATAAAATACTATAAAATATATCAACAGCTTCATTCACATTGTCAACATTAAGTTCCTGCTCCCAGTCAATTGAGTCCAAATATAATAACAATTCAGAAGAATTACAATTGTCGAAATCATATTTTAAATCAACATTAATCACATTAAAATCAGAATTGCAATCATTCAAAATATCAATTAAGAGAGATGGGTGATAATTATCTAAAGTCAATAGTGTGTCATTTGACAGATTAACAGCAACGTAGCTAGGATCGCCAAAAATCAGATCAAGTACAGAATTATATATGTTGAGAATATTATTAATCTGTGACAGACCCATAAATTCCAATGTGTCAGATATCAAAGAAGCTATAGACTTTTGCTGGGGTGAAAGATTTGTGCTTACTATACATGATAAACTGTCCGTTACGTTATAATTCCAATTAAAAAATGGTAAATTAAAATCTCCCACTATGCATAGTTTTGAAAGTGGAAACATCATAACAATATCCTCAAACATCTGACACATATTTGTATAAACATTTATTGACGAGTTGGGGGGTATATAAATACAACCAAGAACATGTAGATCATTTTTAATATAGTATTTTAAGAAAACATGTTCAATAGTATCACAATTAGTCTTAATTAATGAACTTTTTAAGTCCTTTTTAACTGCTATCAAAACCCCGCCACCCCTCAATTTATCACTAGTTTTACTGTTTCTGTCAAACCGGTAAACATCAAAATTAAAAAATCCCAATTCCTCTGAACATATATCTGGACTTAGTCACGTTTCGCTTAAAGCAATTATTCTAAAGGGAAAAACAAATATATTCTGACGAAGATCATGAATTTTTGTCCGTACGCCCCTGACATTTTGATAATAGATCTGAAATAATCCCTGAGTACGATAAGAGGGGACAATACCTTGAACAGTCGATGCGCGTGAATCATTTACTGCGCCATATTCGCTGATTGCACATCCACTTGCGCCGATCTCTGGGTTTGAGGCTTGATTTTTGTTAGAGTGGGAATCCCACGACGAAACACCAGTCTCAACTCCGCCTCTCCTTTCTGACGGCGCTGATTCAATTCGCTTTTCAACGACTTCAACTCTTTTAGCTGCATCTTCGTTAGATCCCTTGCCATCCATAGGTTTTCCTGCATTTGCGTTTGAGTGTGAGTCTTCTTTGCAGTCAGAAACAGTTTTAAAATTTTTAACGCTGCCTCCTCCGTCGCACACACTATTCTGATTGGTCTTGGTTTTGACTGATGATCCTGCGCAACAGATCCAAGTCTCAATATTTGAATATTTTGGAGGTCACTTAAGGGAATTACTTTTTTCAGTTCATTAATTACAATAGTGCACAAATCAACACTACTGTCGTTCGATGAACTAGCACCAGCAATTTCTCGCTCAGGAAATCCAAATAACATTAAGTTATTCTTCTTTTCAGCTCGAATATTTATTTCATTGATGCATTGTCTTGCAAAGAGATTAGTCTCTAAAGCATTATCAAGTTTCGTATCGCTAATTTTTATTTTATCCTCCACCACTGTCATTCGAGAATTCAGGGCTTTAATTTCTACTTCATTATTACCTAGTCTAGTCAGGGTATCATCAATCCTCGTAGAGATGCCAGTTATAGAAATTTTCAGTTCCCTAATTGCCGCCATCACGGAATCCAGATCCGTAGTACCAGAAGGAGAGGGTAACGGTGTAGATGGTGCAGCACGTGGATCACAGCACCGAGCAAAAGATTTATTCTCCAAAATGACCATTTGCGAAGCACATCCTGGGTGATAAGGCGTCTTGCAACCAGGACACCGGACAGGAGCAACACGCAAAATATCCTTCTTGCACTTTCCACAATTTTCAGTAACACTAAGAGTATCCAAATTACTCATTTTCAACTCTATCAGATTCACCACAATGTAAAACCGGCTCTTTTAGGTTAGAAACAACAACGAGACAATTGATGCCCAAAAAGATCAATGAGATCCACCGAAAATTTTCAAACTTGAAAGAAAAACTTTGACTAGTACTATTGGTAACAATCAATTACAAAATAATAACTTTTCTAAGTCAGAAATTTAAAATAAAATAAGAACTGATCAAAGCACGTGTTCAGTTATAAACGAGAGTTTATAACTGAGAGTTTCTGAGAGTTATACTCTCAGAAAATGCAAAATCCCAAAAATCGATTTTTTTGACCTAAACAACTAGGCGTAACTACTTAACCGCATATGCTTATTTAGCAGAATTCTCATTTAAAAGAATGTTAACTTACCGTAATCATAACTGCGCATGCTTCGAATAGTATATTTTCATTGGTCATTACATAACAGAAGAATTTTCTATACAGGACTAATAGAGATCCTGAAGGAAGATTTAAGACATGTTGACTTGGATTCTAATTGGTCGCGGGTTTCCGGCAGCCGATGTTTATAAGAAGTTAATTTAATTATTCCAATATGGTGGTTTCATTAGAAATGCTTTTAAAACAAATATTTTTATACTCAACCCGCTCTTTTTTGACCAATGATACAACTTGCATCATTGTCACTTCCGTTTTCGGAAACCCGCAAAGATAGTAGAAGGGGAAACATGTCTTAACTCTTCCTTGAAAATCTCCAACATTCTCATGTTCGGGACTGTTTTGGAGTCTTATTTTAGAATATTATTTTTATTACAAAATAAAAAAAACCAAGTCACCTATTTTTACAACTTTTTATTTATATTATAATCTGTGGGTAAAAAGTTTGTTTTAACTATTTCTACTGAATTTTACTGTAGATATTTCAGCGCAAACATGATATCACCAAATTAATGCAGGTGACTGGCGTAGGTGATTACACCAGTTGGCGTCATCTGAAACAAAAAAATACAGTTGATTATTATTCAGTATGCTCGTGGCTCTGGTCCGCACTAGAATAAAACATTTTCGTTAATGAATAACAAAATGTCATTTTGAGAAAACGTGTTTAAAGTTAGTATAGGGCTGTGCAAAAAGCTCGAAATGTCGAGCCGAGCCGAGCCAGCTTTTTTCGGGCCGAGTCGAGCCGGGTTCGAGCTTAACTCGAGCTCAAAAAATTTGTCGTGTACTCGGAAAAAATTCGAGCTTTCAACCAAAATGTGGTCACAAATGAATTAGGGTCCACGAATCATTTCGAAATATTCGCACTAAATACATGCGCACTAGTTTTCTACGCACTAAATACCTGCGCACTAGTTTTCTATGCACTAAATGCATGCGCACTAATGTTCCACGCACTAAATACATGCGCACTAGTGTTCCACGCACTAAATACATGTGCACTAGTGTTTCACGCTCTAAATACATGCCCACTAGTTTTCAACGCACTAAATACCTGCGCACTAGTTTTCTATGCACTAAATACATGCGCACTAGTGTTCCACGCACAAAATACATGCGCAATAGTGTTCCACGCACTAAATACATGCGCACTAGTTTTCTATGCACTAAATACATGCGAACTGGTCTTCTACGCACTAAATACTACTGCACAATTTTTCTATGCACAGTACATATTTAATGCATGGAACTCTACTGCGCATGTATTTAGTGCGTAGAAAAATAGTGCGTATGTATTAAGTGTGTAGAAAACTAGTGCGCATGTGTTGAGTGCGGGGCACACTCCTGCGCATGTGTTTAGTGTGGGGAACTCTACTGCTCATATATTTGGTGCTTGGAACAATAGTGCGCTCGTAGTTAGTGTGAAACATTAGTGCGCATGTATTAAGTGCGTGGAAACCTAGTGCGCATGTATTTAGTGCATATAAAACTAGTGCGCATGTATTTAATGCACAGAAAACTAGTGCGCTTGTATTTAGTGCGTAGAAAACTACTGCGCGTGTGTTTAGTGCGGGGAACATTACTGCGCATGTGTTTTGTGCTTGGAACTCTAGTGCGCACGTATTTAGTGTGTGGAACATTAGTGCGCATGTATTTAGGGCGTAGAAAACTAGTGCGCATGTATTTAGTGCGTAGAAAACTACTGCGCATGTGTTTTGTGCTTGGAACTCTAGTGCACACGTATTTAGTGTGTGGAACACTACTGCGCATGTGTTTAGTGTGGGGAACTCTATTGCTCATATATTTGGCGCTTGGAACAATAGTGCGCACATATTTAGTGTGTGGAACATTAGTGCGCATGTATTTAGCCCGTAGAAAACTAGTGCGCGTGTATTTAGTGCATAGAAAACTAGCGCGCTTGTATTTAGTGCGTAGAAAACTAGTGCGCATGTATTTAATGCACAGAAAACTAGTGCGCTTGTATTTAGTGCGTAGAAAACTACTGCGCGTGTGTTTAGTGCGGGGAACTTTACTGCGCATGTGTTTTGTGCTTGGAACTCTAGTGCGTACGTATTTAGTGTGTGGAACATTAGTGCGCATGTATTTAGTGCGTAGAAAACTAGTGCGCATGTATTTAGTGCGTAGAAAACTACTGCGCATGTGTTTTGTGCTTGGAATTCTAGTGCGCATGTATTTAGTGCATGGAACACTAGTGCGCATGTATTTAATGTGTGGAAGACTAGCGCGCATGTATTTAGTGCGGGGAACACTACTGCGCATGCGTTTGGTGCTTGGAACACTAGTGCGCATTTGTTTGGAGCTTGAAACTGTACTGCGCTTGTAGAAACGTTCGGGTCTCGTCCATGGCCCGAAATTTTTGGGCCCCCGAATCATTCGAGAACTCGTCTACTTTAGAGTGCTCGAATAATTTTGGGTATTTCAGAAAGCCCGGCTCGATCCCGACTCGGCTGGAGCCCGACGAAGGCGAGCTGTGCTCGGCTCGGCTCGAAGACTGTGAGGCTCGGCTCGAAGACTGTGAGGCTCGGCTTGGCCCGGCTCGGTCGGGCTTCGAGTTTCGAGCTTTTTGCACAGCCCTCAGGCTTCGCACTCCCCAACTATTTACTACTTTTTGCTACTTTTTTCATGAAAGGCTACTTTTTTGATACTTTTTTCGGCCTAAAGCTACTAAAAGCTACTTTTTTTAAAAATTATGGGAAAAAAGTATTCAGTTATTAGATTATTAATTTTATAAGTGCAAAAATTTATTAATTTACAGTCAAACTTCCATACTACCGAAAGAAATTTGACGTTTCCGCGGTAGAAAGGTTCTTTAAAATGCTATTAGTGAGTGAACGTTCAGGAATGTAACAACCATTTTAAATCATAGGATCTTTAAATATAAAATGGAAATTATAATAATTATTAAACAATAATGTATCTATTAATTTAGGCTGCAGTGAGAAATAAAAATTTATATAACAATTTGCACAAGTCAGTCTTCTATCGTTAAAATCACATGTTTGAAATAACATTATTTTTATTAATAAATTTTTCGAATTTTTTAATAGTGAAAAATTATAATTATTTTACAAATTTACAATAGGCTTAGTTGGGGTAATTCGGGACAAACTATACCTTGCTGACAATTGACAATAAAAAAATTGCAAATATACGTTTTTGACAATTATTTTTAAAAAATTTCTACAATTGCTTAGTAATTTGACTTATTTAGTAACTTGAGCTACAAGAAAAAGAGGTTATTTTGATAACTGATGGTAAGATGAAATAAAAAAGCGCATTAATGATTTAGATAACATAAATTTTCTTATTGGTATTTGTTAAAAACAGTCTTATTTACTTATATTAATTAATTATTGAATTAATAAGAACAAAATGTTGGGTGAAAATTACTTTTAAAACTTACTTGCAAAATGTCACAATTTTCAAAGTTCTAATTAAAGTTTTCTATTAAGAATTCAAATATTTTAGTATTAAATATTATTTTATTTTCTGTCTTTCATAAGACGTACTAACTTTTTAATTTTATAATGGAGAAATATGAAAACTTTTAACTTAATTATTGAAATTTTGAGAAGAAGCAGTGTTTTTGAACTCTAATAACTCATCACCAGAGGCGTGAAAAAATCAAATTTTGGTTTTAAAATTCAAGTTTGACACTCCTTTCCACAGTATCAAAATTTGGTGTTGGAGAATCAGCTACTTTTTTACTTTTTACAATTTGAAAAATGTGCTTTCGGAGGTGCTTTTAAATACGAATTTGAAGGTTAAAATGCAAGTAGTTTTGTAAAACTGAATTTAACTGCCGCCAGATTGTGAAATTTAAATTAAAATTTTGTTAGTTTGAAAATTTTGACATTTTGCAAGTAAGTTTTAAAAGTAATTTTCACCTAACATTTTGTTTTCATTAATTCAATAATATTAATTAATATATGTAAATGAGACTGTTTTTAACAATTACCAATAAGGAAATTTATGTTATCTAAATCATTAATGCGCTTTTTTATTTCATCTTACCATTTGTCAAAATAACCTCTTTTTCTTGTAGCTCAAGTTACTAAGTCAAATTACAAAGCAAGTGTAGAATTTTTTTTTAAAATAATTGTCAAAAATTATTTTGACAGCAAAAATAAATATTACAAATTATCAGATTTTTGTAACATTAGTCCGCAACGACTTCGGGTGAAATATAATGGTTTGACTCATAAATCATTTTTCTCATTATTAAAAGATTTTTTCTTCTTTTGTTTTTGATATTGTTTGCGGCAGTATTTTGGGTGCTAAAGAAGTGTTTAAAAATGGTGCGAAACTTTTGGGCATACTTATTTAGCACCTTCAATACTAAAGAACAGAAATCTAAAAAATAATATCTGTTTTCGATCGACTAAATTTCTTATGGAATGTTCCAAAAAAATAATCGCTCATTAATTTTCTCAATTGATTTCGATTTCTTCAACACTTCAACACTTGCCTTATGAGTTTTCGACGTATAGAAGTTTGACTGTATTATAACAATAATTTTTTATTTCAAATATTAAATAAATCTGAAACGTGCTGTGACTAAACGAACATCTAACACATTCATGTAAAATGAAAATAATAATTAATAGAAAAAATAAATTAAACTTATCTTATTTTCTATTTGGCTACTTTTTACTACTTTTTTTAATCATGCAAGCTACTTTTTCCTACTATTTTTGAACTCTCAAAACAGTGTGAAGCCTGGATATTGTATTTATCAGACTTGCCGTTTGTTTGAATATTTAATTTCTCGTAACTCCATTTCTCAGAACACTCAATTTTTCGATTTTACATTTATTGGAAACTGTATTTATCAGATTCATAATTTGTCGAAATATTTACCCGGTAAAAAGCGTTGCATTAGTGAGTATTAAAGTTTCTACACTTTAATGCCAAATTTAATTCATTTTAATTTTATTACATCCCTGATTGTGCAAAATATTTTTAATGCCTTAAATTAAGATTAGTTTGTTGCACATTTAATGCATTCTTATTCCAAACGAAAAGACGCCAATTTGCAGAAATATATTTCATTGCTTTTGAAAGCCTTTTTAAGGAAATAAATGTAACTCATTTGATAACCTTTGAATAATTATACACGGAAAAAAATAATTTCTTGAATATTACTGAACTTTGTACTTGAGTTTGGGATAAGGGAGGAAATTAAGTACTAATTCAAACTTAAATATTTTAGGTAAATAAGGAATTAGTTCCTGAAAAATTCTTAAAAATTAGATGGAAAATAAAATTTATATTTTGACTTCTTTAGGTCTGATTTTAAACATACCTTTTACCTATAAGATTGGTCATCTAAATTAAATATTTTAAAATCTGAAACAGAAAAATCCGAAGCTAGAAGATTCAAACTCGCGACCCCTTACTCTAAAGGCTCCCGCTGTATCCACTATGCCACTGACGCAGTTACAAGTCTTTACATATACGTTATATACAAGCAACGGCTTGCAGTGCGCTACAAGACAGAGGGCGTGAGGCCATGCCTCCTAATGTATAAAAGTCAGGAACCGGTTCAGTAGTATTTACTGAAATATAATGTGCTGAACCATATTTTAGTTTCTACATTACTGTTTTGGGATTTCTTCTGAATTTTTGTTAATCGTTAATAAAAGCTCATTAAGAATCGTCAAATTTTCTCTATTGCCCCAAACTTATGAATAAATTCCGTACTTATTCATAAATATTTTTTTTCTGTGTATGAATATGAAAATTTTGATACAATTTATTTCAAATATTGATAATTAAACAAATTAGCTTTAATACGATTGAACTTTGAACGCCCTATGCGAAATTTTAATGCACTTTAATAATGTTATTTTCAATTTAAACCTGCGGTTGAACCTGATGTGTTCAGAAATGCTCTTACCTAATATCAATTTGATGTTTCTCCATCGTAAATAGTATATTTCGTAACATGCGTGACAAGCAGTCGTTTCTAAAACGAGAGCAATGTTTTTGCAACGAGTGAAACGAGTTGCAAAAATTGCGCGAGTTTCAAAACGACTGCTTTGTTCACGCAGTTACGAACGATACTTTTCATAACAAAGTCATAAAAGGCGTGATTCGGTTCTCTGTATAGATAACCAGAAAGTTGCAGAATTAAGAATGATTCACTATGTCACGTCAGAGTGTACACAAATACAATCCAAATTGAATGTCTCACACTTTTTTACTCGTCAACACGCCGCGCTAGTGATACGGTCAGGTTAGATTTTGAAGCGGTACTACTCACGCTAAAGATATCGACTCTGTTCTGTTGGTCAAACAGTGCGTGCAAGAAAAGTAGAAAAGTGGGGGACATGCAATTTAGACTGTACTTGTTTGCACTCTGACGTCACATAGTGAATCGTTCTTAAATCTGCAACTTTCTGGTTATCTACAGAGAACCGAATCACGCCATTTTTAAGACTGTGTTATGAAAAGACAATATAACTTAGCAAATGTAGATTAACTAAAAAAATTAGTGCCGTACAAGTAGGGTAACTGAATTCTTTTTCTATAAAAAAAGCTAAATATTATTTTTTAAACATTATTTTGAACCTTGGAAAAATAATTTTAAAATATTAGCCTTTTTTATAGCAGAAAAATTATAATCATAGTTATTTCTAAAAAAAAATTTTTAAAAAATAATATTTAGCTTTTTTATAGCCAAAAAAATTATAGTTGTTCCATTTGTACGATACTTTTATTTCTAATTATCCAACATTTGATGATTAATCTTTCTTGTCTTTGACAAACGAAACGTCAATCCTGAAATCAGGTAATAGCATTTGTGTTAACGGGCTTCATCAAACTTAATGTAAATTTTATAATTTTTTTTAATGATACTTAGCATAATCAAGAAATTAATAATTAATATTAAAATTTATTGAATTTGTCATTAATCTTAGAATCTTACCGGACCTACATCTAACGGTCCACTACGACTCGTCACTTGTATGCAACGTATTTCTTACTGTCTGTAAGCGCATCAATAGCCGCTCGGATGCAGCTCAGGACTGAAGAGCGAGGGTTCACACGTTCAAATCTCCTAGCTACGGTTTTTTTATTTTTATTTTTAATAGCAAATGATTAAAATGCATTAAGCGGAAGCTGATTTAATTCGTTATCTTTGAATTAAAAAGTCTGACACAATCAGGGATTTAAATGTGTCAGACTTCACGGAAAATAATCCAGTGGGCAAAAAAAACGTCTTAAGGACGTCTTTTGGACATGAAAACCGACATAGGGACGTCTTTTGGACATGTGTGCCCACTGTGAATTTTACGAAGAACAAAGAAAATTTAATAAAATGAGAACATCTTTAATTAAGAAAAATACCTTTTGTTTATTGAGTAAATCCGTGGTCAAGCAAATTAAAATCACAAGCCCACACAATGCGAATTATGTACTTTGTACTTGAGTCTTTTCCTTTTCCAGAAATTACGGCTGTAATTTCTGGTGATTTCGCACCACACAAAACACACAATACAATTTAGAGCAGTCCTCTTGAGAGATACAATGAGGTGAATCTTTAGAACAAAACATTGAGAAAACGCAAAATTGCTTGAGACAATAGCCTTACATTAACAGAGGAAATTTTAACACTGAACCACGTGTCAACTGACCTCGAGTCGTAGATTCGAGTCAGCCCCAGTACTGTGATCTCAAAACACTAAAGTCTGAACACACTTCCCCCCATCGGCAACGGAGTTGACGATCGTGTAGAGGTCGATGCTAATTGTGAGTCGTTCCTGGAGATGGGAAGCACTGCCAGATTCGTGATTGGCCGCTTGAGAGTAGAGATAGCCGTCCTGATAGTGACCACTCTGGTGAGTCCATCCGCTCTGCGATGCAACTCCATGACCTTAGCCAAGGGCCATTTTGCAGGTGGAAAGCGTTCATCAGTGAGAAGAACCATAAAGCCGACCTTGATTTGATTAGACGGATGATGCTATTTTGAGATAGAGAGTTATTGCTGCAGATAACTGGCTGACCATCTTGACCAGAAAGCCTGAACCCTTTGTTGAATAAGTTACCACCTGGACAACCTTGAGCTTGGAACATCCATCAGAGAAGGTTCCGGTATCGAAGTGAGCGGTTCCCCGATAAGAAAATGCCCTGGTGTGAGTGCTGACAAGTCGTCAGGGTCTTCCGATTGGGGTTCCAACGGTCGTGAATTGAGGACTGCTTCAACCTGAGCTAGAAGAGTCGTCAATTCTTCGTAGGTCAGCATTGTTTCACCAACCGTCTTTTTGAGATGATACTTGACAGATTTAACGGCGGCCTCCCACTTACCACCCATGTGTGGAGCAGAGGGGGAGTTAAAGTTCCATGAGGTGCCGTCGTTAACCAGAAGTTGAGATAATGTCCTTGATTCGTGAGTTCCCACCTTGAAAAGTTGCTGAAGAGCCTTGTCCGCTCCGATGAAATTTATTTCACAGTCACTGTGGAGAGTGTGGCAAATGCCTCTCCGTGAGACAAATCGTCGATAGGCAGCGAGGAATCCTTCCGTTGAGTAGTCCGTGACAGCTTCCAGATGAATGGCGGAGGTCGAGAAGCAGACAAAAATATAGAGCCATCCTTTTTGCTCCATCTCCTCGCCCCTTCCAAGTTTTGAGAGAGATAGGTTCGGCATAATCTACTCCGGTGTTGAGAAATGTCCTTGATGGAGTAACTCTGGAGGTAGGTAGCTGACCCATCAGCTGTTGAGCTCGGATTCCACGTTGTCGAGCACAAGGCTCACACTTGAGAATATGAGACCTTACAGGTCGTCGACCTCCAATGACCCAGAAGCCCTTCTTAACATGAGAGATTGTGAGCTGAGTTCCACCGTGAAGAGTCCTTTGATGCGCGTCTCTAATAATGAAACGAGTGAAAGCTGAATCCTTAGGTAGGATAGCAGGGTGCTTACTCTCATGATCCAGATCAGAAAATTTGAGTCGGCCCCCGACTCTGAGAATTCCTTGGTGATCGATGAATGCCGTGAGTCTGAAAAATGGGTGAGAGCCAGGGAATGGTATACCTCTCTTGAGGTCCTTGAGTTCACTTGAGAAGTATGCTCCTTGAGTCACTTGAGACCAAAAATTCCTTGATTGCTCTAAATCCTTAGGATTGAGAGGATTGGTGAGAGAAGCCTGAGAGTCTCCCTTGAGCAAATTCAAAAATCTAAAACAAATTGAGGTGATCCTCAATAATTTAGTGAGAGAGGAATACCTTTTAACGAGATCCTAGGGTTGAGGAGACGTTGAGACAGACTGAACATATCCGGGTCTTTCTTCCACTTGGGCTGAAGCATCTGTAAATGAGTTTGCAGTTGGCCACTTTTCCGTTGATTCCTTCAACCAAGATGGCTTCTGCCACTATAGTTGATGCTGAGAGGGTTGGTGAGTCATCAGGCCCCTTGATGCGCAGTCAGCAGGGTTGTCCTTTCCCTTAAAGAATTTCCAATGACCTTGAGGGACTAGATTTTGGATAGAGGAAACCCTGTTCCGCACAAAGTCCTTCCATCGTGAAGGGTGACTGGTGATCTACGTGAGAGCTACTAAAGAGTCCGTCCACAGAGTAATAGGAACGTGAGACAGTTCCAAAGTTCTTTGAACATAATCCATAATTTTGGCTAAGAGATGAGCAGCCGAGAGTTCTAACCTTGGGATGGTTAGTCGTTTAAGAGGTGCTACCTTAGTCTTAGCGAGAGAAGTTGCCAAGAGAACCGTCTGCCTTGTGTGAGTTGGGCTCTTGTGGTGCGAAATTCCTGATGGTCAATCCGCATTGGATGAATGAGCACCGGATTGAGAGGCTCCTTGAGTTGCTGAAGATTCTTGATGGTGAGAGGGTCCTTGATTGGGAGCAGCTCCTTGATCCATTGATGAGCTTATCCCGTCCGGCTGATGGATCATAGTGTGATGTTTTCTGTCACACTTGTTGCACCTTTTTTTAGACTGGCACGTCTTTGCGCTGTGCCGACCAAGACAATGAAAGCTGAGGCGCTTGTGAATGACAAGCTCCTTGCGAGCCTTAGGAGACAAGTTCCTGAATTTGTCGCAAACGACAATATAATGGTTGGTTCACCACAGGATGAACAGTTTTGCCCAAGTCTGATGATTGAGTGGCACCTGAGTAAGCCTTAGAGGAGGAGGGCCTTGATGTAACCTTGGGTTGAGCCTTTTTCGGAGCGGGTTGAGATCGTGCCGACTGAGAATATGAGGAGATGTTTTCCATCGCCCTAGCCCGCTTAGTGAGAAAATTCTTTAGTTGCTTGAAGGTAGGGGGGTCCAGCCTAGATCCCAATTTATTCTCCCACCTTTCTCTTGTGTATGAATCCAGCCTTCGAGTAACATGATGCACCAGCACCATGTCCCATTCATCAATAGGGGCTCCAAGAACTTTGAGGGCGTTGAGTGCCTCCGTGGTCTCACTGAGGAGAGAGTTCAGCCCGTCTGAGTTCCTGGATGAGATCACCATGGTTGAGAAGAGTTGGTCCAACTGCGAGGAGTTCAGGAGCCTTTTGTTGTCCTACAGACTAACAATTGTTTCCCACACCGCAGAGATCTCGTGAGAGGGAGGTGTTAAAGATGAGCCTTGCTGCCTCTCCCTTGAGGCTGGTCCTTAAATAGTGCATTTGCTCGATATTAGAGATGTCCATATTGTCGATTACCATCGACGTAAACAAATCTTTAAAGGAGAGCCACCCTTGATAGTCCCCAGAAAATGTGGGAAGAGAAATGTCCGGTAGGGTCCGCCTTGATTAACCCTGAGCAGTGGGAGCAGGTGGGGCGCGCGCTACTTCCTGGGCCTTGTGTTGCAATTGCAGCACTAGAGTTTTTGCATCGATGTATGCATTGAAGCCCCTGTCATAAACTTCCCCTAGCACGTAGGGGTGATTGAGGAACTTAGCTGAGCAACCGTCTGTCAGCTGATCGTGAGCGCGAGAGAACTGTGCCCAGTGTTCTTGAAGATCGTCGGCCGTGATTTGCAGAAACACTGGATCCTTGGGCATGTCCCCCCCCCCTTTTGCCTCATTAAGTGTATCCGTAAAAAACCGTAAGCGAGTTAATTGAGCTGCGACCTTGAGTTCTACCTTTGTCGAAGAGCCGGCATACTCGCCCCGTTTTGAATCACCCTCCTTTACTGAAGGCTGGTCTGATTTATCCGACTTTGTCGAATTCGCTCGAGAGGGAACCTTTAGGCTCGGTCCTGCCTTGTCCTCCTTGTCATCCGCCCAATTAAAAGGGTTCTCCTTATCCGGGTTCTACAAAGCCGGTTTGTCCTTTCACTCGTTTTTTTCAAGTTCCGGAACATCCTTGAATTTTTCCGCGTCGCTTCCCGAGTGATCGCCCGCGGTAGACATCTCTCTGCTGTCAGTTTACACGGGGAGAGAGAAATGAGAACAAAGCGACAAGCGAAAGAGAGAAAACTAGAGACCGAAAACTTAGAGTGTCGAGAGAGAGAAGTGTCTGTGTGGTGAGAACCACGCACTATTACTTGCACGCCGAGTCTGGCTGGCAGCGAGAGAGAGAATCCGAGGGAGAAAAGTCCACGAACACTTCAGTATAGCACACCGCGTCTCTCTGGCAGCGTGAGAGTGAAAGAGTCCGAGAGTGAGAGGTCACGAACACTGCCGGGCACCGCCAAACGTGACCGAAGGAGGTGGAGAAGAAGGCGTCGAGAAAAGATAGCGGACACTGAGAATTACCGCAACCCGTGCACGTGTTCAACACTTGTTATATGTCAAACATATAAAATCACACCGAAAATCGAAAGAGAACCTCTGCACGGATCCTCCGCTTGAGAGCCTCTTTGCGGCAGATTTTTCAGCCAGCTCTTGGCGCCAGCAAGAACCGGTTTCACCGGTACTCCCCTCAGAGTTTCCACCCCCGCAAGGGCCTACGAGCGAGTTCCAGCAGGCGCTCGCCAGCTGTCTAGAGTCTAGAAGTCTAGAAGCTTCTAGAAATTTGGAGGGCTTGGAAGGGGTAACTTTCTGTGTAAGTTTTTTTTTACACAGAGCGTTTCCCCAAATAAACTGCCCTCTCAGAGCTGTTAGCCAGTCCTCTCCGGTTCGCCAAACCGGACGCGTCGACTCTCGCTTTAATAAAGTTAGCTCCTCCAAACTTTGACTATTTCTTTAAAGCCTGCACCCAATCCTCCGACCCAATTAAAACGGGTTCCCCTGTGTCGTGAGCTACCGCGCCACCAAGCGTGAGAAGAACAGACACGAGGACGCCACGAGTGCCATGGACGCCGCGCCTCCAAGCGTGTGAGTTCAGCTCGATATTACCCGCGAATCACCCCGCGAATTATCCCGCGAATTACGTCGCGTTCCTCTGTGTCGTGAGCTACCGCGCCCTAGAGCGTGTGAAGTCCAGATACGAGGACGCCGAGAGCGCCACGAATACCGCGCCACCAAGCGTGTGAATTCAGCTCGAATCTAACCGCGAATCAAAACCGCGAATTAGGTCGCGTTCCTCTGTGTCGTGAGCTACCGCGCCCTAGAGCGTGTGAAGTCCAGATACGAGGGCGCCGAGAGCGCCACGAATACCGCGCCACCAAGCGTGTGAAATCGGCTCGAATCTAACCGCGAATTAACCTGCGAATCAAACCCGCGAATTAATCTGCTAATAAATCCGCGAATTAATCTGCGTATTAATCCGCGAATCAAACCCCAAATTAAACCACGAGTCAGTCTGCTAATTAAATCGCGAATCAACCTGCGGGTCAAACGCGGATAGGTCCGCGAAATAAACCGCAGAATTACTCACGCATCAAACAGCGGATCTTACCACGAATAGAAGCGTAACATACTATCTGACGATTTTCCTTTACTTTGAGTCCGTCCATAGGTGGGGAGGAAACACTGGCCACAGAATTTTACACTGATTTTATTCTCAATTAATTCTCGCACACTATTCTCAACCTTTTATCCGGCTCGAAGGATCAAATGTTTTGAGCAATACCGGGTGAGAGGACACACACAATGCGAATTATGTCCTTTGTACTTGAGTCTTTTTCTTTTCCAGAAATTACACCTGTAATTTCTGGTGATTTCGCACCACACAATACAATTTAGAGCAGTCCTTTTGAGAGATACAATGAGATGAACCTTTAGAACAAAACCTTGAGAAAACGCGAAATTGCGTGAGACATTAGCCTTACATTAACAGAGGAAATTTTAACACTGAACCACGTGTTGAGAGACGCGACCGGTGAGCAGCTGAAAAATTGGTCACCGAGAGGTTCTGCCGCCACACGCTTCCCAAACACGTCACTTCATTTTTTCCGATAATTTTTTAAGTGTCAACTGGCCTCGAGTCGTAAATTCGAGTCAGTTCTGTGATCTTAAAACACTAAAGTCTGAACAAAATGTATTAAACATTTTAATACTTTTTAATGCAAGTCTTTTTACCGGGTAACTTCACAAAACTCCAATTTCTCAGAATATTCAACCTCTCGAATTTCCATTTGTCAGAATATTTAAATTCTCAAATTTATATATCTTAGAAGTTGTATTTATCAGATACACCATGTTTCCGAACATTTAACTTACAGAAACTCCATTTGTCAGAATTTTAAACTTGCCAAATACTAAAAAGGTACTCTCTAAATTTCTTAGAGTGGAAATTTCACTCTAATTTAGGAGTGAGATGTACATTCACTCCAGATAGAGTGAAAGTTCACTCTAAAAGAGTGAGATTGCTTATTCTAATGGAAAGAGTGCAGAAATTCACTCCAGTGATTGGAGTGAATATTCACTTCAAGATTTAGAGTGAACGTAAGCACGTACCTTATAACGGCAGTTCGTAAGTTATGTATTAACGAGCATATAGCGTAGTGGTTAGAGCGTTGGGCTTTAGGTCTGGGGGTCGTACGTTCGAGACCCCTCAGCGTTAAATATTTTAATTTTATAAGTTGAGCGTTAGTATTAAGTTGTATTTTGTATTTGTTAATATGATATAAAAAAATGTTATAAAATAATATAAATAATAAATAACAAATATCCTTGAGACTAAATAAATACGAAAATACCATAGTACTGGCAGAAAGTTATTAATTAAAGAGGTTTAATATTTATTTTAATTTATTATTTTTATTTTTCTAAAATAAGATATTATTCCTTTAAAGTTATAATGTTATTCATATTTCCACAAGTTTTAATGTACCCAATCTAAAATAGGAGTGGGAAATTCGACCTAAGTGGAGTGCGCCGCCATTTTAAATCAGCTGAAAACTTCACTCTAATTACACGGAAAGTATTAATTTTTAAAATTTTATTCAAATAGTCGATGAATCTCAGGACATAGAGTCATTTGTATAAAACTTAAACTTCTCGATTAAAACTTAAAGACAATTGATTAAAACGTGCAACAAGTCGGTGAAAATTTATGAGATTGACGTTTTAAAAATAAATTTAAACAACTTTTCGTCTTTTCTAGATCGCACACATACCATTTCCTTCCCACCTCATCACTTTCACATATTATATAGACACAGATTTACAGAATTTCTATGTTATCCTAATATAAACGCAAATTTTAATTTATTTACGGAAAATCTCGCAACCGGGTTTCGAACGCGGATTCTAGAGCACGACAATAAGTGAGACGGCGCCTTATACCCCTCGGCTATTTAAGAATACGTGACAGTCTTTGGAATGAAATGAGTGACACTTAACGATAGCATAATAGGCGTTACGTTTCCTCGATTCCTCGACTGTTGAATAAATTTTAAGTGATGAATCTGATAAATACAGTTTCCAATAAATCGGTACCTCTAAGCAAAAGAAAAACCACTCTCGCTTTATAAACCTAAAAACTTCATTCTGACGTTGGTCGTCTCATGCAACCACTGTTAAATTGAACGTAAAAAAACCACAATTTTTTTTTAATTTTTCCAGGAAACAAATTTCTAAAGTTTTGGAAACTTAAAAAATTAAAAATCTCAATACAATATTGTAAAAATTTAATGCTGTTTTGATTTTAATTGAAACATTTTAACATTTTATTTAACCAAAAAACACAGTGGTTGTTTTAAACAAGCAACGTCAGAGAGGAGTTTTTAGGCATATAAAGTAAGAGTGTTTTTTTTTTTGAGCGGAGGTACCGAAATGCAAAATAAAAAAATTGAGTATTTTGAGAAATGGAATTACGGGAAATTAAATATTCAAACAAATGGTAAGTCTGATATATATACAATATCTGACAAATTCATATTCGGGAAGTCAAATATTCTCAAAAATTAAATTGCGTAAAATTAAATGTAAAGACAAATAGTAAATCTGATCAATACCATTTCTGCCAAATGCATTTTCGGAAAAGTGAATATTCTGACAAATAGAGTTTTGGTTTTTCAAGTATTCTGACAAAAAGTAAGTCTGCTAAACACCATTTCTGGAAAATACATATTCAGGAAGTTAAATATTTCGCCAAAAAAAGTTTCAGAAAGTTGAATATTGTGATAAATGAAGTTTCGGGTGTTTAGATATTCGGATAAATAAATTTCAATTTATTACATATTATGTAAATTGAGTTTTGGTCAAAGTGTTGGCTTCCTAATCAAGCAATGAGGTATAAGCAGTTCTTGAAGTGATAAACCAAAGAAAATCGTATATTATGTTACAAGGGAAGAAAGTTCCAAATTCCTGTATTGCGCGACAATATGCCCGAGGCGATTCCCGGTCATTCTCCCGAATGCCTAATCTCGAATGACCATTTTCCCGAATAGCACTTTTCCCGAACTAAAATTGTCCCGAATAATTTTTTTCCCGAATGATCTTTTTCCCGAATGTATTATTTTCCGAACTGAAATGCAAATACAAATTTAGTGTATTAACATTGAATTTATTGTAAAATACAATTTAATGGCAAACAAATAAAGTTTATAGAAAAGAATGTTTATAAGAATCTTGTCATTCGATTGGCTGTGAACATTGGGACAATATTGGAAGCCAGTTAATGTACCAATACTTGTCATGCCAATAGAAAACCTATAAATATATATTATTTAGAATCCGATTTCTCTCTTAGCAGCCAATAATGAACCATTGTTGGCTGCCAATGATTAGCAATCCCGTGATCATCCTAATATTTCACCAATTGGGAAATAAAAAAGTATTTTGTTTTTTGATTTATAGCTCGGTTCAGTCAGTTCACTTTACGTAAAAAAAATAGGCGCCAAACATAAGTTTTAAAGCCTGAGTTATATAAAAGGTATTTGTGTAACCTGTTATTAAATTGAAAAAATGAATTTCGGCAGAAGAGGTATTCGGGAAAGTGAATTTTGGGAGAAAAGGTATTCGGGAAAATGGTCATTCGGGAAAATAGATTCGGGAAAATGGGTTTCGGGTAAAGTGCCACTCGGGAAAATGACCATTCGGGATTTGGTATTCGGGAAAATGGGGAAAATGGGCGGGTACCGCCCGAGGCGAAGCCGAGGGCATCATTTCCCGCACTTCTGGTCTTCAGAACTTTCTGTCCGTGTAGCGTATACGATTTTTCTTAACATCCGGTCGAAAGCATGTTTCAAAATTCACTTAAACTTATTAAAAACAATTTAACAACGTTCCAGCTGATAAAATTGACAGCCTTATTGCGTCAGCTTGCGCAGCCATCTTTATTTGTTGCGTGCCTCCGTCGGAGACTCGTAAAAGTTTGATGCCTGCCGACATTTGGCGGCACGAGCGGAGCGAGTGCTGCTGGTCGGGGGCAGGCATCAAAAGCATATATAAAAAACAAATAAAGCTAAGCAGGCCTCGAATCGACAAAAGGAACAAAAAAAGTTGTTTCATTAGGCGCATTTTAACACAAAATCGGAGACATATCCACACTTCCTTTAAATAGAAATATTATATAAATTGAAAGAAATAAATAATTATTTTTAAAACTCGCGCCAGCTCGCGCAATGTATTGGCTCCCGGTAAACTGCTTTTAGTCCCGGTAAACTGCTTTTCCTCCCCATGATCTAGGTGGCGCACGTGTGTATCCAACAATGAGCAAATCTTTGGCTTTCCTATTCGAAATCGAAGCCGAGCGTTTATACTTTCGACCAGGGTGTTAAGAAAAAAGTTTTTCATATCGGGTCTTAATTTTAAAATATGGAAGTACTATTGAGCCTAAAAGAAATGCTATTGTTTTAGGACTCTAGTGTAGGTGGTTGCCACGTTACAGGGATTTGGAAAGCTCTTTTTCATAACGCAGTCTTAAAAATGGCGTGATTCGATTCTCTGTAGATAACCAGAAAGTTACAGATTTAAGAACGATTCACTATGTGACGTCAGAGTGCAAACAAGTACAGTCCAAATTGCATGTCTCCCACTTTTCTACTTTTCTTGCACGCACTGTTTGACCAACAGAACAGAGTCGATGTCTTTAGCGTGAGTAGTACAGCTTCAAAATCTAACCTGACAGTATCACTAGCGCGGCGTGTTGACAAGTAAAAAAGTGTGAGCAATTCAATTTGGATTGTATTTGTGTGCACTCAGACGTGACATAGTGAATCGTTCTTCATTCTGCAACTTTCTGGTTATCTATACAGAGAACCGAATCACGCCTTTTATGACTTTGTTATGAAAAGTATCGTTCGTAACTGCGTGAACAAAGCAGTCGTTTCAGAAACGACTGCTTGTCACGCATGTTACGAAATATACTATTTACGTACATCTGCAGTAAATTAAAATATTTTTTTAAAAACCTTATTTTCTACTAAAATTATTAAAACAAAAACTTGTAATTGATATTTGACAAATTCCAACATCATTGATTTTTTTCTAATTAGTCTTAAAAAAAAGAAGATTTTTTCCCCTTCGAAATGACCACGTTCTCCCTGCTACAACCACCACACAGTGGGAAAAAACGACGCTGCTTGATGATTTAACAATTTTGTAACATAACCTTAAAAACTTGTTTTATATGTAATTCGTCAGTCCGAGTACCAAAATTAATGTAGAAAATTATTTATGAAGTACAGTTAATAAAAGGTTTTGAGTCCCTTAATAAGAATCTGGCATCAAATTTGCAAAATTTAAAATATCGTATACAAGATTGCGCCCGAAACATAGAAATAGTATGTTATGCATCAAGGGAGGGAAGTCCGTGTTTTTTTGTCAAGCACAAATATTCGAAGAACGAGTGTAGCACGAGCGTAGCGAGTGCGAAACGAGTTCGTAGAACATTGTGCGAGACAAAAAATTGGCCTCCCGAGGTGCATATGCTATTTTCTATCACATATGTACGAAAATCTCGTGTTTCGTTCGCGTTAGCGGGTCAGCACTCGCAGTCTTTAGGTTAGTGACGTTAGAGATAAAAAAACTTCCGAACAGTGAAAAAAACTCTCATCGCGCAGGCGCGCCGCAATGCGCTTGCGCGATGAGAGTTTTTTTCACTGTTCGGGAGTTTTTTTACCTCTAACGTTCACTGACCTAAAAACTGTGAGTTCTGCCCCGCTTAAGGCGAACGAAAACACGAGGTTTTCGTGCATGTGTGGTAGAAAATTTATTTACTTCTCCCTAAGTAATAAACCTAATTACAAACAAGTTTATAGGGGTTTTCGGAATCGCTGATCACAAATTTGATCTTAAATTCGTTTTTTCACACAGTGTGGCGGTTGTAGCAGGGAGCTCGAGGAGCGCTGCGCTATACCGATTGCTGCGATGGCTTATAACTTTGAAATGAATAATTTCAATATTTTTATTAACGAGTTATTTCAAAGGGGAAAAAATCTTCTTTTTTTTAAGATTAATTAGAAAAAATCGATGATGTCGGAATTTGTCAAATATCAATTACAACTTTTTGTTTTAATAATGTTAGTAGAAAATAAGATTTTTAAAAAAATATTTTAATTTACTTCAAATGTACGTAAAAAGAGCTTTGAAAAACACTATAAGTTTTTTGAAATCGATAAACTTTACTACATGTTATTCAATCTCCAATATGTATGCGTTTACTCAAATCATGAAAATTCGTGCCCCTGTAACTTGGCAACCACCTAAACTAGAGTCCTAAAACAACAGCATTTCTTTTAGGCTCAAAAGCACTTTCATATTTTAAAATTTAGACCCAAAATGAAAAAATTTTTTTTTGGTGTATCACTTCAGGAATAATATCCCAATATAAACACGTGCCTCTAGACAGCGGAATTTTCCCGTGTATTTATACATAGAACAAAGTCGCTTTTTCCTACATTTGCTATAAAATCGATAAAAAACTATTTTTTTGAATGGGCGTACGATTTTTCTCTTTAGAAATGTTAAAAGAATATAACTTCATCGCATAATTATTAATAATTAAAAAAATATATTTTTTACTTGGACGCCAGGTAACATCTTTTTTGTAACTTTGGGGATTTTTGGCGGACCTGCAACAAATAGATGATACAATTTTTATGATAAAAAAGAATCAGATTTTTATCTTTTGAACATTTTTAAAGAGAAATATCGTTTGTCCATCGAAAATATAATCATTTTTAACGATTTTATAGAAAATTTAAGAAAAAGCGACTTTTTTCTATGTAAAAATCCGGAATTTTTCTTAATAATAAGAATTTATGCGTTTTAGATAAAAATGAGTCGATTAATCCTGCTTTTGGAAAATCTAAAATCTTACAGATGACAAAGCTGCCTCTATAAGGAAGTAAAATTGTTAACTTTAAAAAAAAATGCAAATTTAGAAGCCAGTAAAATGTTTGTTTTAAGAATTGTTTTCTTAAAATGAGAAATTATTTTTAAATTTCAATACATAAAGAAACATGTTTTTCCAATGAAAAATAAACATGAAGTCGATCTGAATCCTCCATTTTTCGTAATCAAACTATTTTAATTTTTCAGATATTGACCTGTATGGTTTTTGTCCTGAAAGAGATAGTTTTTACGGAGTGGTTTGTGAAATATGCAATGCCATAGTCAAACCACAAGCCTTGATTCAGCATATGGGTATGTATAAACTATAAAAATCATATAAAATTTTTATCTTTTTAAATAATTGTAATAAAATATTGATTCCTTTTTTAAATGTCATGCACTTAGTTCTGTCAGAAATCAGAAAAACATTCGTAAAGTCGTGAAAATCGAGATGAAAAGTTTCAAAGTTCTCAAACTTTTGTTAAGATCTTCGGAAGTTGGAAAGTGTCTCTAAAACCATTAGTGTTGTCAATTTATTTGTAATGATGTATACGTAATGTGCTAACTTTTTATTGCATATTATATTTTTAAAAAATGTAAAAAATTGAAAAACCAGGATTTCGTAAGTTATTTTGTGCGTTTTTTAAAATCAATTTTTTTACAAAAATTTGTTTCGTAATAGTGTAGAAGACTCTGGTGAATCGTTTTAAAATATTTTTGTTATAAAAGACTAAAAATGAGTATTAAATTAAAACCTTACACCCGGTGCCAGATAACTTAAATAAAGTAACATTAATGCTTGTACGTTTTTCAAGTTAATTTTGAAACTTTTTTCCTAAAATAACTCAAAAAGCGTATTAAAATAGTTCCAAACGTGCTGACAACGCGAGTTCGAATTTTGGAAGATCAAATGTTTAATATTTCTTATTTGTGATGTAAAAAATGAACATGTATCTCAAATTTCAGTTCGTTATGTATATTTAATGTCAATACATATACTGCATATGTGCTTCATATGCATCAAGAAATTGTAATTTATATTTTTTTGGAGGAAGGGAAGGGCCCCATTCACGCCCTTTCCTGTGAGGTACAACTATTATTATCACTGTTCTTAAATGACGCATGCGGAAAACCTTATTTTCCACATTATGTTTAACATTTAAATATTGCATATTTACCTCTCCATTAGGGAAAAGGAAGGAGGGAAAACTGCGTGGAAAGGTATCTCCACGCAGTTATGTTTTCTGGTAATCGTCTTAATATCTTCATTTTAAAAATAAATAATAATGAAAAAATTAAATAATTTCAATTTAATGTCAGGCTGTCAGCAAATACGTAATTCATTTTATTTCCGTATTCTATCCTTCTTTAGATCTTACTTTTCTTTGGTTTTTGCTTCATTAAAATTTATAATAGAGAAAACATCATACATTACTAAATCTTGGAAATTACTTTTAAAAATTTTGAAATCAGAAAAACTCTGAAAAGATTTTAACGGTATGAAATTCATTACAGAATTTCCAAGATCTGCATTACAATTTATTTTTTATCTTTTTGGAATCTTTTTTATTGCTTACTTTTGAACGATAGCACTTCCCTATATCATTAACCATCTTTATTATTCAAAAAATCTTTTTTTTGCTCTTCTGTTAAATTTGCGCTTCACTCTGCTTCAATTTCCTTTAGAAACAAATGGTAGTTATTCCTTTCCCTTTCCGATAAAATCGTTTCTTTCCAATTGTCCTATTTCAATACATCTGGAAGGAAATCATCTTTCATTGTCAACATCAGACTCTTGTAAACTTGAATTTGTTTTATTAGAATTACAAAGTAATGTAGATGACATTGACGACATTGAAATTGTTAAATGAGCATGATGGTGCTTATAATTTTTACATAATTTAAAAGAAGTATGCTTGTTTGTTTCATTTTTAGCACTTTCTACTTTCTCTCTCCTATTGAAACTTTTATTTATATATTCCATATACATGTAAATGAATAAAACTCTAAATATAACAATTTACTAATTTTGCATTAACTAATTCTGTAATAAAGAATTTTCCATTATTAAAATATGCAATAACCAACTTAGCAATTATACAATTAGCGATTTATACATTTACCAATTTCCTATTAAACAACTGTATAGTCACTAAATTACTAATAAGACATTCTCCAATTTACCAAATTTATAATCGACGTATTTTTTTAATTATCAATTACTGCAGTTATCAATTTCACAATTTTGAAACTTCTAAATGCCAAATTTAGCAGTGTACAGTTTGCAGTGAATATGAAATAAGCAATTGAGATATAAAGACATTTACTAATTTTATTATTTAACAGTTTACCACTTTCCCAATATTTAAATTTGCCATTCCACTGTATCCATTATCCAATGTACCAATTTACCAATTTTTTAATTACAGGGACTTACATCTAACATTAGAAATGATTATATAGAGTAGATTATATTAAAAGGAAATAAATAACAAAAAATGCAAATAAAAATATAGAAATGTATAAAAGAATTGATAAACGATTATTCACAATTTTTTAATAAATAATAAAGAAAGAAGTACACAAATCGTTCTTAATAAAGTTTTAAATGTGCTTGCAACCCCAGTTCAAATCTTGGACAATGAAATTTTTAATTTTTCTTATTTGTAATTAAAGAAATATACATGTAACTCAAATGTAACTACTTTATGTATCTTCATTGTCAATACATATACTGCATATATCTTTCACATACATGCACAAATTAAATAAAACAAAGATTTTTGTAACAGTGTTTTAGACACAAAATTTAATGAATGGCTTCATAAGATTCTTAACTTCATCAAGGAACAATTAAAACTTTTTTACTTGTCATTAACAACATTAAATTTGCTTCATTGTAGCTAAGTTCTTTTTAGCAAAATGTGTCATCTATCATACAAATCCTTTTTTGAACGTAACTATATTAACTATTTGTATGATATTTGATAAATAATAATGAAAGTAATAGAAAATAAATTAAATAAAATCATTTATAAATTTCAAACGCTTTTAATCTAAAGAATGAACTTTCTTATCATATTCACAAAACCATTTTCATGTTGTGACGATGTGAAATTTGGAAATTTAGAAATAGAGAAATATACTATATTCACATCGTCACTATAGTAAAGTTCAGGTCGGCTCGTGACCCCGAGTCAGTGCAACCGAGTCTGTACCTCTACCGCTCCCCACCTGTGTGCCTCACCGGCACATAGGTCACGATAGCTTGACTATATTAATCGGCACGCGCTGCCGAATATTAAGTCGTCTGGTTGCTGGGACTCGAGATCCTTCTCGATACCAAGCTAGGCTGCTCAGGTAAAGCGAGAGATATGCGTGGGTCCTTCCGCCACATTTTTTCTTTGCTCTGGGTGACTAGTAGACCAGATTTACCCCTGAGAACGTGCGAGGATTAGGCAGAGGTCCTTCTCTCCTAAAACTCGCACAGAAAATCCGGAACCTTTAAGGTGAAGGGTTACCTAGACGTTCGCCGAACTAGTAGAGGTCCTTCTCTTTAGTTTAGTGAACGAAAAGAAAGATTTGCAGCGTCTTTGGGTCCTTCCATGGCGTTGTAGATCCGTATTATTCTAGGTTCTTCTCAGTGCTTGGCTAGAGAGAGAAAATATAGGTCCTTCTGTACGCTTTCTCTCTACCCAAAGAATAGATTCGACTCTGCCCTTGGAGGGTTTTGTTGAAAAATAGGCGGTAGAGGGTGGTAGAATCTTTATATACGGTTAATTGTAAATTTTAAGGGTAAAAATATAAAGGCGAAAAGTTTGAACCAGAAAGCTGAGAAAGAAAGTAAATTTTTTCGAATTCGGTTATTTTATAAAAAGAATTATTTTGTTAAGATTAGGAAAAGAAGTCTCTGTTACATATCCAAGCTTAAAAATTCTAGTACTGACAGTTTTGGTTTTTATCGTCAGAAGAAGATGTAGAAACAAGCGTATATATACAGGGTGTCCGAGGCGAGAGTGTACATATTAAGTGGTGATAATCTTTGATAAAAAACAAAACGAATAGTCCTTTGTAGTTTTTGAAAATTTGCAATAGTTAATGAGTTATGAGAAAAACAATTTTGACCAATGAGGAAGATTTCTTGACATTTCGGGCATTAGGAGGTGTTTGTCAAGTGTGGTACACCCTCCTTCAAACCACACATTTTTTCATAATATCAAGATACTTGCGAAGAAAAATTTTCCGTGGAGCAGAACCAATTGCAGGTCAGTTTTCGAGAGCTCGGGCTCGCCACAGGGAGTATAGTTTTAGGGAGGATGGACCCACATTTGATTAACAACACCCGAAATGTTAAGAAACCTTCCTTATTGGTCAAAATTGTTTTTCTTATAACTCGTTAACTATTGTAAAGTTTCAAAAACTACAAAGGACTTTTCGTCTTCTTTTTTATCAAAGATTATCACCTCTTAATATGTACACCCTCGCCTCGGACACCCTGTATATTGTCGGGATATTTCAATATTGTCATTAAACTCTTTTGTAAATTTTGTAAGATAATTTTTTATTTTATCTAAATATATTTTCTATCTTATTCTTAAATTAAGAATATTTTGAGTTTTTTACTGACTACACCTGTCCTTAAGAAATTAAGAAATTCATGTTAACGATAAATGTCAGCCAGCAGGCTAAGATTTACCTTGTATTTGCTTTTATTATAATTTTCAGCGAAAATAAGTCAAAAATCATCATTGGGTTGTAAATTCCATTTAAATTTTGAGGTTATGAACGCTGGACAATCCGACGAGCGTAATCCGGAGCAACTTTAATAATTAAGAAAAAGTCCTATCATTACAATGTATATTCTTGTACATCTTCTTACGTAAACTTCTCTAACTGAACATAACGTTTCAAGATTATTTGTAACTATAAAGTGCCATTAACTATATTCATCTCTACTACAAAATACCTTCTATGCTAGTTGCATATTTTAATAATATATATTCTATTGTTACAATAACAATTATTCAAAAATTTCTTTGTAAACATAATTCTTAATACATTTTCGACTTCGTTGATTTCCTGAATAAACTGTAACTGAACTAAATAAACGAACTCTTGATAACGCAACATACAGTTGCCCATAAATTAAAAATGTATTTTCTTAAATTAATTGCAATTTTATGAAATGTCTGTTCTTGAGATTTATTTATAGTCATAGCAAATGCTAGTTTAATTGAAAACTGTCTTCTTTTAAATGTAAAGGGATAATCATCCTAAATAAAAACATCAACATATTATAAATACAAGACCTATTTAGACTAGACTTTAATACTTGAAAATGAATCAGCATATAATGGCACGCTTAACCCAATACTTCATGAACTGTCCGACCCATAGGAAGTCAAGTTGCAGCTATCCCTGTGAATGCCATATTACAAACAGTTTTACCTTCACTCCTTAATAAATTCCACAATGTAACGTACATAAATGTTTTTCCTGATCCTCCAGGACCATCGACATATACACACCTACAAGTATTTTCATTATTATCATTCACTACATTTAATATAAAGTCAACTATATCTTTTTGTTTCACGTTCAATTTATCATACCTTTCTTTTCCTAACGCCCTTTCCTCTGTAATATTTACGGAATGAGTAATTTAAAAATTTTCACTGTCATCTTCTACATCCATCAATCCAAGAAAATCATGCAAGTTAAAAACTTTCTTCAGATAACATGTTTCTTACATGTATATATGCCTTTTTTCAGATGCAATATTATCTACATTTCTAGCACGATCTTCGGACATGGAAGCTTTAAACTGTTCCCAAAGTTTACCAGCATTTATAGGACGACAGTGAATTAAAATTCGTACAAATAATCGTCGAAGTCATTGAGGCATCATCCATAAAGTTGACTCTTCCAACGTTGCCTTCCATTCATGATCATCCTCTATGAGTCCTAAACAAACTGACGTAAATGTGTTATGTAATACTCCATTAACAGATTTCAATGATTCGTATGGCACCTTTAGTTGTAAGTAATAATAATCTGAGATGAAATAATTCTGTGTGGCATGAACTAACAGAGTAAATTCTGCCTATTACTTTGTCCTTTTGAAATCTCCTGTTCCATTTACATTCTTTTTTATCCCATGAATAGTATTTAGGAATCTCAGTATAAAAATACTGACGAGCATTTGCATCACGTTGATTTAAATTAAAGTAGTCTAATAATTTTGTATTTTTGTGCAAATTAAATGATATTTCTGGATTTGCATCTGTTTGCCGAATAAGAATATTTTGCTCATTTCGCAAATGTATTGGTAAACGATTTATACTATGATTTTTTTGGATAAATTTTTACACAAAATTCTCCATGCTGCTTCTACTGGACCAACATATCTATTTTCTTCATAATGATTTATTTCATTATGATTAATAGTAGCTTCTCCATTACTATTTGTTTCTCTATCCAATCTATCATTTTTATTCATCCTGTATTCAATGGCATCATCAGGATCATAAATAAACAATTGTCCATAGCACGGATCATTATCGATTTCTGGATATAAAACTTTATTCATTTGATAATATATTTGACCTTGGATTTTAAAACAATATGGAGTCAAAATTCCTGAAGTGTCACAGACGGATTTTAAATTTATTGTATTTATTTGGCTTTATAAAAAATCTAAACGTCATTATGAACTTATTAAATGGTCCAAAGGATTTTTCGAAAAAATTAAATTTACCTTAGTTATAAACAATTGAAGTTTTTTATAGTGCTTAATTGAAAAATTAATATCTCAGGATATAATGATTGGATTTTAATGCAATTTAGTATGAGCGTGTAGTAAGTAATGTAGTTTTAATTTAAATAAAAAAAAATTTAATTGTTAATATTTAGTAATTGTTATTGCAAAATTAATTGTTTAATTGAAAAATTAACAATGTTCTCAACGTCCTAGAGGGTTCGTTCAAATTTCATTGCATAGGATATTTTGTGTCGATTAAATACCTTTTTAAAATTTCGTGGCCCGCAATTATAAGCTAAGTTATTGTGTTTTTTGTGATGGGAGGCGCGTATCTCTACCTCTCCGCGCGGCACATCCACGAGCAATGCGAAATCGCGTTGTGCTGTTTTCGTGTCACTTACATTGTAAGCAGGTATTCCTATTATTAGTAGGAAATATTTTTTGAATAACATTAGTGTTTTTGCATACACATTCTTCACTCATACATTATTATATTCGTACATTTCTTATCAATATTTTTCTCTGAAGTGCTCTAAATAAGATGAGACGTATTTCGGCAACTGAACATTCACTTTACTCGTAAGTTGACTATTGTAGAATCAGTACTGTCATTTTATATAAATAATTTTTACAATCTGTAGACGTAAAATCAGCAATGATGGGATTATTCACTTATTTTTAAAAACCTTTATTTAATACTTACCACTGCTGCTGAGATCTTGAAAATTAACATTGAATACTTACGGAAAAAATGCATTTTTTCGAAAATTTGTTAAAAAAAATCTATAAAAGTTGATTTTATATTATTCAATCAGCAAATCGTGTTTCTCTTAAAAATTGTCCAGAAAATGAAAATCGATGCTTTATATATTAATAAATTATTGTCATTATTTTTAATAACGTCCCAAACCCCTCCCCCTTAAAAAAATTGGAAAAAACTACCGTCAAACGGGGCTATTATGGTACAATAACCGCATTTTTTTGTATTCTATGCTTCACCAAAAATCAGAATTTTACTACTATAAAAGTTGATTTTATATTATTCAATCAGCAAATCGTGTTTCTCTTAAAAATTGTCCAGAAAATGAAAATCGATGCTTTATATATTAGTAAATTATTGTAATTATTTTTAATAACGTCCCAACCCCTCCCCCTCAAAAAAATTGGAAAAAACTACCGTCAAACGGGGCTATTATGGTACAATAACCGCATTTTTTTGTATTCTATGCTTCACCAAAAATCAGAATTTTACACAAAAATTTTTTTAACTAACTGGTCACGTTGTTCACATCCTTCTGAAAGTTCACTGTAAGTTTTACCACAAAAAAACATTTTTTCTTGGAGTTATTAGAACTCAAAATTTGTATTATAATAATTTCACAGCCGGGGCTATTATGGTACAAAACTTATTTTTGTTTATAAAATAAAGAAAACATTTTATTTTTTGCATTAAACTATGTGGGAACCTTTTAATAGATATCACAGAGACAAATTTTTTTATAAATTTCCAAATAGTAATTATTATTATAGAAATTATTTATGAAAATTTAAAGTTAAATAATGAAACTTTTCAAAATTTGTATTTTGTGTTATTTGAATAATTAAACGACTTAATATGGTATATAATAACGTTTTGAGCTATTTTATACCAAGCAATATTGAAATTAACTTAAAACCCTTGTAAATAATATGATATTATTATAAGTGGTTTTCGAGGTTATGATGCACCCTTTGTCAAGTTTGACAAATTTGACTTATTTTCAATTTTCTGACAAAAAATACAACATTTACGTATCAAAAACAATTAAACCAAAGCACAGAAACCTTTTTTACTGTTTTAATAAAACGAATTTTTATAAAATAATTAAAATAGTTTTGTACCAGAACAGCCCCGCTATGTGCTGAACCTTCAGTTTTTAACCATTTTCTTCTTAAATTATTAATAAAAAGTTAGCCCATCAGGTGAGTATAGTCCCAACTAAATTCTCAACACGTACCTTAAATATCTTTTACATGGAATTCGTCAATATTAAGATAGAAGCAGATTTTTAGAGAACTTTCAATTTTTTAATGAAATTTGTATGTATATATGAATTTTTTTCGGATTTTTGATAAAGAATTCATTAGAAACAATACTGTCATTTTGTTTGTAAAATATCACACTATATTTACAAATAAAAATCATATTTATAAATTTCAAAATAAATATTTTAGAAATAAAAAACCAGCTTGTACAATAATAGCCCCCGGTGTACCAGAATAGCCCCGTTCGACGGTAGTTTTTTCTCTATCATCTAGATCTGTTTGTTTTAAATGTTTTTAATAACAAAAAATATATTCCCAAGTAAAAATGAAAACCTGAATCCATCTATGGCCCATGTGTGGAAGCCATGTTCCGTACATGGGCCATGCATGGCAGCCATCGATGGCCCATCCGAGTTCTGTAACATTGCGTTACACTTTTGCCCGACTTCTGAAATTTAATGAGATCATGCTTATCATGGTAAATTTTAACATTATTTTGACTAAATTTCATCCTGCGTTGTCCAGGTACTAAGGAAAACGTCTTTAAAGTAAATATGGAAATATCCTGAGTAAGAACTCTGCACTAGGTACTAAAATAACCTCTTCCTCAGGTACTTTCTGCTAAAAATTAAAGAAAGTAAAACATTTTTTTAGTACAAGAGGATGCCGCCATCCTGATAACAAATTTAAGAGATCTAGGCAGGAAATACACGTCTTCTACAAGAATTTTTCACGGAAATCTGAATTTTATATCTCTTTAAGTGTATTTAAGTGGATGTCGACATCCTGACATATTACTTTGGTGCTCTAGGTAAGAAATTATAACATCTTCTAGAATTTTTAAAAGAAAGTGCATATTTACATACCTTTTGTGCTATTTGGAATGTTGCCGTCATCCTGACAATCTATTTATGTGATTCAGGTTTACACATAGATTTCAAATATTTGTAATTTATTCCATAATATGTGAATAAAGTAATAATATTTTTTTGGTAGTTTTATCAAAAATTGAACACAGCATGATACTTAAGATTTAAATTATAAAAAACTCTTAAAGATAGAGGTTTGTAAACAATTGTCAAAAATAACTATCTTGGAGGGTAATGTCAATTTTTGTTATCTAACTGTAAAGTTTTAGGTTGTATTAGAATTTTTTACGAATCATATGATTAATATGATTATTTTATAGACATTAAATTTGATATTGCATCCTCGCTCCAATGAAACATAAAAATTAGCATAACCCACAAGATAATTTTTTGTAAGCATAATTGTCAAATCGCTGTCTTTGGGGGTTATCTTTATTTGCTTATTACAAAATATTTAAAATATTAGAGTCTTAATAAAAATTTATGTATCCGGTATCTCTGTAGTGACTTAATTTGGCTTTCACGTAAAAAATGAATTTATTTGACGTATAGGTCAATAGAAAAATTTTCAGGTTAATCATTACGTTTAAATGTGTTTTCATGGATACAAAGTTTTAGAATTTTTAAAACTTACCCTACTAAAAAGATGACGACATAATATGTCTGGATCACCTGAATAGTTTGTCAGGAAAATGACAACATTTAAAATATAACAAAATGTATTTAAATTTTCACTTTCTTTTAAAAATTTTAGATGTTGATTTCTTACCTAGAGCACCAAATTAATAAGTCTGGATGACGGCAACATTCCAAATAGCACAAAAGGTATGTAAATATCCACTTTCTTTTAAAAATTCTAGAAGATGTTATAATTTCTTACCTAGAGCACCAAAGTAATATGTCAGGATGTCGACATCCACTTAAATACACTTAAAGAGATATAAAATTCAGATTTCCGTGAAAAATTCTTGTAGAAGACGTGTATTTCCTGCCTAGATCTCTTAAATTTGTTATCAGGATGGCGGCATCCTCTTGTACTAAAAAAATGTTTTACTTTCTTTAATTTTTAGCAGAAAGTACCTGAGGAAGAGGTTATTTTAGTACCTAGTGCAGAGTTCTTACTCAGGATATTTCCATATTTACTTTAAAGACGTTTTCCTTAGTACCTGGACAACGCAGGATGAAATTTAGTCAAAATAATGTTAAAATTTACCATGATAAGCATGATCTCATTAAATTTCAGAAGTCGGGCAAAAGTGTAACGCAATGTTACAGAACTCGGATGGGCCATCGATGGCTGCCATGCATGGCCCATGTACGGAACATGGCTTCCACACATGGGCCATAGATGGATTCAGGTTTTCATTTTTACTTGGGAATATATTTTTTGTTATTAAAAACATTTAAAACAAACAGATCTAGATGATAGAGAAAAAACTACCGTCGAACGGGGCTATTCTGGTACACCGGGGGCTATTATTGTACAAGCTGGTTTTTTATTTCTAAAATATTTATTTTGAAATTTATAAATATGATTTTTATTTGTAAATATAGTGTGATATTTTACAAACAAAATGACAGTATTGTTTCTAATGAATTCTTTATCAAAAATCCGAAAAAAATTCATATATACATACAAATTTCATTAAAAAATTGAAAGTTCTCTAAAAATCTGCTTCTATCTTAATATTGACGAATTCCATGTAAAAGATATTTAAGGTACGTGTTGAGAATTTAGTTGGGACTATACTCACCTGATGGGCTAACTTTTTATTAATAATTTAAGAAGAAAATGGTTAAAAACTGAAGGTTCAGCACATAGCGGGGCTGTTCTGGTACAAAACTATTTTAATTATTTTATAAAAATTCGTTTTATTAAAACAGTAAAAAAGGTTTCTGTGCTTTGGTTTAATTGTTTTTGATACGTAAATGTTGTATTTTTTGTCAGAAAATTGAAAATAAGTCAAATTTGTCAAACTTGACAAAGGGTGCATCATAACCTCGAAAACCACTTATAATAATATCATATTATTTACAAGGGTTTTAAGTTAATTTCAATATTGCTTGGTATAAAATAGCTCAAAACGTTATTATATACCATATTAAGTCGTTTAATTATTCAAATAACACAAAATACAAATTTTGAAAAGTTTCATTATTTAACTTTAAATTTTCATAAATAATTTCTATAATAATAATTACTATTTGGAAATTTATAAAAAAATTTGTCTCTGTGATATCTATTAAAAGGTTCCCACATAGTTTAATGCAAAAAATAAAATGTTTTCTTTATTTTATAAACAAAAATAAGTTTTGTACCATAATAGCCCCGGCTGTGAAATTATTATAATACAAATTTTGAGTTCTAATAACTCCAAGAAAAAATGTTTTTTTGTGGTAAAACTTACAGTGAACTTTCAGAAGGATGTGAACAACGTGACCAGTTAGTTTCCTGAAAGAAAATCATATGTTATAAAACATTTCTTAATTGATAATTTAAAAATTATATAAACAATTTTCTTTTGTTAATTATTAATATTTTTTAATCTCATATTGATAGTTTTACTTTTTTCCTAGTCTGTAATTTTTGGTATATTATTAAACAAAACAAAAAAATTTGTAGAAATAAATCAAACCAATAATACTTTTTTCTAAACTTTTATTTAGAGTGCCTAAGAAATACTAATAAAAATAAAATTTATAGTTTAGAAAGAATGAACAATAATAACCATAATTTGTTAATCAATATTTAATGTGCATGTGCTAATAAATATTTTTTTGTTTGTTTGTATAATAATACACCAAATTACAAATTAAGAAGAAAAAAAGTTAAAAAAAATACCAATAATTTGTTTAACAATGTTTAATATAATTATGGACCAATACATTTTTTTTATTCGAATAAATATAGAAAGTTTTAAATGAAGGTAGTTTCCCCGGCAGTTATACTTGAAAAAATCGATTTTCTATGTATTTTCTTTAAATTGTGAGAGAACGTTATTTTATATGTGCCTTCTATCTGGTTAAAAATTCAGTACCCCTTGCGATGCTAAAAATTACTTTTATATTACACAGTAAAAAAAAATTTTATTTAATATTTATCACTGCTGGGGGTCGATTATGTAATTTGATTTGATTCCGAAATAACTTGATTTCGCCTGACTTCACTTTTTTTCACTTTTAACTGTTAAAACTTTCGAAAACAAAAGTCAATAAAAGTGAAAAAAAGTGAAGTCAGGCAAAATCAAATCATTTCGGAATCAAATCAAATTACATAATCGACCCCCTACTGAGATGTTAAAAATTAACCTGGAATTCTTACGGAGAAAATGCATTTTTTCGAAAATTTGTTTGAAAAAATCCATAAAAGTTGATATTATATTATTCAATCAGCAAATTGTAAATATCTTCAAAATTGTCCAGAAAATAAAAATCGATGCTTCATATATTAATAAATTATCGTAATTATTTTTAATAACGTCCTAAACCCCTCCTCCTTAAAACTTCACATTTTTGTAAACTGAATTATGTTTTTCTTTTTACAATGGGTTAGAGCACTTATTCACAGAGGCCATTTTTAACAAATAAAAGATTATTAATTAACATTGTAAAAATTATTTATATAAAATGGCAGTACTGATTCTACAAACAATCAACTTACGAGTAAAGTGAATGTTCAGTTGACAAAATACGTCTCATCTTATTTAGGGCGCTTCAGAGAAAAATATTGATAAGAAATGTACGAATATAATAATGTATGAGTGAAGAATGTGTATGCAAAAACACTAATGTTTTTCAAAAAATATTTTCTACTAATAATAGGAATACCTGCTCACAATGTAAGTGACACGAAAACAGCACAACGCGATTTCGCATTGCTCGTGGATGTGCCGCGCGGAGAGGTAGAGATACGCGCCTCCCATCACAAAAAACACAATAACTTAGCTTATAATTGCGGGCCACGAAATTTTAAAAAGGTATTTAATCGACACAAAATATCCTATGCAATGAAATTTGAACGAACCTTCTAGGACGTTGAGAACATTGTTAATTTTTCAATTAAACAATTAATTTTACAATAACAATTAATAAATATTAACAATTAAAATTTTTTTTAATTTAAATTAAAACTACAATACTTACTACACACTCATACTAAATTGCATTAAAATCCGATCATTATATCCTGAGATATTAATTTTTCAATTAAGCACTATAAAAAACTTCAATTGTTTATAACTAAGGTAAATTTAATTTTTTCGAAAAATCCTTTGGACCATTCAATAAGTTCATAATGACGTTTAGATTTTTCATAAAGCCAAATAAATACAATAAATTTTAAAATTGGCTGTTACACTTCAGGAATTTTGACTCTATGGTCCTCTTCGTCTGCCATTAAAGTTAATAACATTAGAATTAAATGACGCAAAAGCTAATTAATTATTGTAACATCTTATATTCTGCTGAAAATGCAGTGAATAAAAATTCATGTGAACCATCTAACAACACTTTTAATTGAGAAAGATAATTTAAGACGTTTAATTCAACACCTCCATGACTGCAGCAATCATCGTAAGAATAAATTTTTTTACCAATTTCGTTATCTTACAAGTGTTTATTATCAGAAGGCGTAATTTTTTTAACAACTTTTTCATCTTTGAAATATTTAGCATCACAATGAGTGCAACAAAATGACATTTGACCAAAATAATCTTCTGAATAAGTACGTGAATATAATCCTTAATATTAAACGAGTTATATGCAAATGAGTTACCAAGTTCAAGTAAAGAGGAAAAGAGAAAAACGTATGCCTTTCTGTTTGGAGAGAATGAGAAGCAAATGCGTTACCGATTGAAGGAGAAGATAAGAGAAAAAGTAAAATTTTGTCCTTTTCCTTAGCTATTAACCCTTATTATTACAAAAGCTTCTCTCGAAGGATAATGAGCCTAGCAGGTAGCCTATTGTTTGTATTGAAACTGACCCTCATTAGCACTGCTCCCTTAAACGACGAATAATTAAAATGTTAAATGAGTTGTGGAATAGGGTAAATTTAAAATAAAAATTTTTCTTCAAGTCAGTTGCAATTGAGCTGTTGTTGTCGTTGGGTGCTATTTTTGTGGCTTGCGGCAAATTTGTTTTGGAAAAAAAGAGTTTGAGAGTTAGAGAGTTTGAAAGATAGAAAGAAATGGAGAATACGAGAGGTAAAGAGTTACAGTTTGAAGTTTAAGAGGTAAAGAGTTAGAGAGTTTGAGATATAAACAGTTTGAGAGATAAACAGTTTGAGAGAGATAATAAACAGTTTTTGAGAGTTAGAGAGTTTGAGAGATAGAAAGAAATAGAGAGTTTGAGAGTTAAAGAGTTTTTTTAGAGATTAAGAGTTTAAAGAGTTAGAGAGTTTTTTTGATTAGAGAGTTTGAGATATAAACAGTTTGAGAGTTTAACAGTTTGATAAATAAACAGTTTGAGAGAGATAAACAGTTTGAGAGATAAACAGTTTGATAAATAAACAGTTTGAGAGAGATAAACAGTTTGAGAGATTAACAGTTGGAGAGAATTGAACACCACATGAATTGCATTTAAGAATAAATTCTGTTGTCATGATTATAAGAAATCTTAGTGTTAATGAAGGATTATGCAATGGTACAAGATTACTGATTTTGGAATTATCAAACAATGTAATGAAATGTAAAATATTGACAGGAGACAAGCGCGCTAATTTAGTATTCTTACATCGTGTAACATTGTATTATGAAAATGTATATCCTTTTACATTTAAAAGAAGACAATTTCCCATAAAATTGGCATTTGCCATGACAATAAATAAATTTCAAGGACAAACATTTAATAAAATATCGATCGACTTGCGAAGAGATGTTTTTAATCACGGTCAAATGTATGTTGCCTTATCACGGGTACGTTCATTCGATTCAATAAAAGTTTATTTAGGCGATAATCGATGCCACAAGTCTATAAAAAGTTACGTTTACAAAGAAGTTTTAGGAATAAAGTAGTGTTGTTCTCTCATACGTTTCAGTAATCTTTTTATGTTTTTGGAACTTTCATTTTGAAGTCATTATACAAATTGTTTATTGATCACATTCTCTAAACATAATGTTATCAGTTTCAAGGGAAGGTAGGGTACAATGTTTATTTCGGTAAATTGGGAATCGTTAAGAACTTGGCAAAGAATAAATATAAAACATAATTGCTTTTATTAACAAGAGAAAAGTAATTAATTATTGAATATTGCAAATTTTGCATTCAGGAAATGTGTTTCTTTTATTTATTATTGTCTTTAAGTACGTACATTTTTTTATAAATCACTATGTCGCTGTACGCCGGTTTCTTAGTTCAACGCCGCTGTCGTTTACATTTGCCTCAGCTCAGGGTTCTAGATACTTTGTATTAATATCTTTAATATAACATTACTTGTAATATTAATCATATTAATATTTATATAATTATTGTGTAACATTATATATACACGTCTTAAAATGTATGTGCATAAAATCCTTCGTCTTGAAATTGTAGGAAATATATACTTCTACTTCACAGACGTGTGTAATTGGCTTTTTCAATGAGTCATTAAAGATTTAGGTTTCTACAAACGTTTATTACATTTCTAAACATGTGTCTTGTAATTAATTAAAATAAGTTTAATTATACTACGAATAACAAATTATTTATTTTCTTTCTAACACAAAATCAAAAATTTTAATTATACTTCCATATAAATGGTAGTTTCTGCAAGCGCCATGGCAATATGTTATATATTTTCTAAAAAAAATATACGAATCAGTATTATTAACAATGTCAATGTGATACTGACTAATATAGCATTAATTTAAGCTACAAATTGCTTTCACTTTTTTGTGCATTGAACTTTCTTAGAATAGTTTCTTTTTTTATTACACAATCTATGCTTTATTTTTAATGTACTGCAATGTTTTTTCTTTTAAATTTATACACAAATTATAAAATAAAATAACACTTTTTCCAACAATTTTTGACATTTTATTCTTTTATAATTATTTACTAATGTTTCTTATAACCATTTAGCTTCTTTATATACAAAGATATTAAATTTAATAACAGGAAAACAGTACACTTCCCTCTCTTTCAATGAACAAACACTTGCTGGACAATTCAAATTTCAAATATTGAAATGTACAGTCATTTTTAACGATTTTGTAGCACGTTCAGAACATTGTTAAATAAAAGAGTTATAATATCACTCTTTTAAGACACAAACTATTCAATTTCAACAATATTTCTATAACAAGAAGAGCCTATCAACGATACAAAGAAAGAGGCGCGCGTAGCGCGCAAATCATTGCGCTAGTTTATTTAATTGCAGTTCTTCTAATTCTATCTCTACTTTACCTTTCTTCATTTTTCCACGACAACGTTTCACTCTTTCCCTGTTCAAAATTTGTCTATCAAGAAATTGTTTTTCTTTTTCATTATTTTTTGACAATTTATGCTTTTCTACTTCTTCTATTGTATGTAATATAAAAAGAGATTTGTTCGCTTGAATTACAGTGTCTTGTGAAGCAACAATTTTTCTTTTACTTGCTTTTCTTTTCTCACTACCCTGTAATTTATTTTTTCTTGATTTACAGTACTTCTTTAATAGATCTAAAGAAAGACATTCAGAAATATTGACATTATTATAAGTAGTAACGTCATTTACTAATCTACAACATTTTTCTTCTTCGTCATTCGAATTATTTGTTTCAATGAATTTCAAACTTTCGATGTCATCATTTTTCAAGTCATGAAATTCTTTACTTTCTACTTCCTTCAAATGAAAAATAGATGTAGAAACAACATCCTTGATAGAATCTTCATTATTTATTTGTACATTTTGTAATTGTGAAAGTGTCTGAAAAGATGTTGATGGTATTGAATTCAAAACAAGAATTTGAGAATTCGCATTACAAGTTTCGTTCTCTAACTCTTTTGATATATTCATTCTCATTGACTTTTTCTCTTTTACTTTAGCACGATAGCGCTTTATTCTTTCTCTTTGTAATTTTCGCACGTCCATTTCTTTTTCGGCTGTTAAACTCCTACGATATCGTTTCACTCTTTCTGTACTAACAATATTTGAATGAACTGTTTCTAATTGTTCTACTTTTTCTTCTGTAAATCTTTCCTTTTCTTCAAATTGTTTTCTTTCCGTTGAACGTGCACTATAATTTTGCATTTTTTTCTTTGCTAAACATTCAATCTCTTTTTTCTTTTCTTGTAATATTTCTGTCTTTTCTACTTCACCTATTGCATACGATATGCATCTCTTTTTTGCATTAACAGAAGCTTCTAAATCAATAATTTCTCTTTTACTTGCTTTTTTTACTTCACTACCCGGTAATTCATTTTTTCTTGATTTGCTGTGCTTTTTTAATAGATCTGAAGAAAGACATCCAGATATATTGACATTATTATGAGTAGTAACATCATTTACTAATCTACAACACTTTTCTCCTTCGTCATTCGAATCATTTGTTCCAATGAGTTTCAATCTTTCCATTTGATCATTTTTCAGGTCATGAAATTCTTTACTTTCTACTTCCTTCAAATGTAAAATAGATGTAGAAACAAAATCCTTGATAGAATCTTCATCATTTATTTGTACATTTTTTAATTGTGAAAGTGTCTGAAAGGATATTGATGGTATTGAATTCACAACATGAATTTAATAATCTACATTACAAGTTTCTTTCTCTACCTCTTTTAATGTATTCATTTGCAATGCCTTTTTCTCTTTTAAGCTAGCATGATAGCGTTTCATTCTTTCACTATGCAATGTTCGCACTTCAATTTCTCTCTGTGCACTTAAACACACACGATGACGCTTAACCCTTTCTGTGCTTTTTAAACAGTTATCCCTCAGAATTTAGTAACGAACATATAAATAAAAGATTAAATGAAATAAAAAATCCAAGAACACTTACTTCTCAAAACGTAGATAATAACAAAAAATCTTTTGTAACGATTCCGTATTATGGCCAAATTTCAAAAAATATAAAAAGATTATTATCAAAATATAATATAAGAACAATTTTTAAGGTTAATTCCAAACTAAATAAATTTATTAAACTAGGTAAAGACCAATTAAAATCAATAGACAAACCTAACGTTGTTTATAAAATCCCGTGTTCTTGTGGAAAATGTTATGTTGGTCAAACCAGCAGACCATTGAGAATCAGATTAAAAGAACATAACGATAATTTTGGCTATAATGAAAAATACCATAATGTCATCAGCAGACATAGAAAATTAAATAATAATACGCCTCATGAAATTCTTTGGGAAAATTTTGAAATATTGCATAATGAACCTAATGAATATAAAAGACTTTTTGCAGAAATGGTCCACACTGAGAGAAAAAAAAGGTTACTACAACGGAGGACACAAGTAGGAATTGCCTGAGTGACTCGGGTAGTGGAACTCAAGTTAACGCAACTTGGGACTCCGGTAAATACTGGTTGGGTCTCAAGTCGACGTAATTGGAGACCCAAGCAGTATTTACCGGAGTCCCAAGTTGCGTTAACTCGAGTTCTACTACCGGAGTCACTCAGGCAATTCCTACTTGTGTCCTCCGTTGTAGTAACCTATTTTTTCTCTCAGTGCATATTAAAAAGGCAGGTGATAACTGTATAAATGTAAAAAATGATCTGGAAAATTTTAATACATCATACAATGCTATTCTTGAATTTTTAAAATAAATATTATTTCAATATCCTAATTAAATTCTTATAACGATTCAAAATATTATTAAAATTTGTATTGTGCATTCAAAACCTTAATATTTACAAATACTAATGATTGGTCTCTAAACTTGATAGGTAAAATTATCATTAACAAATTTCTCAGTTTTAAATTTGACAAGTGAACTGAACAGTTTATAATTTTCAGTCACTATAAATTTTAATTATGTGACAACTGTTAATTTTAAATTTTTTTGACATACTTGATATTTTCAAGTTGAAGTTTAAGTTATGTGTCAGGATTATAAATAAACTATGGATTGTATTAACTCTAGGTAAGAGTTCTCTTACATCAACTAATTTTATCAAAAAATTGTAAAATCGTATTTTTTATATTTTTTATTTATATTATGTTTTTTATTGTGATTTATAATTTTTGTCTTTGAATATTGACTGTTTTTTTATGAATGTTTAGTAAAAAAAACTTTTTCATAACGCAGTCTTAAAAATGGCGTGATTCGGTTCTCTGTAGATAACCAGAAAGTTGCAGATTTAAGAACGATTCACTATGTGACGTCAGAGTGCAAACAAGTACAGTCCAAATTGCATGTCCCCCACTTTTCTACTTTTCTTGCACACACTGTTTGACCAACAGAACAGAGTCGATATCTTTAGCGTGAGTAGTACCGCTTCAAAATCTAACCTGACAGTATCACTAGCGCGGCGTGTTGACAAGTAAAAAAGTGTGAGACATTCAATTTGGATTGTATTTGTGTACACTCTGACGTGACATAGTGAATCATTCTTAATTCTGCAACATTCTGGTTATCTATACAGAGAACCGAATCACGCCTTTTATGACTTTGTTATGAAAAGTATCGTTCGTAACTGCGTGAACAAAGCAGTCGTTTTGAAACTCGCGCAATTTTTGCAACTCGTTTCACTCGTTGCAAAAACATTGCTCTCGTTTCAGAAACGACTGCTTGTCACGCATGTTACGAAATATACTATTTTATATGTATTTAAATTATAGTCCCTGAAGAGGAGAACAGTTAGTTCTCGAAACGTTGGACTTAAAGTAAATAAACATCCAAATTTCAGTCCGACAGTGTCGTTTTATTAAATCCAAAACCCTTTTTTTTTTTGTTTCTCTATTTTATACAAAATTTTATTTATATAATCAGAATATGTCAAATTGTTAGATTGTAAATCTAATAATGTATCAAATTTGGAATACAGAATTGAAAAATGTCCAAATTTGAAATGACCACCCGGTAAAAAGAGGCTGATTAAAACGCATAACTTGGCATTTAAAAAAACAGTTATTTGAATGCTGACCGATGCTTACTAATTCCGTTTTTGTCCTCAATGTCATTTAACGCGTTTTCTTGATTGATATTTGTTTCATTTTAATCATTTTGAATGCTCACAAATTTTATGAAAAAAATTGAATGCGTTTCTTTATCGTCAAGCGAAACTCCATGAATTAGATCCAAATGCCATTAAATGCTTTCTGATAATGTATCAAATTAAATGCCATTCAATGCCTTCTAGAAAACAATTTTGAACGTAGTCAATGCCTCAAGAAGTTTAATGCCGTTCTATGCCTATGTCAGCAGATTAAAAAGACGCCATTCTGCTATCGTTAACTTGTTCATTCTTTGCAGCGCGTCGTCGTGGCATCTTTCTATTCTAAACAAAGTGAGAGAGTGAACGCAAACATAAGTTTTAAAGTCATTTTGTCATTTTTTGTTGCATGCAAGACAAAATACGAAAATGACGTTAAGTGTTAAATTTAGTGCTTATATTTTATTCTATTTTGGTCTACTATTTAGCTGAAGTTAACCTATTAACATATTTGATCTTAAAAAGTAAAATATTGATAAAAACAATAATCAGAGTAAAACATAACAACCACATTTTCAATTTTCCCTTGCAATATGGCTACTGATTTGTTTTTAGGCATTTGAAGGCATTCATACAAAAACGGAATCAAAGCGCATTAAAACGTTTTAATGCGTGTTAATCAACCTCTTTTTACTGGGCATGGAACAATTATGTTAATAGCAATTGAGACATTTGCTAATTATCTGAATACGAAAATTACAATAAAGAATTTTTTTAAAAATATATTTTGAATCGTCACAAATTTGTAATTTACAAATTTAGAAAGAAAAATGATTGAACTTACCTATTGTAATATTTTAAAATTTCACAAAAATGAAATAATTTGTTTAGTAGTTTTAAAGTACAAATATAAAATTTAATAATTTTCTAATAATGACATACTTGTAATAGATATGTTAACAATTGTATTTTCTAATTTTAGAACATTCGAAAAATGATTGGTAATTAAATAAAAATTTACCAATTTTTGAATTTAGCAATTTTTAATTTTTCTAATTTTCAATTTATCAATTATCAATTTGATCAATGTTCCAATTTACCAATTTTCCATTTTACCAATTTTCCAGTTTGCCAATTTTCACTTATCCAATTTGCCAAATTTTCAATTTACCAATGTTGCACTTTGACAATTTTCCAATTTGCCAATTATCCAATTTACCAATGTTCCAATTTACCAACTTTCCAAATTACCAATATTCCAGTTTACAAATTTACTTACCGTACAGTTTCCCAATTCTGTAATAAACAATTTTTAACCTGTATAAACGTTAATGAATTTATTATACTTCATTATAAAATTGTTAACAAAAACAAAAATTAGATTTTATGAACGCTTAAATGTAAACTGAAAGTTAAAAGAATACCTACTGTGTTGTTATATCTGCTACTTCTTGTTCGGAAATAGCGATGAGCATAATGACTTGAAAATAATATTTTCAAGAAAGCATCTTTGCCTACCTGAAGCTAAATTATCTCTCCCTTCATTTCTTCCTCTCTCTCGCCCTCAACGCCGTAGCCAGACAAAATTTTCGGGGCGGGGTTTTGTCATCAAACAGTCAAGACGATGACCTTTATTTTTCTTTTTTTTTGAAAACTTGAACAGCTGTCAAAAATATTTGAGGGGTAGGGTGTTTAAGCACCCCTAACACCCCTCTGGCTACAACCTTGCTCGCCCTCGTCTATTGTGTTCAGTAGAACAATTTATAACACAGACGACATAAGAAAATAATATTTTTTACCTATTTAGTCGTAAATGTTAAATTCATGTTAATGGGTGTTAATTATCCTATTTTTTTCCTGTTTTTTAAGTAACGCGCATTATCCCAAATGTGAGCTAAACTTACCCGAGAGAGCAAAATCATAATATTTATGTTGACAAATTCGATTGTCACGATATGAAAAAAATAAAAATATTAATTATTGTGTTTTTCTTGACATGCATTTATCTAGTAAAAATGCATTCTTATAGAAGTAAAAAACAATGGTCTAACGGTTGGGGGGACGATTTCAGAAAAATTTCGGGGGTCTAAGTGGGGGTGGGAGGGGTCAAAAAGTAACAAATTTCAGAATCGCTAATTGCGCATTTCAAATAGGGCATTACATTTTTTTAAACAACTTTTCATTTCATTCTCTTTCAAGCATGTCCTTTTCTCCTTTTTTTTATTAAAGAATTATCATGAATTTTTCCGTCAACAATTTTCAAAATTTTTTAATGATTTACAAAAATTATGTTTCTGTAAAAATATTATTTTTAGCATATTTTAAGGATTTACTAATTTTTCTTTACTAACAGCTAACTAATAAAAAATTGTTTTCAACAATTTAGATTCTTAAAACAAATAGGTACAATAAATATTTAATGAACAAATTTTCGTCAATCGTTACTAAAGAACAACAACAAATTTAGCAGACACTTTTTTATTCATCACAGCTAAATATTAGCTAAGGCAGCTAATAGATTTTCTGCGTCTGCTAAAAGTACGCTGTGACAGCTAACAGGTTTAGATCCCATAGCTAAACATAGATATTTGTCCTAGGGACAGCCTAACCATTTTAGTTATGGTATCTACAAATATTAGGAACCACATCAAACTTTTAGCTGTCGTAGCAAATATTTTAGCTGTCTTAGCAAATATTTAGCTGTGGTGACTAAATAGATATTAACTACATTTCTACCTACGGTAGGTAACTCATTCTATTCCGAGTAAGTCCTTTTCGATAGTCTATAAACATCATTCGAATGTTTTTAAAAAGTTTAAAATTCATGTAAAGTTACAAAACATTTGAAGACGGAAAAATTCGTGATATTGTTTTAATGAACAAAAGCAAAAGCGAATTGCTTCTAAGAGAATTTAATGATCAGTTGTTTTAAACAATTTAATCAGAGACCCCAAAAACCCATAAGTAATTAATTTTAGGCGATTCTAAAGGCTTTTTCATTTTTTTGTCCGCCATATTGGATTTGCCATTTTGTATTTTTAAAAACTATCACCAGATTCGTAATCAGCATCCCCATAAACCCTCCAGTAACCAATTTAAAGCGATTTTAAACACTTCTTCAAAATTTGTCCGCCATATTGGATCCGACATTTTGAATTTTGAAAAACTAACACTGAATTCGTAATCAGCGACCCCAAAATCCCCCGAGTAACAAATTTTATGCTAATCTAAAATGTTTTAAAAATTCGTCCGCCATATTGGATCCGCCATATTGGATCCGCCATTTTGAATTTTTAAAAACTAACACCAGATTCGTAATCAGCGACCCCAAAAACTATAATAATAACTTTGCTTTTGTTTTATTAATTGCTCAATTTTGCTTGGGCGTGAAAGGATTAATGAAGAAAGTCGAAAGCGAAATGCTTTTAAGAGATTTCAATGAAAAATTGTACAATACATTTTTAATGAACATATTTTCTGTCAATTGTTCCTAATAGACGGAGAGCTGGCTACATAAAAATGCATGTTATAAGGTACATTAAATATTAAAACATAGATAGGTTCCATTTGAGCCCACAAATACCGAATGCGAAGTCTGCCTGCGCGATTAGGACGATTAAGGTCACGGAGGGTCGATCAAAAGTGATAAATTTGATAGGAAAAAAAATGATAAGCGACATTAATAAAAATTATATAAATGTAAAGTATTTGTTACTAGTAAACGTGTAATATGATTGGCAGACAATTTTCTGGATGACAAAGGGTTGGCAGACAGGGTCAAAGGTGCGTTATCTATAGTGAAGAAATGATGATAAGGGTCATTGCTAAAAATTATTGGTAATAGTTAATGAACTCTTGTGGAAGCTATATGTCAATTGGCAGACAAAAATTCGGACGATAACATCGAGGCAGACAACAATAAAAAGCGCGATTAACATGCGATTTCGAGCTATTGGATTAAATTGTTCATTTTTAAAAAATGTGAAATTTTTTTGCACTACATTAATTTTTAAACATAATCTAATGTTTTCACAGACTTAAAAACGAATATAATTTAATTTAAAATAGATTTTTTATAAAAATAAAAATAATAAAAGCTGAAAATGTTATTTCTTTATTGAGTTTTTGATTTTTTTGAAAAATAGATACTAGATTGAAACTTTTGAGAAAAATGTATCCCATTTTCAAAAAAGAAACAGCAAAATCGGTCAGTTGGTTTAAAAGTTAGAGCAACTTTTCCGAATTTCAAAAGTTGGAATCAATTCTGGCGCGAGCGACTGCTGTCGCCTTCCCCCTCTCCTTAAACCTGAGGAAGGTAAAATATCGCACACACTTTTACCTTCATTTTAAACAACTATAAAATGCAGTATGGATTTGGTAATCTTTTGGTAATAGTGTAAACTGAAATCTTGCAATTGGTATAATTTTTTTTTTTTAATCTTAATAAATAAATTGTAAGGATTAAAAATAAAAAATAAAAATTATCTCCCTCCCACCTTGGAATTAGCTAAATTTTTTTCCTTTCAAAATTTCAGAAAAATATTATTATTCAAATACATTTTATCCCGATATTATTAAACAAAAATGGGCTGAGGTACGCTTAATTGTTTATAGCTGAAAATATTACCTCTTTTCTCCCGCTATTTTTATGCAAGTAAACAAAAAAAATCAATTAGTGTATATATGTAAAAAATAGATCTAATCTTCGCAAGTAAAATGAGATCTTGAAAAATGTGATTTCTTCAGTTTCTTAGGATTTCTGATACACGAAAAGAAACATTGTTCTTACTTAACAAATAGATTTGTTTAAAAACTATTTGTCCAATTGGGATTTGATTATTTGGTTATGAGAAAATTAATTTAAACAGTTAAAACTTGCAATTTCTTAATTGTTAAATAATTTGTTTAATTTTAATGAAAACACTCTTAAACTTACAGAAAGTATTGCCTTCGAGACCTTTAATGAGTGTCATAAATTAGATCCCAATTGGACAAATAGTTTTTATACAAATCTATTTGTTAAGTAAGAACAATGTTTCTTTTCGTGTATCAGAAATCCCAAGAAACTGAAGAGATCACATTTTTCAAGATCTCATTTTACTTGCAAAGATTAGATCTATTTTTTACATATGTACACTAATTGATTTTTTTTGTTTACTTGCATAAAAATAGCGGGAGAAAAGAGGTAATATTTTCAGCTATAAACAATTAAGCGTACCTCAGCCAATTTTTAGGGTTTCATACACAAAGTGTCCAAACGGAACCCTTATGTTTTCACTCGTTTGTCCGTCGCCCAAAACCATTACCCCCCCCCCCCTCCTCCCTAGCGGCCAAACTATTTGAGATAGAGAGTTGAAATTTGGTACACTTATGTATTTTCACGTGTAGATTACAGGAAAAATATAGCGAACATGATTGAACGTGATGTTCATAGCGTTGTCAAGGAAATAACAAGATTTTTTTCAAAAAATGCATTAAAATGCCTATTTACCCCCCCCCCCCCCCCCCTTATCTCCTAAACTATTTGACCTAGAGTATTGAAATTTGGTACACATATATATTTTCGCGAGTAGAGTTCAGGAAAAATACAGAGTACATGATTGTTTATTTATATATTTATTTATTTGTCACAATATTCCCGCAGTCCATCAAGGACCATAAATGGGATACAAAATTGAAAACCAATTTAAACAAAGTAAAAAATTGAAACATATCCAAACGTAAACACTTTAAAATTAAATTAAAGCACCAGACAATAATGTACATTGATCCGCAAAATGACAGATTTAATTATTGTGGCCTTAACGACAAAATATAACCTTCGAGTTTTTTTACAAAAGAAACGTTAGAACCAAAAAAAAGGTCACAATTTATTTCCAGATCATTGTACATTACATTTAGGTGTTTCGCCGCAAAAAACACAGGTGCAATTGTTGCACTAGCCGAATTTGGTAATCCCAAGTAAAATGGTTCATTAAAACGCGCTTCTAGTCTTGGAACTCTAAAGAACAAAAAGTTGAGCAAAGTGGGTGCATAGATTTGTGCTGACACTATTTTAAAAATAAACATGACTGCTGCAAAAATTCGCCGTTCTTTTAAGGTACAAATATTAAATCGCTGGCACAGAGACAGATAAGCTGCCCCACGAGAAGGATAGATTCCATCAGCCTTAAACACCAGAAATTTAAGAAATTTTTTTTGAATTTTTTCAATTTCCAGAACATATTTTTCAAAACAAGGATTCCAAATTACTGAAGCAAATTCAAGTTTGGAGCGAACTAAAGCGTTAAATAAAAGAAATAAAGTATGCTGATTGGAAAAGTTTTTTGTACTTCTCATAAGAAAACCCAAAGCTTTAGAGGCTGATGCAACCATCGATAGAATATGATCATGAAAATAAAACTTTTCATTGATCAAAACTCCCAGATCCTTAGTTTGATACACCCTAGCTAATACATTGTTATTAATTTTATAATCATACAGAACTCTATTTTGAGTTCTAACTATCGACATAAAATTACATTTTTTGACGTTCAAAGGTAATTTGTTTAAAATAGACCAACGGTGTATCATATTTAAGTCTGTTTGTAAAATTTCAGCATCATGTACATCCTTAACAACGCGGAAAATCTTTACATCATCTGCAAAAATAAGAACAAAAGAATTGATATTATTAGAAACGTCGTTTATGTAAATTAAAAAAAGCGAAGGCCCTAGAGATGATCCCTGAGGTACACCCATAGAAGGTGTAAAAGGGTCTGAGAAATTTTTACCCACAGTTACTCTATGAGTTCTCCCCTTCAAATAGTCCATGATAAGACTCTGGAGGTTCAAGGGCAATCCAATGTCACCAATCTTCTCAGCAAGTATGTTATGATCGATTGAATCGAATGCTTTCGCAAAATCCAAATAAATTACATCAATCTGTTGACCATTATTTAACGCTTGATAAACGATTTCAGAAAAAGTAGCGAGATTGGTAACAATTGAACGGCCCCTAACACAACCATGTTGACAATCGGAAATCATCGCAGATATGCAAGACTGTAGAGTACCTAAAATAGATAATTCAAACACCTTAGCAAAGTTCTGAATTAAAGCAATGGGTCTATAAATACAGATTTGCGCTTTATCACCCTTCTTGAAAATTGGTCGGATCTTAGCTTCTTTCCATACCTCGGGGAATTTACCATTCCTTAGTGAAAGATTAAAAATAAAAGTTAAAGCCGGGGCAAAAATCGATATACAGTCCTTAACCAGATAACACACCTGTCCTGAATGAAAAAAAAGTTCTTCCCCGATGCCGAAAGAAAACTCTTACATATTTTGAATCCTTTCGATTCAAAGAAACAAAATTTTAAAGGCACAAAATCATATCCGATCCTCCTGACTGTTTTTCATTACTTTTGATGTTCGTTTAGTGCATTATAATTAATAAAATTTGTTTAAATCAGTCCCAAAGGACATATTAACAACTATTAATATGAACAAAGAGATAATAATTTAAAAATTAATCGTTTATAAATACGAATTAATTGTTCAAAAACGATGCTCAAAATACAATATGGTACTATTAACAAATGAAATATGCCTCTATGAAGTGAAGTGAATTTTTATAAAACAAGAAACATGTGAACATACATCATATTAAACATAACATAACCTAAATTTTTTTTATTATACTGCACTAAATGTACATTAAAATTATAAAAATCGGTCAGGAGGATCAGATACGATTTTGTACCTTTAAAATTTTGTTTCTTTGAATCGAAAGGATTCAAAATATGCAAGAGTTTTCTTTCGGCATCGGGGAAGAACTTTTTTTTCATTCAGGACAGGTGTGATAACTGGGAATTCCATCAGGCCCTGATGTAGATTTAGCTTTTAAAGATTTTCCCGCTTTAATAACCTGATCAATTGTCATAGTGAAAGGAAGACAACAAAATTGAGACAAATTTGATCCTTGAAATTGATACACTGACTCTACATTCAGAGTTAAGTTATTAGTTGAAAAAAATTCCGCAAACAAATTTACTATATCTTCCGGTTTGCATAACATTTTATTGCCATAAAACATAACTTTAGGAAGAAAACTTCTTTTTTTTCCATTGTTTATATAGCTCCAAAATAATTTAGGATTTGATATAACATTTTGTTCAATAGATTTGATATAAAATAAATAATTATGTTTAATCCTTTTATGAATAGAATCAGATAAAGCTTTAATTTGAGCATCATAAAATAAACAAGATAATTTACGTTTATTTAAAAATTTCTTTTTTAAATTTAAATCTTTGATGATCTCACTGTCGAACCAAGGTGGGTAACGTCTAGTTTGTTTATTGCAGTGGCTATACTTAGGCACGTACAATTCAAAAGCATAAAAAATTATTTGCAAAAACTCTAAAGCCGCTAAATTCACATCATTAAAATTTTCAATAACATTCCAATCGATAGTTGTTAAATAAACGTAGAGATTACTAAAATCAGTCTTCTTAAAATTAAATTGACACGTGTTAGAATTAGTATTTATATCAAACTCTGATTTTCCATAATTATGTAAAGAATCCAAAGACAACTTAATTGAGAGAGCCGGGTGATACAAATCCTCAGGAACGAGGGGAGGTATAGCTCTCAATACTTGGCAAGGATCTATTGAAAAAACTAAATCCAAAATTTTATTAATATTGTTAAAAATAAAATTCAATTGAAACAATCCATAAAATTGCATAAAATTGAAAACTGTTTGAGATTTAGTGTCAAACGAATTTTCACTCAGGCAACTTGTAAATGTAGAACAATTAAAATCCCCCAAAACAATCAGTTTATCAAATAAAAACTCTTGAAAATTTTGCAAGTCTGAAAAAAACTGATTAAATTGAGTAATTGTAATATCAGGCGGTATATAAATAGCAAATAATATAAAACTAAAGGTACATTTTTTTATTTTAACAGCAAGAAAATTTATTCCACCATAATTATTTTTCAAAAAATCTGTTAGGTTTAATTTGAAAGAGCTGTAACTAGAGTTAACTGCGACCAAAACACCTCCCCCCTCCTAACAGGACGATCATCGCGGAATACAGAAAATTTATCAAGATCAAAAAATTCAGATGACTCAACTACTTCTTTAAGTCACGATTCTGTGATTACAAAGATATCATAGAACATCAAATCTTGAAAACTCGCAAACAATTCAGATTTAGAATTCATACCTCTCACATTTTGGTAAAAGATATGCACACCATTCCGCGAACTACTCAAATTTAAGTCTTCACAATTGTGGGTTCCCCCAACCGATAAGCGATCTTCAAATTTGTTTCTCCTTTCGATGTCCTGGATAGCAGATCTTCTTTTACGCGACGATAATCTAATTGTTGCTTCTTCGTACAATCTGGAGCTAAGTTGATATCCTTCAATTCCGATGGGAGCTGTTTCAACTGTTTCGATTTCAGGAAGTCCGATCGAATCTGGAACGCCATGTATTGGTGTAAGAAAGTCACTTTAATAGGGCGAGGTTTGACTAAAGCAGTGGAATAAGTCCCAATACGCCAAATTCTAAGTGGAAAATAATCGGCACCAGGATTCAAAACTTGAAAAAAGGACTTTACAGTTTCAAGATCCTTATCATGCATATTCTGATTAGAATTTAAATTTTCTTCAGGGATGCCAAATATTAAAATGTTATTTCGACGTCCTGCACGATCTTCCCACTCTGTCAAACATGCCTTATGAGAAACTAGACTTGTTTTGTTACCTTCCTCACAGTTATTCACTCTTGATTCCAGACTGTCAATCCTTGATTCGCAACCGCTGATTCTAGTAGTGAGATTCTGCATATCAGCCACCCACTTTTCTCTAAGTTTTCCATGTTTTTCCACTATAAGGGAGCGTATATCCTCCAAGGTACACATGCTAGCTATATTTGCCGTGGAACAATTTGGAGAAGGAGGTCCACAACACCTTTTATATCCGCCACTCGGAAAAACTGAAGTTTTTCTAACACACGATTTATGATAGGGTTTTGCACAGCTCGGGCAAAAAATTATTGCTTTAGTCACTTTTACTTTGCACACAACACAAATATTTTCTTGAAATGTGTCAGTAGGTACGACTAATGATGAATCAGAATTTGAGATCTTGGACATAATAAGCGAAATCTACAAACTCGCCATAGTAAATAGAGACGAAGGCCAACTGTACAGCATTCTTCAAAAAGGTACCAGCATTTGGAAGCAAGTCAGATTTTTGTCACAAAACATCAAAAACACTAGGTTCACGGAAAAATCATAGACAGGCAGATGGATTTCTTAACTTTGTAACAGAAAATCCTGCTATTATATTCTTTTTGAAAGAATATATCGATTGAGAAGTACGAATGTCGGGGATGAATGCCCTTGTAGAGTAAAGCACAAAAATGTAGCAAATTGTACTAGAAAGTTCACAAAGGCTTCAAAAATTAACATTAAAAAGCAATAACACTTTCAAACACTAAAGCACCTTGAAATACTTTTTTAGCGTTGTCAAGGAAAAACTTTTTTTTTAAAAAAAAAAAACGTGTCCGCCCCCCCCCCCTTATCTTACAAACCATTTGACCTAGAGGTTTGAAATTTGGTATACCTAGGTATTTTTACGTGTAGATTACAGGAAAAATATTGCGAACGTTGCTGGACTTAATTTTCAAAAGTTATTAATGAAAAGTTGAAAAATGACAAAAAACCCCTATGCTAGAGCTCAGCGTATTTATCCTGAAAGGTTGGGAATTGGTTAAAAATGTGTAATTTTATGCAGAATTTTTTATAAAACCATAAAAATTGTGGTTTAAATTTATTATCATAACATTTTTTCCAAAAAACTGAAATTTTACCAAAAAAAAATTTTTCTCTTCTAAACAGCTACAATATTTTATAGTTTCAGATTATTTTTTTGTACAAAATGTTTATGTTTATGTTTAAATTACTTTAAAAGTTAAAAAATAAAAAAATAAAAATTTTTTTGGCTTTAAAATTCAAAATTATATAAAAAAGCTTAGTCTATTTAATTGGAAATTTTTAATCTTATAAAAATCATTAAGTTTATACTCAAATTTCTTTAAAAATAAAAAAAATTATTTTAATTTATCATTATTTAAATTATTATTCAAATAATCCAAATAATAAATTTCTAATAAATAATTAAAATAAATCGTTAAAAATAAATAATTAAAAAAAAAATTTCAATCCATTTTATTATTTTATAAAAAAAAAACAAAAATAATAAGAAAATGATACATAATTTATAATGTTTATTTACTTTCATTTACAGGTTAGGATACAAAAAAATTACATATTTTTTAATTATAATAGTTACTTAATTTTTACTATAATTTTATGATAATTTTAATTCAATCGCAATGTTTATCCTGTCTCATCAATCTATTCGCGTTCGGTTCATTTTTACGTTTATTTGGTTTGACAAATATTATATAATTTATCGTTTAGCTTTACTACTATAGTTCTATTTTTTTTAGATTTATGGATTTGGAAGATTATTTATTCTCATATGATTAATATTGACACTTTTTAATTTTTACTATAAGGTTTGGAAGTCTATTGATTTTAATCTCACCCATAGTTGTTTGTGGTGACTAAAAAAGGTATCTATTGTACCCACTTCGACAGATTCTATATTAGAAAATACATTGTCAATGCTCGTTAAGTCTCGTGTTGTATGCGTTTCATTTCGGTCCCGAACCACGAAACCCTAAAAGCGGCCCTGACCCTTCAGCTGCAAAATTTTTGGCTTATAGTGCTAAAAATTTGTACCAATAAAGTTTTATTTAGTGAATAATAAAAAATATTTTTAAAAATGGTTTCCTGGTGGAAAGTTTTTAATCTCTGGCTCATATAGTTGAAAAAAATTAGAGTGGTACGGAACCCTTCGACTTGGTACGAGTGTAACTCGTACTTGCCCGATTTTGGTTAATAATATCGGGATAAAATGTATTTGAATAATAATATTTTTCTGAAATTTTGAAAGGAAAAAAATTCACCTAATTCCAATGTGGGGGGGAGATCATTTTTATTTTTTATTTTTAATCCTTACAATTTATTTATTAAGATTAAAAAAAAAATTTATACCAATTGCAAGATTTCAGTTTACACTATTACCAAAAAATTACCAAATCCATACTGCATTTTATAGTTGTTTAAAATGAAGATAAAAGTGTGTGCGATATTTTACCTTCCTTAGGTGCAAGGAGAGGGGGAAGGCGACAGCAGTCGCTCGCGCCAGAATTGATTCCAACTTTTGAAATTCGGAAAAGTTGCTCTAACTTTTAAACCAACTGACCGATTTTGCTGTTTCTTTTTTGAAAATGGGATACATTTTTCTCAAAAGTTTCAATCTAGTATCTATTTTTCAAAAAAATCAAAAACTCAATAAAGAAATAACATTTTCAGCTTTTATTATTTTTATTTTTATAAAAAATCTATTTTAAAATAAATTATATTCGTTTTTAAGTCTGTGAAAACATTAGATTATGTTTAAAAATTAATGTAGTGCAAAAAAATTTCACATATTTTAAAAATGAACAATTTAATCCAATAGCTCGAAATCGCATGTAAATCGCGCTTTTTATTGTTGTCTGCCTCGATGTTATCGTCCGAATTTTTGTCTGCCAATTGACATATAGCTTCCACAAGAGTTCATTAACTATTACCAATAATTTTTAGCAATGACCCTTAGGGGCCATCCATAAACTACGTGGCTCCAATTTTCGAACTTTTCGACCCCTCCCTCCCCCCATGTAGCTTAACGTAGCATTTGGTAGACCCCCTCCCCCCTCATAAGGGCACGTGGCTTTTTTTTAAACGTCTTATAATGCCTAAATATATAATTTCTAGCGTAAAAATAATTGCTGTAATATTTAATTGTGAATTAGATTTATTATTTTTTATTTTACTATTTATTAAATCATTGGTTTCAATAGAATTTTACCAATTACATTAGAAAGAACTCTCCCATTAAAATATAACCTAATTAGAAAATACGTTATATAATAAACATTTTGTTATATTTTATCGCTTGACAGGGAGATCTTTGTTATAATGGTTTTGAGGGGAGACTGCATCGATATTTTCAGCTATGTAAAAGAATTAACTTAACTAATTGTCGCTACAATTTTTAAAATAATTTTTAATTTTAATCAGCCAAAAATTTTTTTGACAATCTTTGAATTTTTGTCTTTTGTCAAAATTAAAAGATTTTAAAATCCATGCTTAATTTTTTTAGATAAACATGTTTCTTTAATAGAAAAAAAATTTCCGACCCAAAATTTTAAATTTTACTATTTTTGAACCTTTTTTTTTTTTTTGGTAAAAAAATTATTTTATTTTTTTGGAGAAAAGGGTAAAAATATAAAAACTAATTAATGACTATTATTTGATTTTTATATGTTAAATGCTTATGTAGATCTTATATCCCAATGTGTTTTTTGTATGTTTTATGAAAATTTAGTAATTTTTTGGAGTTAGAAATACGAAAACTTCAAGACAATAAAAAAATTTTAATAATAATTTTTTAACACGATATAAAATAGAGAGGGGAGGGGGTTCAAAAAATTTTGACATAACTTTAAAAGGGTGATTGACAAATGTGTGATAAGTTATGACAAGGGGCGGGCGGGGTGGGGGGAGGTCGAAAAAATAAAAAAAAAGATGTCACGTTATTTGTGGACGCCCCCTAAATTGTATTGACTTTTCACTAAAATTTGAGTTAGAGGTAAAAACTACTAAATTAAGTAGTTAAATATTACAAAAAATTAGTGGTCCACTTTTCACTATCCAAATTTGGGGAGCTGTAAAATATAAATCAAATAAAACAAAAATGGCTTAGGAAAAACTTAACATATTGCAAAAGAAAACTTTTCTAAACTAATTATGCAGCTAAAATGACGGAAAATCGTAAATGATTTTTTAATTTCCTAAACATCTTCAGAAGTTTGTAAATTTTTTTCGATCTTATTTTTCATTAAGATTGTCAGATATAACCCTTTTCTACAGAAAAAAATTAATTTTTTACAGAAATAATGCTTCAAAAATTGTAAATTTAAATTTTTGGGTCCCCAATTTTTTTCTATTAAAAAACATATTTTCAAAAAAATACGCATGGGTTTTAAAATCTTGTAATTTTGACAAAAAATAAAAATTCGAATATAGTCAACAAATTTTTTGACCAATCTTTTTTATGGCCGTTGAATTCCTTGTAAAAAATTACTATAAAAATTATAATGACGATTAGTAAAGTGAATTCTTTCACATAGCTGAAAATGTCGCAGTCTCCCCTTATAATTCTTATTTTTAACAACTTCAAGGTTTTTTGGTAAGCATAGACTCGGTTCAATTCAATTCTCTCGAAATGATTTTTAAGTTGCCAACGCTATTTAAAAAAAAATATCTCCCTCCCCTTCCCCTCCCCTTCCCCCCTAACAGACCACGTAATTTATGGATGACCCCTTATCATCATTTTTTCACTATAGATAACGCACCTTTGACCCTGTCTGCCAACCATTTGTCGTCCAGAAAATTGTCTGCCAATCATATTACACGTTTACTAGTAACAAATACTTTACATTTATATAATTTTTATTAATGTCGCTTATCATTTTTTTTCCTATCAAATTTATCACTTTTGATCGACCCTCCGTGGCCTTAATCGTCCTAACCGCGCAGGCAGACTTCGCATTCGGTATTCGTGGGCTCAAATGGAACCCATCTATGTTTTAATATTTAATGTACCTTATAACATGCATTCTTATGTAGCCAGCTCTTAGACTATAATGAATCGACAGGTTTCAATAAAAGTATTTAATTTCGAAAATATAAGAAATATAAATTGTTTAAACAAATTAAATGTATTTAAACAATTTAATATACACTGCGAATTATAAATAAAAAAGTTCTTTACGATTCTTCCATAACAAAGACAACAAGCCTCATAATTTTAGCTCCATTTCATTAAAATTTAATTTTTAACCATTTTAATTGTTTAAACAATCGATTCAATAAATCAAATAAATTACATTAATTACATTTTGATAATTAAAAGTTGTAAGCTTTTAAAATATTTTTTACGTAGAAAATATTAAAAAAAAAAATTGTTTAAACAATTCAAAATTAATTTTAAAATGTTCATACATATTCATACAAGGGTTCCTTACAATTTTTACAGCGTTTAAAATCTTTTTTCTCATTTTGTGTCTCCCAGACACCTGTTATACATTTTTCTTTTTCTTATTTTGCACGCTATTGTTGTCTTTATCTTTCCCAGGTAACCTTATTTTCTCTTGCTTTTAGAACCACAACTGTGAACTCCCCTTGTGTTTCGCACGCAATTGTTGTCTTTATCTATTCCAGGTAGCCTTATTCTCTCTTCCTTTTAGAACCACAACTGTGAACTCCCCTTGCGTTTCGCACGCATTGGTGTCTTTATCTATCCCAGGTAGCCGTATTCTCTTTTGCTTTTAGAACCACAAGTGTGCTTGAGCTTTGCTGAAGCGTTTGTTCAGATTACTAGTATTCCCGGTAAGAAGAGAACAATAGACTTCACGGCCATGTATAGCCACGTAAGAACTGGCCCCTGAATAGGGCGTACAGTGGTTTAAAATCAGAAATTGATTTTCAAATTAACTTTTAGAGAGAATAGCTGTATGGATTTCCAATTTTTTTTTGTTAAAAAATTCATAACTAAATTCTTAAGAGATCTGTGAGAGTAGATTTTTGTTTTTTGTATTATTTGTTTTTTAATGTTAATGCAAACAGCTAAAAAAATGTAAATTCTTTCGTTTTCTTTTTTTATTTTCTACAAAAATTTTTTTTAATGCCTGCCAATACCTTGATTTTATAGAAGTAACATAATAGAATAAATAAAAATTTTAAAAGCGCTAATTTAAGTGTTATTAACCCCCTATTACCCCCTGAGAGGGGGTTGGAATTTCGAATTTTACGAAAAGTTGAGTTCGGTGTCTATTTATGTTTTTTGGGCGCTAAAACCTAAAAAGACCCCCAAATACAAATTTCTTCCCTCCTTCACCCCCTATTACCCCCTAATAGGGGTTGATATTTCAAATTTTAAAAAAAAAATCGAAAAGAGTGTCTATACTAAAGTTTTTGGGGCGCTTAAACCGAGAATGACCACCAAAAAAAAATCTCCCCTCCTTCACCCCCTATTACTCTCTAATAAGGGTTAATATTTCAAATTTAAAAAAAATCGAATAGGGTGTCTATTCCTATATTTTTTGGGGCGCTGCAACCGAAAAAGAACTTTGAAAACAAATTTCACCCCTCCCTCATCCCCTATTACCCCCTGGGAGGGGGTTGGAATATCTAATTTCACAAAAAGTCGCGTTTGGAATTCTCGCCGTCCTTCGCCCTTATTACCCCCCCCCCCCCCGGGAGGAAGTTAAAATTTCGAATTTTATTAAAAATCGAGTTCGTCAACTATATCCATGTTTTTTGGTGCGTTGAAATCGCAAAAGGCCACCGAAAACAAATTCTTCCTTCCCTAACCACCTCTTACCCCCTGGGAGGAGGTTCAAAATTCGAATTTCACAAAAAATTGAGTTCGGTGTCTATTTCCTATTGCGGTTTCAGCGCGTCTAAAAACATGGTAATAGACACCGTACTCTACTTTTGTAAAATTAAAAATTCAATTCTCCTGCAAGGGTGTAAAAGACTGCAAAGAAGAGAGGACTTTGTTTTTGACTGTTTTTTTCGGTTTAAGAGCGCCAAAAAACATAGGAATAAACACCGAACTCAACTATTCGTAAAATTCGAAATTCCAACCCCCTTACAGTGGAAAAAAAGAGATTACGTTTGGACAAAAATCTGCCTTCTCCTCAATTTTCAACCGATTTAAAAGTTTTTTTTTAAATACTCAGGAAGGTTGGCACTACTAGCAAATACTGCCTAAAAATATTAATGATTAATATTAACCTCAAAAAATTGCCTTAAATTTGATATTTCTATTTAGAGCTTATTAAAATATATTTTAATTTTTTTAAAAATATTTTTAAACGAAAGCTTAGGTTTTTTCCTATGAGAACCCAAAATTTCAAAAATGCTTTTTTTTCGTTTTCGAGAAATTAAACGTGAATACCGCGCGACGCAGGATTGACTGTAAGGGCTCGCGTCGACGCGGCGAACTGACGTCGATCCGGCGTCGCGCGGTATTCTTTATTTTATTTCTCGAAAACGAAAAAAACGCATTTTTGAAATTTTGGGTTCTCATAGGAAAAAACATAAGCTTTCGTTTAAAAATATTTTTAAAAAAATTAAAAAGGCTCATCTTTGAGAAAAACTCAAATTTGTTTTTAATTTTGAAAAATCAAGGTCAAATTATTTAAAAAATATAAAATGGACCTTTTCAATCGAAAGGTTACGCAAAAATCTACAAAAATCATGTCACATAAAATTGTTTTATCTATTCATTAAAACAGTGGAAAAGGAAAAGAAGAGTGAATTACCAAAAAACGCCAAACTTATTCCCCCTCCCAGTGTCCCAATTTTTTAAAAAATTTTAAAATATTTATAGGATAAATTACTATCCAATAGGGGTCATCCATAAAGAACGTTCCACTGTTGGGGTGAGGGGGGGGATTGAAAAATGTAACCACTTGTAACAAGGGGTAGGAGGGGTAGTTGAAATTTGGAACGTTCGAATTTTTATTTTTTTATTCTGACTTATTCTATTTTTTCTTCGTTTTTGAGCCTTTAATAAATTTGAAAAGTCAGCAATATATGCCACAGCAGAAAGCGTGGCCGATAAGTAGGATATGTTATGCTCCTTCTCCCAAATTTCTTCTAAATTGAAAAATAATTAATTAATTGAAAAATTACATTATTTTTTTATTTGGAAATCGGACAATATTTAGAGGTGGCTCAAAGCCCATGAAGTTTCCCATGTGTTTTGCATGGAAAAAACACAATTTTTCGTAAATTTGCAATAAAATCGTAAAAAATCTCTTAAAACATTAATGCACCGAGCCAAATCTTTAAAAATCTTTAAAAAGCAGTATTCTATAATTTATTTATTCACTTGTTAATATTAACTATTATTCATTTTTTTTTTAATTTTTGTGGTTTTTTTGAAATTGCATAAGAAATAGTCAGTTCCGATAAATTAATATATAAATAATAGAATACTGTTTTTTCAACACTTTTCAAGAATTGACTTGGTGCATTTATGATTTCAGTGATTTTTTACAATTTTATTACAAATTTACAAAAAAGTTATCCGATTTGAAAATAAAAAAATGGAGGTAAGTTTTTTTAAACACATGTTTTAGCATAAGAGCCCATAATTATGACAAAAAAACAATTTAATTTAATTAATATATGAAAAAAATTGATTTTTTTACGAGCTGTTAAAATGCTTAAAAATTTTATTTTGCATTAAGTATTTTTTTTTAAAACATGGTCATTACAGAATTAATAATTACCATCCCGGTAAAAAGCCTGGCATTAGTGAGTATTAAAGTTTCTACACTTTAATGCCAAATTTAATTCATTTTAATTTTATTACATCCCTGATTGTGCAAAATATTTTTAATGCCTGAAATTAAGATTAGTTTGTTGCACATTTAATGCATTCTTATTCCAAACGAAAAGATGCCATTTTGCAGAAATATATTTCATTACTTTTTAATGCCTTTTTAAGGGGCACACCTAGTGTGAGTGACTGAAAAAAACGTCGATTTTTAGGAATTTTTTTCAGGGAAATTATTGCATCTAATTTTTTTTAAAGTTTTGTACATGTATATTTGTATAAATAGTGAACATTTTGTAATTTTTGCAAAGAAAAATATCTTTTTTTTAAAGAGTTATTCGCTATATCCAAAAAAAAACCAGTTTCTCCACTGCTGCAGTTATTGCGGCCTTCTGAGTGACTGAAATCAAAAAAACCAAAAAGATTATTAAACTAGAAGATATTTGCCGTACTATGAGGCTCCAGTTTTTTTTTTTTTTGAATGAAAAATAAAATTTTGGGATGCCAAAAACTATCGAATTTTTTAGTCGAAATTTATAATTTTTTTTCAAAACTCCGCCATTTTTTTGAAATTCAATATTTTTTTCCATCCGAGGGTCATAGTACGGCAAATGTCTTCTAGTTTAATAATCTTTTTGGTTTTTTTGATTTCAGTCACTCAGAAGGCCGCAATCACTGCAGCAGTGGGACAACTTTTTTTTTACACTTGCGAGATGGGACATAACTTTTAAAAAAATACGTATTTTTCTTTACAAAAATAAAAAATTAATAACTGATTTATAGACAAATAAAGGTAAAAAAATTCAAAACATTTGACGCAATACATTCTTCAAAAAAAATTCCTAAAAATCACCGTTTTTTTAGGCGCTCACACTAGGTGTGCCCCTTAAGGAAATAAATGTAACTCATTTGATTACTTTTGAATAATTGTATGAATATGAATATTTTAATTCAATTTATTTCAAATATTGATATGTAAACAAATTAGCTTTAATACAATTGAACTTTGAACGCCCTATGCGAAATTTTAATGTACTTTAATAATGTTATTTTCAATTTAAACCTGCGGTTGAACCTGATGTGATCAGAAATGCTCTTACCTGATATCAGTTTGATGCTTCTCGATCGTAAAAGACAATATAACTTAGCAACTGTTGATTAATAAGAAATAATAGAGCCTCACAAGTAGGGTAACTGAATTATTTTTCTATAAAAAAAGCTAAATATTATTTCTTAAACATTATTTTTGAACCTTGGAAAAATAATTTAAAAATATTAGCCTTTTTTATAGCAGAAAAATTATAATCATAGTTATTTCTAAAAAATAATTTTAAAACATAATATTTAGCTTTTCTTATATTGTATGCAACGTATTTGTTACTGTCTGTAAGCGCATAAATAGCCGCTCGGATGCAGCTCAATACTGAAGAGCGAGGGTTCACAAGTTCAAATCTCCTAGCTACGGTTTTTTTTATTTTTAATAGTAAATGATTAAAACGCATTAAACGGAAGCTGATTTAGTTCGTTATCTTTGAATTAAGAAGTCTGACACAATCAGGGATTTAAATGTATTAAACATTTTAATACTTTTTAATGCAAGTCTTTTTACCGGGATGGTTGTCCCAGTTTTCGACAACTTTTAAGATTTGATTTTATAGCATTTAGATATAGAAATGTTATTGTAAATCTAACAGAAGGTGTTAAAATAATATAGAAGCCATTCAAATAAGATTGAAAACTCAATTTTATGGAATTCAGTAACATAAGAGCGATTTCATGTCAAATTTACAGTCCACATTTTAAAATCGATTAAATCTTTTTTTTATTTGTTTCTTATAAAAAAATATTAGATACGTATTTTTTTATAAAAGGCCAAATTTTCGAGTTATAAATTTTCAAAATTCTAGATTTTTAAAAATAGACCTTTTTTTAATCACATATAACTCTGAACCTATTGAATTTAGAAAATTTTTGCCAATACAAAAAAAGTTAGGTTTTTCTTCAACATTTAAATAGTGTTTACAAAAAAAAATATATATATATATATATTTTAAATAAAATAAATAAAAATTCTTTCAGAAATCTGTTACTGTCTCAGAGATATTCTTAAATGTATGTAAGTTTCTGAAAGTTTCTATTTACGAAATAATCTTTTGATTGTTTTTATAATCTGTAAATTATATTTATTGAAAGAGCAAACTTTTTTATATTTAAATCAAATTTTAACAAAACATAACATTTAGAACGGAAATTTTATTGTTTCATAGACATTAAAACGAATGCAAACCGTTGAACTCACAAAGAGCTCGTAAAAGTCTTTGTGGATAATCGGGGTGGTTTTTCTGGACATTGTATTTTTTCCAGGTATCAATTGGAAGTGAGAATGTACAGATTCTGATGCCTGTTTGATTTAAATATAAAAAAGTTTGCTCTTTCAATAAATATAACTTACAGATTATAAAAATAATCAAAAGATTATTTCGTAAATAGAAACTTTCAGAAACTTACATACATTTAAGAATATCTCTGAGACAGTAACAGATTTCTGAAAGAATTTTTTTTTATTTTACTTTATATGTAATGAACTTTTCCAATATATCAAAATATTTACACCCCGTAGCGTATTTAAGTATCTACATGTACTTGTTCTCCCCGAAACACCTTTGACTCCTTGTTTTTGCTGCTTAAAAATGCTGTAACTTTAGAACAGTTGCAGCAAATTTAATAATTTTTTTTTATTTTGAAGGTAAAAGTACGTGCTTCAAAACACTTTTGATTAGAAAACCATTTTTCTTCATTTGTTTTAAGAAAAAACACAAAAATCACCAAAGAACACGTTTTTTGGTGATTTTTCTTAAATTTAACGCCGATTAAAAACAAACAAAAGTCTTTAACTAAAGAAAATTGCTCACGGGACGTAGAAGAAGTGACCTAAAAAAAGAAAATTTAAATACCTCAATTTTTATTGAAATAAGAGCGGTTAACCTTTAAAAAATCGACAAAAGTCGATTTAATTTTAAAAACCCTCGACAGATTATTTTTATTATAGGCTTGAAATCTTCTAATTTCATCACTGAACAAATTTTTGTAAAAAAACTTTTAGTGATAAGAACTTTGGGTTGAACTTCGTCGAGCTCCACCGTGTATATTCAATATTTAATGCAATTTAAAAGATAAAGAACACTTTTTACTTTGAAATTTAAAAAAAATTATTCTGATTTTAAAATTTTTTAAAGATTTTAATTCTCTAGTCATTTTTAATTTCATTATTTATTATAAATAAAATATGAACAAAATAACCTAAAATCATACTAAATGAACCAATTTTAGTGCAATATGAGTTCAAGAGAGAGCCTCGCAGGATTCTGGTAGGGCTCCAGCTATGTTTCCCCACAAGGCATATCTGACTAGATTCTAGCGTCACAAACAATCTCAGGACCTAACTATTTCCCTACATTTTTCTCGACTAGAAACCTTCTAAATTTCAAAATTAGTCAAGGAAACTTAGGGAAATTTCTCCATGGATACAATTAAACCCTTCTTACTGGGTTCATAATAAAATTCCCGAACAAGTTAAACAGTCTGTTCTGGTAATTTTTTACCTGGTCTTGGATTTGGTGACGATCGAATTCCATTTTTAGCATGTAATTGTGCAGCTTTTGTAGCTAGACTATACGATACCTTATGCTGAGAAACCATTTTTTGAATGTTCCAACTTTTCGGAACCATCGTTAAAATTTCTGTCATACGAGATTTACTCGGCTTCTCAGTAAAAAGGATTGAACTGGTAGGACCATGTTTTGAAATGGCAGGAGCGTACCTTATACTTCGTGGGACGAACTTCTTCGAATTTAACCTATTTGATGAATTCATACTCGATGTTACGAATTCTTTTGGCTGTAAACGGCTAAATATAGCTTTTATTCGTAGATATAAGTAAGGCAGATTTAAAGCTTAGGTGCAAGAAAGTGTAGAAATACCAGTTTTGCAAAGGAAACTTAGTGTTTTTGTAAAAATAAGATAATTGGATTTGGCAGGTTATGATTGTATTTACCATTAGAATTTGTAAGAGGGAACTGCCTACCGACAAAAGATAAGAATTTTTGAGTGACAAAGATGACTAAATTTTTAATAAAACTTGTTTTAAAATTTCTTTTGATCACCTTCTTAAACTATTCTATTAAATTATACATTTTATTACTGACGATTAAAGTTTCTATTTGAAAATATTTTTTTATAGTTTAAATTTTGCGCTCTTTTTATCAACACAAGACAACTGTACACACTTTTCTTTGTATAAATTCTAATGGTAAATACAATCATAACCTGTAAAATCTAATTATTTTATTTTTACAGAAACATTAAGTTTCGTTTGCAAAACTTGTATTTCTACACTTCCTTGCACCCAAGCTTTAAATCAGCCTAATTATACCTACGAATAAAAGCTATATTTAGCCGTTTACAGCCAAAAGAATTCGTAACATCGAGTATGAATTCATCAAATAGGTTAAATTCGAAGAAGTTCGTCCCACGAAGTATAAGGTACGCTCCTGCCATTTCAAAACATGGTCTTACCAGTTCAATCCTTTTTACTGGGTTTTTATCCAATTCCCCGTTTATTTAAGGCGCATGAATATTCCCTAAAACTCATTTATCCTAAATCTCATTTAACCTAAAACCATTTAATTTAAAACGCATTTAGCCTAAAAAGCATTTAGCCTAAACTGCATTCAACCTAAATCCCACTTAACGTAAATTGTATTTAACCTAAATCCCATTTAACCTAAAATGTATTTAACATAAATCTCATTTAACCTAAAATGCATTTAATCTAAAATGCATTCAGCCTAAATCTCATTTAACCTCAAATGCATTTAATCTAAAATGCATTCAGACTAAATCTCAATAAATCTAAAATGCGTTTAGCCTGAAACCGACTTAACCTAAATTTCATTTAATCTAAATCCCATTTATAATAAAATGCATTTAGCCTAAAATCCACTTAACCTAAATCCCATTTAATCTAAAATGTATTTAACCTCAATCTCATTTAACCTAAAATACATTCAGCCTAAGTTTCATTTAACCTAAATCCCATTTAATCTAAATTTCAATTAATATAAAATCCATTTAACCTAAATTCCATTAAAATCAAATCGAATTTAGGTTAAATAGGATTTATGTAAAATTAAATTTAGGCTAAATGCTTTTTAGGTTAAATGGGATTTAGGTTAAATGGAATTTAAGCTGAATGCATTTTAGGTAAAATGGGATTTAGGTTAAATGATAATTAGGTTAAAGAGGATTTAGGTTAAATGGAATTAAGGTTAAATAAAATTTAGGCTAAATGCATTTTAGGCAGAATGGAATTTAGGTTAAATGGAATTTAGTTTAAATGAGATTTAGGTTAAATGGAATTTAGGTTAAATGAAATTTAGGCTAAATGCATTTTAGGTAAAATGAGATTAAAGTTAAATGAAATTAGGTTAAATGCATTTTAGGTTAAATGGGATTTAGGTTAAATACATTTTAGGTTAAATGGGATTTAGGTTTAATAGAATTTAGATTAAATGGAATTTAAGTTAAATGAAATTTAGGCTGAATGCATTTTAGATTAAATGCATTTTAGGTTAAATGAGATTTAGGTTAAATACATTTTAGGTTAAATGGGATTTAGGTTTAATAGAATTTAGGTTAAGTGGGATTTAGGTTGAATGCAGTTTAGGCTAAATGCTTTTTAGGCTTAATGCATTTTAGGTTAAATGAGTTTTAGGTTAAATGAGATTCAGGTTAAATGAAATTTAGGCTGAATGCATTTTAGATTAAATGCATTTTAGGTTAAATACATTTTAGGTTAAATGAGATTTTGGTTAAATAGAATTTAGGTTAAATGGGATTTAGGTTGAATGCAGTTTAGGCTAAGTGCGTTTTTGGGTAAATGGTTTTAGGTTAAATGGGATTTAGGCTAAATGGGTTTTAGGGAATATTCATGCGCCTTGTTTATTTCTGGGTAAGAATTCTTAAAAAATATCACGATTTGCAAGTGGTCCTCCGATTTCTTTGAAATCGTGGGAAATACATTTCGATACAATATGGTTAAAAATACGTAGTTTAATTTTATGTTATGACCAAAAAAAAATTTCCAAATTTTGACCAAAAAAATGTCAAAATAATTTTTTTATTTAATTTTTAGTCATTTTGGACCAAAAGTTGAGATTTCTGTTTGCGATGAAAACATTTCCTGTATTTTTACCTTTATTTAAAGAAAAAAAATCTTGGAGACGTCAATAGTTCTCGAGATATATTGCATTTTTTGTGGACCAGTGCAAAACCTTAGCAGTAGCGCTGCGCACAGTGGGGGCACAAAAAGCGTCCGTGGACAAATTAACATAGAGTCCACAAATATTAACCGATTTAGAAGTTTTTTCTTTGATTTAAAGGTAATAAAATTCTGCATAATACCTCTGGTTTTGTTTTTTGAAAAATAGTTGTTTTCATTTGTTTATTTATTGTTAAAAATGAAAAGAAAAAAAAATTCCAATTTAAACCAGTTTAATTTTTCATGAAACACAATATTTAAATTAAAAATGACGAAAAATGTTAAAGTAATCATTAAAGAACAAATTCTAATAGTGAGTTAATTCTTTAAAAAATATTTTGTATTTGTAATAAACAAATTAGTGGAAGAAAGTATTTTTATGATTTACTTGATATTTATCAATCTTAATCTATCTATTACTGCATATTTATAACTAATTAGTGATTAAAATTACAAAAATTATTATAATAGTATATTAAGCAACAAGGGGTTAAAGGCAGCCATTTGTTTACGCTGATGTTTGTGTACGAGTCACGGTCGAGAGCGAAGCCCGAAAGAAAACGAGTACACAAACATCATTGTAAACAAATTGGACTGACTTTAAACCCGTGTTGCTTACGATACTTTTTATTCCAAAGGCACAAAAGAGGTGCTTTTAAATGCTTGTAGGTTAGGGTCGAAATGCGTTCATTTGTTTGACCGTATGAAAATGGCGTCCTTTTTTTCCCTAAGGTGAAAAAAATGAACGGATCAGGTGTTCATTTTTTCCCTAGGGAAAAAATGGACGCCATTTTCACACGGCCAAACAAATGAATGCGTTTAAACCCTGCCTACAGGCATCTAAAAGCGTCATTTTTGTGCCTGTGGGATAAAAACAAATTTAATAAACAATTTTACTTGTCCAATTCCTTATCATGAAATTACTGAAATTTTATACGAAATGTACAATATTATTGCTGCAAATTGTTGAAAAAAGCAGAATTTAATTTTTTTTAACATTTAAATTATTTAAACAATCACTAATTAACAAATTGTTAATTATTTGCAATTCCCGCCCTAATGTCATAGTTAATGTTCTTAACAAGAGAGGGCGCTCTTGCATCTTATGCCATTTTTATTATTCGCGTCCAGTTCTATTGTAATCTCTCATGCAAGTTGTTCACTATAAACCGCGTTGTCTTTTTGATTGCATCTATCAAGGATAATGTAGTGTTAAATAAAGTTTCAGTGTTCTAAATTGTTGGCTTGTTCCTTAAAATAATCTGTGCACCTGAACAGGTTATGGTCCCAGGCCCTAAGTCGCGTAAATAAACTTTAAAATCGTTCGCAATTGTGGAACGTTTTCGAACGCTACGACTGACGCCATTTTCAAAGTTCTCACGTTCACGTACGATTTAAAAAATTTCACAATGGTTGGTGCGAATTTCAGTTTAGCGCGAGTTGAGCCTTTAACCAAGCTTAATTACGACACATGGCGAATCCAAGTCGAAGCACTTTTAGTGCGCAATGATATTTGGTCTTATGTTAGCGGAGATATTCCTCAACCAGCTGTGAATGGTGAAGGTGAACAGCTGATTGCTGCACAAGCAGCGCTTAATAATTAGAACTCACAGGACCGTAAGGCAAAAAGTAATTTAATTCTTACTATCAGTCCATCACAACTTCGACATATTCGAAATTGTAATACTTCTAAGGAAGTTTGGGACAAAATAAAATCGGTTTTCGCGTCGGAAGGATTGATGAGAAAAGCTAACCTCCTCGAAAAGTTATTATCTCTCAGATTGCAGGAAAACGCAGATGTTAGGGACCATCTCTCTGAATTTATGGATACTGTTGACAAACTCAATAGTATGAAAATCGAAATCAATGGTGACTTACTTTCCATTATGTTGCTTCATAGCTTGCCTAGTAATTTTGATAATTTTAGTTGTGCTATTAAATCAAGAGACCAACTACCCGATGTCGATACTTTGATAATTAAAATTATCGAAGAGAGCGAAAGTAAGGCTCACAAAAGTGATTCTGATACTAATGCCATGTTTTCAAAGTATCATTTTTCGATAAATAAATTATCAAATCAAAGTGACAACTCAAATAGTGAGAGTTCTAATTCTATTAAAAAGAATCTACAATGCGGCTATTGTAAGAAAAAAGGACATCTTGCGAAAAACTGTTTTAAAAGAAAAAATCAGAGTGCAAACGATGTGAATAACGTTTATTTTTCGAGTGAAATTAACTCTGCCTCGGATCTCGCGTATAGTGTGACTGATAAACAAAAATGGTGTCTCGATAGTGGGTGCACAAGTCACCTGCGCAATGATTCAAATATGCTCACAAATCTGTGCGACGTAAATTCTAGTGTTCGATTAGCAAGTGAGGCAACCGCGCCTGTAATTACTAAAGGTGATGTAAACATCATTACTTCTGATGGAAAACGTGATAGTGCTACCCTTTTTCAAAATACGCTCCATGTACCAAATTTGCGTACAAATTTAGTGTCGATTGCAAAGATCGTAGACAAAGATCACAAGGTTATATTTACGAAAACACAAGCTTGTGTAAAAGACTCGAGTGGTACAACGAGGATGATCGCAGATCGTGAAGGTGACTATTTTTCCTCCGAGAAGGACATAACAGTGCGTGTGTTTCTGCTAGTTCCGCGTCTTGCAATACAATGATTTGGCACCAGCGCCTTGATCATTTAAATTTCAAAGATATGTCGTCTATGGCACGTAACGGTATTGTTGAAGGTTTGACATTTAAAGTCGGGGAAAAGCTTCCTCCGTGTGATGAGTGTGCCGTCGGTAAATTAACTAGGCTTCCCTTCCCGAAACGTTTGAAAGGTCACCAGAAATTCTTGGTATAGTGCACTCTGATCTATGTGGACCTATGAGACAAGACTCTTTAGGTGGAGCACGTTACATTCTGACCTTTACGGACGATCACAGTCGCTGGTCTGAAATCTATTTCTTGAAGAAGAAATCTGAGGTTCCTTCTAAATTTTTGGAGCATAAAAGTTTGATTGAAAACCAAACTGGTATGAAAATTAAAAGCCTCCAAAGCGATAATGGGACAGAATATTGCAACACGAAATTGGATGATATTTTGACGAAAGCAGGAATAAAACGCCGACTTTCAACAACATATACGCCTTAACAAAACGGTGTTTCGGAAAGGAAAAACCGGACCCTTCTGGAAGTGGCTCGTTGTCTGTTATCAGATTCAAAACTTCCTTCGCATTTTTGGGCTGAAGCAGTTACAGCAGCAAATCACGTACGCAATCGATGTGTGACAATGATCCTGGGTACAAAAACTCCTTTTGAAGTAATGTTTGGTCGTTGACCAAATGTCAACTATTTAAGAAGATTCGTCTCAAAGGTATTTATTTTGAATAAATCTCCAACAAAAGATAAGTTTGCACCAAGGGGCATCGAAGGTGTATTCGTCGGATACGCAGAAACATCTAAAGCTTACAGGATCTGGGTACCATCAGAGAAGAGGATTCATGTAACGCGTGACGTTAAATTCGTCAACGAGAGTGATCCTAATCATTTACTTCCAGAATTCACGAGTGAGAATTTTTATGATTTTCCTGTTTCTGCTGTTGACGATTCCGATGTTGATAAATATGTTGATATCCAATTGCATTTACCTCCTGAAAATCTTAATCAACAAGAAGTTCCAAATAATAACGCGGAATTCGAAGAGCAGCAGATTCCTGATATTCAAAATCAACCTCCAGTGATTGAAGACAACGCTGAGATTCAGCTTCGTAGAGGACCTGGCCGTCCTTCCAAAGTGTTAACTGGTACACCAGGCAGGCCTAGAAAAAGGTATAATCTTATCCCTGTGAACGAGGAAGAAGGACCGGAGCAACCACCATCTGCCGATTCAAGTGACGAAGACTTTCAAGGGTGGGAGGATGCTCAATCAGTCATGTTCGCGAGTGAAATTCCATTTCATCAAGCCATTTCTGGACCAGACAAGGATGAATGGTGTGATTCAATTTATCTGGAGACCAAGAATCTCGTGCTAAATGACAATTTCGATATTGTTTCAAAACCATCCGATGCCAAGGTTAGGGGAGAGTCGGGTAGCCCCGGACAGCGGGCAGCCCCGGACACACGTGAAATAGAATAAACCAATTACTTTCTAAGTCTAAAATCACATTTGTATCGTTTAAAATGTTCATCAAATGTAATTTTGAAAATATGGTCTATTATCATTAATGGGATTAATAGAAAATCGTATTTTCATGTTCACTCCTTTCAAATCAATGACTTTTTAAGAATTTAAGACCTTATTTAATGTACAATTTTTACTTCAAAATGTCAAATATAATCTTCTTTCTTTTCAGCAATGCCTAAATGTACTTTCAGACAATGAAATCTGTTAATATTGTTTGTTCATTTAAAGTTTCTTTCTTTTTATAGCAAATTTACTGAAATATATCATCGTTGGGTAGCCACGGACATATTTTGTCGTATACTACCAGACATAATTTACATAGTAGAAGTCACTTGTTTCTGTCAGAATAAAATTTTAATGTTTATATTTGGTTAATTGCGAAATATATAAGATTAAGAAGAAGTGTTTAATCCATAATAAAAGTATAGGAAATGTATAAATAATAGTTACAAATCAGGTATTGTACTTCAAAAGTACTTTTTAAAAATTTTAATTAACAATTTTCTGAGTGTCCGGAACTACCCGACACTTTTTTTTATAACCATTTTTAGCGTAATATATTTCCTTAATTTTATTAATTCCTATATGTTTATTTTTTAAATTTGCTTTTTAAAAGTGTTACTAATGATGTTAAACTTATAAAAAACCTTAAACATTAGTTTTATGAACATTATTTTACAATTTATAACTAAAAAAGCTTAAGTGTCCGGGGCTATCCGACTCTCCCCTATTAAATGTCGAACAGTTCTGTGTAATAAGTATGATGCCGATGGAAATGTAAGTCGTAAAAAGGCTCGGATCGTTGCAAAGGGTTTTACTCAGCAGGTTGGTATCGACTTTTTCGAGACTTTTCCACCTGTGGCACGTCTTAGATCTCTTCGTTTATTCATGGCCATAGCTGCACAGAAGAATCTAAAAATTACGCAATTAGATATGGAGTCTGCATATCTCAACGGGAAAATTGATGCGGACATTTACCTCGAAAAACCAGAATTACTTCGAGAAATGTTATTAAGGATGATTAATAAAGAGCGGGATCCTGTCATTCAAGAACGAGCAAGTGTTTTGATTCAAGATTTAGATAAACCGAATACTGTTTGCAAGCTAAAGAAAGCTTTACATGGACTTCGCCAAGCAGGTCGCCAGTAGCATGCTGAGTTGGATCGAGTACTTCGGAGTATTGGTTTGTTGCCCACTAAATCTGACCCGTGTATCTATGTTGACAAGGAAAAGAAAATTTATGTACTAATCTACGTAGATGATTTTCACGTCATCAAAATTGATCATCGAAAGCAAAATCATTTAAAGAAGACACTGGCTGAACATTTCAAGGTGAAAGATTTGGGCCAAGCTAAGTATTGCCTCGGTATTGAAATCAAACAAAGTGAAAATCAAATATGTATTTCACAGCAAGGCTACATTAAGGAAATCCTTAAGCGCTTTTGAATGGATAATTGTAAACCGGTATTGACTCCACTTGCCGTTGGTTCCAAATTTGTTAAACCTTCAAAACCTGAAGACACGAACCTATCTTTCCGAGAGCTCGTCGGAGCGTTAATGTATGTTGCTCAAGGAACACGGCCGGACATAGTTGGGTTGGGTGGTGCAGTGGTGTTGCATAATATGTTTGATTGGCTTGAAAATTGCAAGTCAGTTCTATGCAGAAGCGTCGTCCTGCCCATATGCGCAGCGGAAAATGGACTCGTCCACGTAAACAAGCAGGGGACTTCTTAAACTGTAAAGTGCAAGTGCAGTGGTGTTTAAACGTTTATTACATAAACGAAAGTGCAAAAAAAATGCCAGTTTTGGCTGGTGCATCAAATAGGCCAACCATACTGGCAAGAAATGTTAAAGTCGTGGCAAAAAGGGACAGAGTGAATATAGCGAGAAGTATTAGGGAAATTACAATTCCTAATAACATTTCGGCAATGAACTCCGTACTCAGTAGCCTGGCAATAAAAAAGGGCAGAAAATAAATGTGTCTAAAGTAAAAACCACCAAATCAGCGCATCAAGCAAGAAGGTCGACTTTGGTAAATATAAAAGGACATGATATGGAAAGTCAAGTAGGAAACGAGTCAAACAGTGCTGAGTTAACCTTCAACACAATACCAGAAACGGCACTACCTAATTTTAATAATAAACCGATAAAGCTCCCGAATGAAACGAATATTGATCATCACGAAAATAAAATTAATATTCGAATTGAAAATCAAAGTAGTGCTCAACCACAAAAACCGACACTCACCGATCAAAATTTTTACATGATTCTCAATGATGAATCTAATTTTGAAAGTCACACTGAGGTGAACTCAACTGATTCACCAAAAGTTGTAACAAACACTGAAGAGATAATTACAACTAACATCATCGCAGATACAGCAGAATTAAATAACTCTGTAAGATTGACGAATGTCAAGCTGGCAGAAATTGAAAGGGAAATAGAAAACGATCTTCGAGAAATCCGGAGGGACAACAAAAAAACGAAAGGATAAAAAAGAGCAGCTGATCCAGACCTGGGCGACCTACAAAACAACGAAAAGAGAAAGAGAGAAATAGACGAGAAAGTTGAGACAACAAGCGACAACAACAGTAAGAGTGCAATGCAAAATAACAACAAGGCTAGTAGTGTTGAACCGAAACGCAAGTTTAAAACTGATTTACCTCCGTTCATATTGCAAAATGTAAAGATAGCGTTTTTAATTAACTTATTGAATACAGTCTTGAAACAAAATTAATTTATAATTTTAAGAAGACTATATACCGGTCAGTATTAATTTTGAATAGAAGATTTCGACCTTACCGGCAAAGCGACATCTACACGTTTGATGCCTATAAGCTCTTGGTTTGAGCTATAGATGTAAATTTTAAATTTAAATTCGAATGGTTTTTCGAATTCAAATTACTTATAAAATTTTTGTTCTGAAAAAATAAGTCGTGATAGAGCACACCGTGCAACCGAGAGGACTCGAACCCCTACCAATGGCCCCTTTCCGGGGACTTACACCCTATTAGCTACTTTTTCAGAACAAAAATTTTATAAGTAATTTGAATTCGAAAAACCATTCGAGTTTAAATTTAAAATTTACCATCTGTAGCTCAAACCAAGAGCTTATAGGCATCAAACGTGTAGATGTCGCTTTGCTGGTAAGGTCGAAATCTTCTTTTCAAAAATTAATTTATATTGAAAAACCTAGCAGAAAATAAAATCGCTTTATTTGTGGATAGCTATGGTAGTTTTGAAATGATTGTAAAAGTACTTAAAGAAAAAAAATTTTATTTCATTCAAAGAATCCTAAGCAGGACAGGGTTTTTTCATGGATCCTAAGATGAATATCAATGGATTTTGAGGAGGAAGAGATTTTTAACGGAATTATAGATTTAAAATTAAAGAAAGTTAAAGTAATAAGCGTGAGAAAAATAAACTTAAAAGAGTTTTTTAAAACCAATAAGGGGGGGGGGGAAGCCTTTTTTTATCAAAATTTCCGGAGATAGTATAAATAAAGAATTAACATCAATTTCAAAACTATGCAATCAAATAGTTTAGTGAAATAGAATAGTTCATAAAAACGAGACGCAGTGTTTTAACTGCCAAAGAGTAGGACATATAGTTAGGTTTTGTAATAGAGAGTCTAGGTGCGTGAAATGTGCGGAGAGTCACCCACCTGGTGAGTGCTCAATTAAAACAAAAGAAAATTTAGACAAAAATTTCTTATTTTGCGTAAATTGTAAACAAAATAGTCACCCGGCGTCTTACAGGGGCTGCCCCAAATTGTTGGAGAACTTAGAAAAATTAATGAAAGACAAATTAACTTAAAGATAGCAAAGGAAAAAAAATTAAATTTTATAAAAAGTTTGTTAAAGTAGATAATACATAAATAAATAATAATACGTAAATAAAAGCGAAAATATAAAATTAAGTGACGCAATTGGAATGGGTGAATTGCCAATGATAGCGGACAAAAATATTACAAGGGGCCAGGGTGTAGAATTATTGAAAAATGAAAGGGGTAAATTGAATAATGGTTTGAACAATAATTTGGATCAAATATTTAACTCATTCATGTCACAGATTAAGGATTATTTGTCTAACCAGCTGGGCGGAATCAAGGAGTCAATTAATAAAAATTCTGCAAGAATAGAGTCGTTATATAATAAATTAAATTTTGAAAATGGGAAAAATAACTAGATTTAAAAGTTTAAAAATAGCGTCTATAAATGTAAATTCAATGATTGCTAATGAGAGGAGATATAATTTAATTGAATTTGTGAAAGAGTTCGAGATTGACATAACACTCATAAACGAAACAAAACTAAAAGATTGTCATAAAATACAGTTTAAAAATTATAACTTTATCAGGAGCGACAGACCAGAGGGCAAAGGTGGGGGAACGGCAATATTGCTGAACAAAAAGATAGTGTTTGAACATGTTGTCCTTGACTGCCTGTCAAAATTAAAATCGCTGGAATTGACGGTAATAAAAATAACTTTTAATAAAAATAATTTATTGTATATATAATAAGTGCATATTTGCCAGGAGACATTCACGAAGGTTTTCCTGCTAGCGGATCCTTCTTGGATTTATTGATTAGCGACACTAGATTGACAATAACAAATAGCGTAAAGGGAAAAATAAAAGTAATCGAGTTTGATAGTGACCATAACGCAATTTGTTTCAGAATAAAAATTAATAAATTTGGGTAAATTTTATTGGATGCTAATTTCCAAAAAGATTTCTATGATTTTAAAAAAACAAATTGAAAACGTTTTAAAAAAATATGCAAAGCGTTAAAATTAGTTTACCTGAGAATCAAAATGTTGAAAATATCGTTCTGGAGAAATTTATATTTGATTATAGTGAAGAAATAGCAAAAAATTTATATAAGGATACCCCTCAAATTCAACCCTTAGATTTAATTAATAAATGTGTAAATTGAAAAATAAAAAAGTTTCAAAAAGAAAAAAGTAAATTATTATCGGAACTGCATATGGAAAGAAAGCAGGAAGGAGGAGATAGAAACAATTTTAGAGTTATTAAAGAGTTATTAGAAAAAACAAAAAATTAATTGAAAACAGAGTTTAACAAGTCAGTAAATGACTATTGGAAAAAAACAATAGGGAAAATTAAACCTCATGAAAGTTTTATTAATTTTAATATAAAACTTCAAGATTAGTCCATCAGATATTAATTTTTACTTTTTTTTTACAATATCCGCCATTTTGGCGCCGCCATATTGAATTTGATGAATGAACTAAAACATATTTTTAATCTGCCAACAGTTTGTACCATTTTGTGCCTCTTTAGTTCACATTAAGAAAATGTTTTCGTTAAGAAATAATGATTATAAAACAAAAAGTTGTCGATCTATCTGTACATTTTTTCATAAAAGGCGCCATATTGGATTTGCATATGGATAAAAATAAAATTTGAGCCCGCAAGCTTGTCGAGCGATCTTAAAAACGTTAAAAAACCCTATTCCCATATTTTAAAAAAAATGTTTCTACTTGTAATATTCCACAGCAAGGGTACGATTTTTGTGATTTCAGACGTTAATGTAGTTAAAAATGTCATAAATTCAAACATTCATAATTTCTTTTAAAATAATTGTAAATTAATTTTTATTAAAGGGTTTTAAATCTCGCAATGCGTACTATATGAAGCCAATATAGAAAACTAAAGAAATAATAATTTCGGTCTTCCAGAAAAAATTCACAACAATTTCGAAAATAGACATTTTTGTGGACATTTGACCTCGAATTACTTAAAAACCTGATTTGATGGACTATTTTTGATAACAGATTTGTCTTTACTGCGAGAAATTGTTAAATGCTTTCTTTTGTGTTTTAAGTTCGAAGAAAAAATTAATTATGACGTATGAAAATAATTAAAATCTCAAATTTAGCTTTTACGAAACAACGCCGATGAACGCTGACACGCCGATAGTCAATCGGTGGCGCGCTGGTGTACATAGTAAATGAGCAGCGGCGTTGGCCTGGCGCGGCGGCGCAGGGTTCTATTTTAATTGTATTTCCAACCTGCAAATTGCAGAAAATGATGATAATGTTATTAACAATGTAAATATAAATTTTAGTAAATACGTAGCAAATGAAAATAAAATCTCAGTTTTAGGGGGTAAAGATAAAGCGAATATATTCGCAAAATACTTTGCGGATATTAATAATAAGAATCGAGAATCGAATAGTTTGGCGTTAAAGCGGATTATAAATAAAACAAAGAGGAGTTCGTCATGAAAAATAAATTGAAAAGTTCCCAAGTGCCGGCACTGTTGAATTTCAGCTCGACAAATATGGCATCGGGCCCTAAATTCGTGAAGGATCCTAACTTCTTTTGTTCTTTGGCTTCGCTAAAATTAGTTTTACATAAATTAAATAAGAAAAAGTCTTCCGGATACGATAAAATCTCGAATATTGCACTTAAAAAACTCCCAGATTGCGCGGTCAGACAATTAGTGATTTTGTGTAACAATTTGTTGAATAATTATTTTTTTCCAAATAGTTGGAAGTTCGCCAAGGTCATGCCGCTCCTGAAAGCGGGTAAAGACTCGGGATTGGTGGCGAGCTATAGGTCAATTAGCCTTCTGCCAAATTTAGACAAATTGTTTGAAGTGTTGGTCAACGAAACTCTCACAAAATTCGCAAAAGATGAAAAATTGATACCAAATGAGCAATTTGGATTTAGAGCTAAAAGCTCAACAGTGCACGCAATCACGAAACTCACGTCAGATGTGAGCTCGGCCTTAAGGGGTCAGTATGGGTTTATTGGACATATTTTCAAGAATTTATTTTTCACATTAAAATATATTTTAATAAGCACATAAAAGTTTACACATAAAAGTTGATATTTAATAGTGCCAAAAAATACTTTTTATTTTTATTTTTGATTGTTTATTTCTGAGAAATAGCTCCTCGAAGTTAACCTTAAATTTTACTGGCCGACACGATATCTGGAGTTTGAATTGTCTAAAATCAAAAAATCAAGTATTTTCTTAAAATTTGGATCATATCCATGAACTAGGATATTTTAATTCCGATGAAAAAAAACAAAATGATGTTTAATTGTTTAAATTAAACATCATGTTTAATTTTATGTTTATTGTTTTGATGTTTAAATTTTTTAACCCCTTTTTTACAACTTAATTTGTTTAAAAAAAGGGTTAAATATTAATGGAATTTTATAATCCTAGTTCATGCCAAAGCGGCACTTGCATAGAAGAATCCCTAAAAATTTGAGATCAATCGGTTCAATAGTTTTTTTTAAATCGTGTCGTCCAGGTCGAAAAACGTTGTTTTGAGAAAAACGCGTTTAACATTCGCGGAACCAAAGGATGCTCGGGCCGCTCACGCAATATAAATATTCTATTGTGCTTTTGATTTATGTGGTTAAAACGACTTAAATACATAAATACTTTTCTCTAATATTACAGTGTATGATCAAATAATAAATTTTACTCATAATGTTACAATGACATTTGTTTAAACAATTTTTCATTGCCATGCTATACACCGTTATCCTTCTGCAGTATCGCGTTTTTAGCATTTTTTTTAACTCTACTATCTATATATTAGTTTTAACCTTATTTCTACACGTATATAGGATACGAAATTAATGTTTTTAAAAAATAAATCCATACTGACCCCTTAAGCGAGAAAAAATTCGTGTCTTCGTGTTTAATTGATTTAAAAAAGGCGTTTGATTCCATCTGGCTGGACGGGCTAATATTCAAACTTTTGAAAAAAGAGGCGCCGGACCATCTGGTAAAAATCGTTTGGAGTATGATAATGAATAGAAAATTATATGTGACAATATTAGACGAAAATAACAGCGAAATTTATGTATTGAAAAAACGGGCTCCAACAGAGGGCAGTAAATTCTCCACTCCTTTTTAATATTTATACTTGTGACCTGCTTAGAGCATATTATATGAACAGGTCAATTAATGTAAAAAGCATAGGCTTTGCCGATGACCTAGTGATATATATAATCTGTAGATGTTTATTTGAAGCTCAAAGGGAGCTACAAAAACTATTTGGGTATGTATATAATTTTCTGGGAGCGTGGAAGCGTAGTGTTAATATTGATAAATGTGAAACTATTCTCTTCAGACCGCTTGTCGACAGTATGAGTAAAAAATTTAGGATTCAGTGGAGAAATTTTGCAATAGAAAGGAGAGGGAATAAAATTACACATAAAAGGGAGGTAAAATACTTGGGAATAATAGTCGACGACAGACTAAAATCCAATAGTCATGTTAAGACAGCACTAGAAAAAGCAAGGAAACCCTTCTTTGGAAACAAAAAATTGTTTTTCTCGTCGAGATTGGATGCTAGGGTAATAGTACATTGTGGTTCGAGGAGGTAAAATGCGCGCTTCTCGGCCGAGCTTAATTTGCAGTACGAGGCGAAGCCGAGAACAAGCATTTCCTCCGAGATGCACACGACAGTTTATGTAAAAGGAGTAAGTTTTCCTCGGTTTTTGGAATTGAAAATAATTAATTGAAAATAATTAAAAAAATCGGGCAAGTTCGAGTTACACTCGCACTAAAATCGAGGGTTCCGTACACAAAACAAAATAATTTTTAATATATTTGATACTATTAAATATATAATATATAAATATATTATACATATTACATATAATATAATAAATAAAATAGAATATATAATGAATTTTTTATAAAAAATGGACCACCCTCCCCCCCTATCTTCCAAAATATTTTACTTAGAGAGTTCAAATTTTGTACAGGAATGTATTGTCAGGTGTAAATAACATAAAAATTATAGAGAACGTGATCGTGATTGCATTTTTAACGAAAAATCCAGAGATTTTAGCAAATATCCATAAAAAATACTCAAAAATCATTTTATTTCCTTAACAACGCTATGATCAACTTCTACAATCATGTTCTCTACCATTTTTCTGTAATCTACACGTGAAAATACATTCGTGTACCAAATTTGAACTCTCTAAGTCAAATTTTTTGGAAGTTATAGGAGGGGGGATACGGTAATTTTTAAGCATTTTTTTTAAATCGTTGGTTTTTGCTTAAAAACACTATGATAACGATCTGCAACAAAGTTCTCTACAGTTTTTCTGTAATCTATATGTCAAACTACATATGTAAACCAAATTTCAGCACTCTAAGTACAATAGTTTGGCAGATATGGAGGTGGCATTGGACACTTTTAATGCATTTTTGCTAAAAAAATGACCGTATCCCCCCCCCCTTATCTTCCAAACTATTTGACTTAGGATTCTGAAATTTGGTACACATATGTAGATTTACGTTTAGATTACAGGAAAATTATGGAGAAAGTGATGATTATAGCGCTGTCAAAGTTATAACACTAAACTATGGCCTATATGTTAAAAAAATGCTCAAAAATATTGTTATTTCCTTGAAAACGTTATGTTCAACACATACAATCATGTTCTCTATAATTTTCCTGTAATCTATGCGTGAAAATACATTTGTGTACCAAATTTGAACCCTCTAAGTCCAATAGTTTGAAAGATCAGGGGGGGGGGGGATACAACCATTTTTTAACATTTTTTAAAAAAAATCTTTTTTTTTTTAGCTAAAAAACGCTATGATAACAGCCTGAAACAAGGTTTTTTATAGTTTTTCTGTAATCTACACATCAGACTAAATATGTGTACCAAATTTTAGCACTCAAAGTACAATAGTTTGGCAGATAGAGGGCAAGAATTATACAAATTAAACGAATTTTTTCTAAAAAATGATTTTATCCTTCCCTTACCTGCCAAACTATTTGACTTAAAGAGTTCAAATTCGGTACAAAAATGTAGTATCATATGTAGATTACAAAAAAAGTATAGAGGCCGTTGTGGTGATAGCGCTGCAAAAGAAAAGGCAAGAGATTTCAGCCAAAAAATATCAAAATTTCTCAAAAATCTTGTTATTTTCTTGACAACGCTATGTTCAACCCCTAGAATCATGTTCTCTATAATTTTCCTTTCATCTACACGTGAAAATACATATGTGGGCCAAATTTGAACTTTCTAAGTCAAATAGTTTGGCGGCTAGGGGGGGGGGGGATACGATTTTCGACAAAGTCTTGCCAATAGGGTTCCGTGCGTACACTTGTGGTGTACGGAACCCTAAAAATTATCGAAATATTAAAAGAGAATTGACAGTGTTTTTTTTTTCCATGAAACTCTATCAGAGTAGAAAATACAAAATAATAGGCAAGAAATGGAATTTAAAAAAATTGAATAATTCTCACTGTACCATTGACGCGATCCAACTTTTCAATTTTTTTCAATTTTGGCCTTCTTCCCGGGTAGTTAGACCCATTCTGTCTTACGGGTGCCAGGTGTGGTACGGGGTCGCGCCTGGAGAAATAGAGAAAATAAGAGTATTCGAAAGAGTATGCTTAAGAACATGCTTAAGGATGTATAGGGACTCGGAAGTAAATTTCGAAAATTTTATTTCTAATCAAAAGATATATGACGCGGCGATGATCCCCTGAGTCGATGTCTTTATTAGACCTAATTAGAAATCATGTCGAAAGGGCCCGCAAAAATCATGACAATCCGTTAGTTCATATGCCCTTTGAAAAAGGAGATGAGGTTTTGAAAAAAATTGTTAAAAAGGGTTTCTTGCCTTTAAAAGCGTTTACGTATTTAGATAAATTAAATTCCATTCAGGACACAAATAATGTACCAATAATATACCACATCGAGCGAAAGTCGTCAGACAGAAAAATAAAATATAATATGGAAGATGTAGAAGGAGATTCTGCGATAAAATTGTTATACTTAAGAAGCCTAGCGCGTAAAGCAAAGGGTTCTAGTTTTGAATGGAGAAAGAGACGGTACTTGTGGCTCAACGGAACATCCCACTAAAAAAGGAAGTATTTGGCTTAAGCGAATTGTATTTGAGATAGCTTACGCCAAACTCGGTTTCGCGGTTGAACCGTAAACTAAGGTTAAGCCAAATGATTTGTGTTTTTGTCAAATACTTACGTTTGTTTTTGATGAATTGAAGGTTGAATCAGTGGAGTTGGCCATATACATTCACAAAGTGAACGTTCTTACGCGCAAATAAATCATTTTTAACCAGGAAATACACCATTTTTTTGAAAATGTGATAAAAGTGAAATGTGACAAGTGCGATTTATTTACCATTGTAGTCGGTGTGGCAGAAATAGAGTTCTTAGTCGGGTAAATTACCGCGAGAACGATAACGTTCTATGTTAACTTACCGTTAAGTTACCTTCAGAATAAATTACCTATTACTTTTTGAGAATTTATAAGAATTTATTTTTATTTTAATTTTGTACATTGTTTATGAAAGGTAAATAGAGAAATATTGCCCGTCACGAATTTTGCGCATACCACTTTTATTTTCTTTTGGAATTTTAAATTGTTCTTTGTTAAAAATAATGTGATTTATAGTTTATTCGTGCATGTTCATTATTAAAGGTTGCGTCCACTGTTCTAATGAAGAAAATTAAATGTCAGAAATAATTTCATTTCGTCGTAGGGTATCAAAGCTTTAATTTCTAAAATTCTAAAAGTTTTATCATGGAAAATCTGGATTAAAAAGTTAAAAGCTGCAATGTTTTTAGAAACATGTACATAATTTATTTAAACTATTAGGATAAGCGATTATTCAAAAAATTGGAATTTTTATATTATATTATAAAAAGTGTGTATATAAAGAATAATAAGAACGTTCATTATTTTAACTAACCAAATGCAAAAATGACTTGAAATTTATGTTCCTGATTCTTTCTAATAAGTTCAAAAAAGTATATTTATTACATCGTTATAAAATAATAATTTATTAACTAATTTTTAAAAGTAAATGAAAAATGTGTGCGCATTCTCTTGAATTGCGTGATTGGAACACATAACCTCAAACATTGGCATTTTTTGATCACATATGTTTTGTTTCTAATTAACCTTTGTTTCTCATTATACCACCTATTATTATAATTTACTATTTTTGCATAATATATTATCTACTTATTAAAAATACTTAGAAATTTTTATTAAATATTTAAAAATGTTAAATTCTCATAAATTCTCGATAAATTCTCTTGATGACGTAGCTTACGGTAAAGTTCTCTGTTACCTTACCAAACTTTAAATTACCGAGAATTTAAAATCACTAGGCAGAAAAGTGCAGCATTTTAAAAAGACCCACCATCACGGACAGAAAGTTACTAGACGCAGCGGTAAATTCAAAAGTTGAAAATAAATTGAAGTGAATATAAATGTGTAATAAATAAGCTTTTTTTAATGAAAGTAAGTATATAATTGAAGACAATATTTACATTTAATATTGAAATTAAAGTATATGTTTTTAAATAAAAAGAAACGCATTTTACAAGCTTGATAAGTACTTTTGTCTTTTTATTCTCATAATTGAAATTATTTTTAAAATTAAAACTTCCAACTTATATATTTCAATTGATCAATATCTTTTCAATTCCATAAAAGAAAGAAATATTTATTTTATTTTCTTATATTAAACTAAATTTCGTAAATTAATTCGACAATAATACAGTTTTTTTAATACAGGTATTACAATTTTAAGAATGTACACTTACCAACGTTAAAAGTCAGTTGCAGTAAATAATCATAAAAATTATTTTATAATTTCAACATTACTTAAATTAATTTTAAATTACAAATCAAAAAAACAATAATTATTATTAATAATGTAATTAATATTATTGACAATGACGAAAATTACAAGAGTTAAAAATGTCATTTTCAATGTTTATATTTCAAATTAATAAATTTTTTTTTAATATTGAAAAAAGAAAAAAACCAAAATTATTAGATTAATATTAACTTTCGTCACATTTCTTTAGTATTTGTACAAGGAGTAGGTGAAATTAAATTTCTCAGGTATTTAAAATATGTTTTTTTGCTAAGAAACAGTAAAACAGTTTTAAAACATCATCCTTACTGCAGCCAGCTGTCTGTTCTAGAAAAAAAAATTCATTACATTATTACAATAATAATATTAATAATAATTTTTCAAGTTAGCTTTATGTAAATTATTATAATTCAGATTTTTAAAAAAATGGACACAAATTTTTAATATTACAATATAAAAAATTCATCAAAGGTTCATTTTTGGAATATAGTTGAGTCATAAATAACTTTATAAAATTTTTTAATTACAATAATTTTAAATATTAATTCTTTGAAAATTGTTGAGTATAATAATTTAACAAAACTTGTTAATATCATGTTGTTAATACTCTAATTTGAATATCACCACGTGTTTAAATTAGCGTTACCTACTTCTCTCACTTCAACTATTGATTTATTGATTGGTTTTTGTTTAGCTCTTACGAGTTGACTTATAATCGTTTGTACGCATATTTTGTTCTAAATAATAAAACGTGTTTCTTTAAATGTGTTTCGCTTTTCTGGTTAAAAATCACAACAGGTTATGGGCCCAGAAAAGATTGGACTAAAAGACCTTATTGAAAATTACTAAGTGAAGTGTAATTTTTGTTTTCCTTTTACGCTTGTGAATCCAAACCTTAAAATTCGTAGTCGTGCACATATTGTATTTTTTTTAAAAGGAAAAAAGTGCCTGAGAAAACATGTCGGGAACTTTGCAAATCGATAAACTAAGCAAAGAGAATTATGATACTTGGAAGCTCCAGATGGAAGCTGTTCTAGTAAAAAATGATAAGTGGGGTTACGTGAACGGTACAACAGCGAAACCCGAAAACGCTACACAAGCGCAAATTGATGTGTGGGATAAAGCGGATCAAAAAGCTCGTGCTGATTTAATCCTGTCAATAACCCCGTCTGAACTGTGCCATATTAAAAATTGTACGACGTCTAAATCAGTGTAGGAAAAATTGGAAGAAGTTTTTCGGTCGAAAGGTCCCGCGCAAAAAGCGACGCTCCTCAAGCAATTGTTGTTTTCTAAAATGAGTGAAAGTGACAATATGACTGAACATTTGAATAGATTTTTTAACACTGTGCACAAATTAAAAGAAATTGACGTAGAAGTTAATGCGGATATTTTAACTATTGTGTTATTGTATAGCATCCCTGACAGCTACGAAAATTTCAGATGCGCTATAGAGGCTAGAGACACTCTTCCTACAGCAGAGGCCTTGAAAATTAAATTGTTAGAAGAATGTGAAGCGCGGAAAGGTAAAATCGGTAATAATAGAAATTCACTAGATGCTTTTTTCGCAAAATCAAAAGATAGAAAGCCTCAACAATTTCAAAACAAAAGCGATCCTCCGAATGCAGGAAACAAGTTTAATAAAACGTCGTACAAATGCAATTATTGTAATATTAAAGGCCATAAAGCTGCAGATTGCTGGAAAAGAACTTGTTGGAATCAACAAGTTCGCCTAGCTACTAACAAAACTACGGAAATCCAAGGTAAAGAGACTGTTCCATTGAATATTCAAACTTCTGCGGGGACCAAAAAGCTACGATTGGAAAATACGCTTTGTGTTCCTGAATTAAGAACGAATCTTATATCGATTACAAAAATTGTTGATAAAGGACATAAAGTGATTTTTAATTAAAATCATGTGGAAATCGTTGACAACACCGGAAGATTAATTGCTCAGGCTCCTAGGAAAGGTGATTTGTATTTTCTAAATTCGAAGATGAAGCCTGCCGCTATTGTCAGTGAGAAGAAAAGATCTCTTGAAAAGTGTCATGAATGCCTTGGTCACCTGAATGAATCAGACATGAGAAAATTACTAACCGAAAAGATGATTTCTGGAATTCCACCAAAATTGTCTAAAGAAAAACTACAATGTGAAACTTGCATTTTCGGTAAGCAGGTACGTGCATCTTTACCCAAATCAGCTACCAACAAAAGTTAAAAATTGCTCGAAAGAATTCATTCCAATGTTTGCGGCCCAATGCGCGTTAATTCGATTGGCGGCGCACGCTATTTTGTGACTTTTATAGATGAAAAGTCACGATGGGTCGAAGTACTTTTTCTCAAGAGCAAAGGTGAGGCAAAATATGAATTTTTTAAATTTAAATCTCTTGTTGAAAATCAAAAAGAGAGAAAAATTAAAATTTTGAGGACTGATAACGGACTTGTTGAGATGGCCAGATGCATGCTCCTGCAGGCCAAGTTGTCGGAAACCTTTTGGGCGGAAGCTGTTGCTACTGCAGCTTATCTCAGAAATCGTTGTCCAACGAGAGCATTAGAAAATTCCACACCTTTTCTGGAATGGACTGGAATGAAACCATCGATCAACCACCTCAAACCTTTCGGATGTACAGCTTTTGCTCATATCAACACTAATGACAAAGGGAAGTTTGATCAACAGTCAAAACGATGCATCTTAGTTGGATATTCGACAGAATCAAAAGCTTATCGCTTGTGGAATCCGGAATCTAGGAAAATCTTCAGAAGCTGAGATGTAATTACGATCCAGAAGCTCAAGGAACCCAAAAAATCTCATGAAAACTTTAAGGGTTTCGAAATTTTTTCCAAGGAATCGGATCAACGAAATATCACAAGTGCAACTTTCGAAGATTCTCAAGAACTTGAAGATACCGATTCAGAATCTCAGACAGAAAGCAATGGCGAAGAGGACTTTCAAGAGAATGAAGGAGAATTAGATGAAGCCGAAAATCATGAATTGAACGAGCAACCGATCGAGATTAGAAATGAACCAGTGAATACAAGAAGAGGCCCTGATCGTCCGAAGAAAATAAAAACAGGAAACAAAGGAAGACCTCGAAAAGAATGTAGCATGATTCGAGACGTTGAAAATCATTAAGCTCAGCTGTCAAACGAAGAAGTCGCGAATCCAACTGTTGACGAGGCGATGTCCGGTCCATACTCCAGCGAATGGAAAACATCGATGCAGAAGGAATTCGACGCCCTCAACGAGAATAAAGCTTGGATCTTGGTGAAACCGCCGGAAGGACGAAGAATCATCGGTAGTCAATGGATTCTCAAAACGAAATACAAATCTGACGGTACCATCGAATGTAGAAAAGCAAGATTGGTTGCGAAAGGGTGTTCACAGCAGGCAGGCATCGATTTTCAAGAGACATTTTCACCGGTGGCAAGGTTTAGCTCGATTAGAACCTTGATTGCTCTTTCAGCAGAATTAAATTTGACTCTTTATCAGATTGACGTCGTCATGGCGTATGTAAGATCTCGAAGAAGAGATTTTCATGCAGCAACCACCGAATTTCGTGAAGCCGGGGCAAGAGGATTTGGTCTGCCTACTCAAAAAATCTCTCTACAGTCTCAAGCAGTCGGGAAGACATTGGTACAAAAAACTGGATCAGCACCTACAAGAATGTGAACTACAACCTTTACACGAAGACAAGTGTGTGTACATTAAGAGATCTGATGATGGAACCATTCTTATTGTTGTCGTCTACGTCGACGATGTAATGATCGCTACCAACAACGAGACTGAATTCACAAAGAGCATAGCCGGTTAAGTATGTAAAATCTGCCCCCGCACCTATTGTGCTCATATTGCTGTCTCAATTTGGCATTGCTGTGAACAAAATTTTCACCAAATATTAACCCTTGAATCCAATTTTTGGGGGAGATATGGAGGGGGTAAGTAAAATTGAAAAATGTGTTTTTCTCCAAAACGGCTGATTCGATTTCATTAAATAAAATATATGTTAAGGTAGTCAATGAGACTACTAGGGGCCATCCATAAACTACGTGGCTCCAATTTTCCAACTTTTCGACCCCTCCCTCCCCCCCTCATAAGGGCACGTGGCTTTTTTTTAAACGTCTTATAATGCCTAAATATATAATTTCTGGCGTAAAAATAATTGCTGTAATATTTAATTGTGAATTAGATTAACTTAACTAATTGTCGCTACAATTTTTAAAATAATTTTTAATTTTAATCAGCCAAAAATTTTTTTGACAATCTTTGAATTTTTGTCTTTTGTCAAAATTAATAGATTTTAAAATCCATGCTTAATTTTTTTAGATAAACATGTTTCTTTAATAGAAAAAAAATTTGCGACCCAAAATTTTAAATTTTACTATTTTTGAACCTTTTTTTTTTGGTAAAAAAATTATTTTATTTTTTTGGAGAAAAGGGTAAAAATATAAAAACTTCTAAAAATGTTTAGGAAATTAAAAAATCATTAAAAATTTTTTATCTTTTCACATTCATAATTAAATTAGTTATATTTCTACTAATCATCATTTAGTAAAAAATAACTATTAATTGGTTAAATTCACTTTTAGGTTATGTCAAATAACGAATAGTTTAATTAAATTCTGTTTACTAATTTAATTAGTCAAATTTTACTTTTTATAATGAAGTTAATTTTTTACTAACAATTAGTCATATTTAACTGATTCAGATTTAATGACTATTATTTGATTTTTATATGTTAAATGCTTATGTAGATCTTATATCCCAATGCGTTTTTTGTATGTTTTATGAAAATTTAGTAATTTTTTGGAGTTCAAAATACGAGAACTTCAAGACAATTAAAAAAATTTAATAATAATTTTTTAACACGATATAAAATAGAGAGGGGAGGGGGTTCAAAAAATTTTGACATAACTTTAAAAGGGTGATTGACAAATGTGTGATAAGTTATGACAAGGGGCGGGCGGGGTGGGGGGAGGTCGAAAAAATAAAAAAAAAGATGTCACGTTATTTGTGGACGCCCCCTAAATTGTATTGACTTTTCACTAAAATTTGAGTTAGAGGTAAAAACTACTAAATTAAGTAGTTAAATATTACAAAAAATTAGTGGTCCACTTTTCACTATCCAAATTTGGGGAGCTGTAAAATATAAATCAAATAAAACAAAAATGGCTTAGGAAAAACTTAACATATTGCAAAAGAAAACTTTTCTAAACTAATTATGCAGCTAAAATGACGGAAAATCGTAAATGATTTTTTAATTTCCTAAACATCTTCAGAAGTTTGTAAATTTTTTTCGATCTTATTTTTCATTAAGATTGTCAGATATAACCCTTTTCTACAGAAAAAAATTAATTTTTTACAGAAATAATGCTTCAAAAATTGTAAATTTAAATTTTTGGGTCCCCAATTTTTTTCTATTAAAAAACATATTTTCAAAAAAATACGCATGGGTTTTAAAATCTTGTAATTTTGACAAAAAATAAAAATTCGAATATAGTCAACAAATTTTTTGACCAATCTTTTTTATGGCCGTTGAATTCCTTGTAAAAAATTACTATAAAAATTATAATGACGATTAGTAAAGTGAATTCTTTCACATAGCTGAAAATGTCGCAGTCTCCTCTTATAATTTTTATTTTTAACAACTTAAAGGTTTTCTGGTAAGCATAAACTCGGTTCAATTCAATTCTCTCGAAATGATTTTTGAGTTGCCAACGCTATTTAAAAAAAAAATATCTGTGAAATTAAAATACAAAGCTACGTTGCTCGGACTCGAACCCCTCCCTCCCCCCATGTAGTCTAGCGTAGCATATTGCCTGACCCCCCCCCCCTCCCCCTAACAGACCACGTAATTTATGGATGACCTCTCAAGAAAAAAAAAATTTTTATTTTTGCACAAAAATTACAATAAAAAAAAATTCTCAAAATTTTCAAAATTTTTTTTTTTTATTATATTTAAGAGCGACACTCACAGATTTCAGCTGATTTATTCCTCAAAGTATCCCCAATAATAAAAAATTTTTACCTAATTTATTTTCGAGGTGCGTCATAGTAAAAAAATTAAAATATGACGTGCTCATGGAACGTTACAGAGTAATAGCCATTGGTGGAATCCACAAGGGGGGTCATGGGGGTCATGACCTCCCCTGGAGCCTTATATATAAATGTGTGTGAGAGAGAGATAACATTATAGTGTCTAAATAATTATATTATATTATTTAAGCGGTCGCCATGTAAGTTTTACGGTTTTAACGATAGGTCTCTTTGCTCGTGGAGCGTCATATGTAGGTTATCATATCTTTTATTTTTAAAATCCATGTTCATTGTTTATGATCCTCTAAGTATATAAAATGTAAGACTAACGAAGATTAAAAATATAACAAAAGTAAATAAATATAAAAATGTGTCACGCCGAGGTAGCTATTACCAGGGGCGCACAGGGGGAGTTTTAGCATTTTTTTTGTCAATATCTGTTATCTCTCAATAGAATAGACGAAAATGAGTGGTCCCTGGATCAAAATAAAGCTAGATAAATACAGAATAAGGAAAAATTATAGAAAATCTTTCTTCTAATTTTTCTGGTCCAGGAAACATTCGGGAAGTTAGCAATTTTTTCAAAAAAACGACAAATTGAAGTATACAGACAAAACAAATTCGTAAAACTTTACAAAAGTCGTTATTTGTAAGCTTGTGAGGTCGCTACATTAAAATATAAATAAAACATTAACTTTCAAAATGGCGAATCCAATATGGCGGACTTAAATCTAAAAAAATAATCGATTTTTACGAAACTTGGTTTTCAGATGTGTTTTTGGGTCGTAGATTGTAAATATAACATTCAAATTGGGAAATTTAATATGGCGGATCCAGTATGGAGGACTAAAATTTCAAAGAATAATCGATTTTTACGCAACTTGGTTTTTTGATGTTTTTTGGGTCGCAGAATGTAAGTATAATATTCAAATTGTGAAATTTAATATAGGAGACTTAAATCTAAAAAAATAATCGATTTTTACCAAACTTGGTTTAAAGTTAAAGTATTAATTAAAAGTGTATTTACATTTTTACAAAAGTTTGTAAGTTATTTATTTATCTTCTGTTATCAAAGTTTAATAAACATGTTAACAAAGTTAATTCTACGACTCAAAAAACATTTAAACACCAAGATTTGTAAAAATAGAATATTTTTAGAGAATTTAGTCCGCGATATTGGATCCGCCATATTGAATTTCTTAATTTGAATATTATATTTACATTCTGCGACCCAAGAAACATCAAAAAACTAAGTTGCGTAAAAATCGATTATTTTTTGAGATTTTAGTCCTCCATACTCGATCCGCCATATTAAATTTCCCAATTTGAATGTTATATTTACATTCTACGACCCAAGAAAACATCTAAAACCCAAGTTTCGTAAAAATCGATTATTTTTTTAGATTTAAGTCCGCCATATTGAAGTCGACATTTTGAAAGTTAATGTTTTATTCATATTTTAATGTAGCGACCTCACAAGCTTACAAATAACAACTTTTGTAAAGTTTTACGAATTTGTTTTGTGTGTATACTTCAATTTGTCGTTTTTTTTTTAAATTGCTAATAGCCAATGGCTATTACTCTGTAACGTTCCATGAGCACGTCATATTTTAATTTTTTTTACTATGACGCACCTCGAAAATAAATTAGGTAAAAAATTTTTATTATTGGGGATACTTTGGGAAATAAATTAGCTGAAATCTGTGAGTGTCGCTCTTAAATATCATAAAAAAAAAATTTTGAAAATTTTGAGAATTTTTTTTTATTGTAATTTTTGTGCAAAAATAAAAACTTTTTTTTTCTTAATAGTCTCATTGACTACCTTAACATATAGGTATTTTATTTAATGAAATCGAATCAGCCGTTTTGGAGAAAAACACATTTTTCAATTTTACTTACCCTCTCCATATCTCCCCCAAAAATTGGAATTAAGGGTTAATATTTGGTGAAAATTTTTTTCACAGCAATGCTAAATTGTGACAGCAATATAAGCACAATAGGTGCTGGGGCAGATTTTACATACTTAACCGGCTATGCTCTTTGAAAAAGAATCTCGAGAAACAATTAAAAATCAAAGACTTAGGATTGCTGCATTATTGTCTGGGTCTTGAATTCAAACAGGATCCAATTGATAAATCAGTCAAAATCACTCAACAAAAATATATCGAAGATACTTTGACAAAATTTGGGATGTCTGATTGTAAGGCAGCATCAACACCTTTGGAAAATAAAATCAAGTTGACGAAGCAAATGGCACCAAGCACTAAAGAAGAAGCCGATGAGATGGAAAGTATCCCTTACCAGAGCCTTATCGGAAGATTAATGTATTTATCTGTGGCCACCCGCCCAGATATCACACATGCAGTCAACGTGCGTAGCCAATTCAACACAAATCCTGGAAAACAACACTGGCAGTCAGCTAAAAGAATCTTGAGGTACCTTCATGGAATGAAAACTCGAGGATTGGTGTACCAGAAAACCGGAGGACTTTTGGGAGGTTTTGTCGACGCAGACTGGGGAGCCAACATCGATGATCGATCATCATACTCTGGTTTTACCTTCAAACTCGCTGGCGCAGCTATCACTTGGGAATCGAAGAAGCAACGGACAGTTGCATTATCCAGCACCGAAGCTGAATATATTGCATTGTCCGAAGCAGCGAAAGAGGCAGTGTTTTTACGGAGTTTCCTGAAAAGTGCCTGATTTTCAGATTTGATAGCATTGAAGACAACAATCTACTGTGACAATCAAAGTGCACAAAGTTTAATGCGAAATCCTGTGCACCATTCCCGCACAAAACATATAGACATTAGATACTACTACGTGAGACAAGTGTATTTAAATAGTGATATCGACGTGAAATACATTCCTACTAGTGAAATGTTAGCCGACGTTTTAACTAAAATTTTACCAAAAGAAGGACATTTAAAATGCAGTAAAGGGTTTGGTTTGTAATCATTTTAAAAGGGAAGGGAAGAAAAATTAATTTCATTTCGATATTTAAACCCTTGTTGAGAGGGTCTGTTGTTAATATTCTAATTTAAATATCACCATGTGTTTAAATTAACGTTACCTACTTCTCTCACTTCAACTATTGATTTATTGATTGGTTTTTGTTTAGCTCTTACAAAGTTGACTTATAATCGTTTGTACGCATATTTTGTTCCAAATAATAAAACGTGTTTCTTTAAATGTGTTTCGCTTTTCTGGTTAAAAATCACAACATATCAAATATTTAAAAAAAGTTTAATTTACCAAAAAATGGCTTAGAAATATATTTTAAAAATGTATGTATACAAAGCTAATTGTTTAAAATACTGATTTTTTAAAAGTTCACATTCATTTTTTAGATGTTTAATAAAAATTTCAACCTGAAATCAAGGCCGTAGCCAGGGGGGGTGATAGGGGTGTTTGAACCCCCCCCCCCAATTTTTTTGACAGCTGTTCAAGTTTTCAAAAAAAAAAAAAAGTCATCACTTTGACTGTTTGTTGACAAAACCCCCCCGAAAATTTTTTCTGGCTACGGCCTTGCCTGAAATTATTAAAAAATTTGATGGACTAATTAAAAGAAATTTATTTAGTATGCTTAAACTTATTGACAATTTAATTCTTAGTAAATAAATCATTGAGTCAAGTAAATAAAAAAACTTTCAGTAAACAAATTTTCAAAGTGCTAGGGCTGTTATTTTTATAGTTAAATCTTTATCAGAAAAACCGAAAAATTCTAAGCTTGTCGACTATGTGAAGTCGTGAAATTTATTAACCTTTAGAGTTTTATTGATTAATTTTTTATGACATAATGTTATTATTTAAAAAAACATATATATTACATATATTTAATGCAAATCCGTTTGAATTCGAATCTTATTTCATTCGATTTAAGACCTAAAATTAATGATTTTATTTGATTCGATATGCACTTTAGAAATCCTAATTTACATTTTTCTATTATTTCTTCATGACTGGTTTATTCTTAAAATATTTATTTACCTATAAATTTCTATTTAAAAAACTAATTTTTTAAAGGAATCATTATTTGCAAATACTTACAAATAATAATAATATTACAAATAATGCACAGTGTATAACGATCCGGGAAGTCCTGGAATATTACAGGAATTTAAACCATCATGATAGGAGCCGAGAATTTGTAAAAAAAATCATAAAAATTACAATTTCAATCTTGTATTCTTCAATAATTTTAAAAACTGAATTTGAAATAGTTCAAATACATTTTAAAAATCTTGAGTGAAAAAAAAGTCAACGCCAATTAAATTATACTTTAATTTATTAAAATTTTTTTAAATATTTCAAAAATTCATAAAATAATACATGTCGAAAATTAATTCTTCTGCATTTCATTTTGTTATATTCTAAATATTTCCAATTTATTGTAATTTTCTGTGTGTAGGGGAGAGTCGGGTAGCGCCGGACAGCGGGTAGCCCCGGACACACGTGAAATAAAATAATCCATATACTTTCTAGTGTTAAATCCTCTTTAGTGTAATTCAAAACATTCTTATAAGGTAATTTTAAAGGACGACCTATTATATCATTAATCAGATTTATTAAAATTCAACTTTAAATATTCACTCCTTTCAAATCGATGATCTTCTAAGAATGAAGGGCTATTTTTAACATGAAATATTTACGGTACCATATAAAGTATATTGCTTTTTCTTTTCAAAAACATATAAATATACTTTTGGACTATAAGATCTGTTAGTATTATTTTTAAATTTTCATTTTTATATTTTTTATAGTAAATTTACTGGAAGATACCACTGTCGGGTAGCTCCGGACAATTTATGTCTGGTTATACCAGACAAAATTTTTTTTTGATGTCATTTGTTTCTGTCAAAAAGAAAACGAATTCAGGTTAATAAATAGTAAACACAACAAAAGTTTTCTTGAAAATTATTTCTAACTTTTAGTAAGTATTTTTAGAATGTATATTAAAAAATGAATAGTGTATGAATTAGAATTTTAAATTTATTGTGTGTTTGTGTTTGATTATTTAGGAATGCCTAAATTTAAGAAGAAAACTAATCGTGGTAGCTGGACAGAGGATGACATGAAAATAACAATTCATTTGGTATTATCTAATCAGAATTCTATAAGAAATGTTGCAAAACAGTACAGTATTCCTCCTAGTACTTTACATGAAAAGGTCTGTAATTTAAAGAAAGGATTGGAAATCAACATGTCTCCAAAACTGGGAAGATTCGAATGTACATTTCCTGCTGCTTATGAAAATGCACTTGTTGAACATGTAATTAACCTCGATAAACGTCTTATGCCTTTGTCAAGAAAAGAGTTTTTAAAATAAGCTTTCGATTTAGCTGAAAGTTTGAAAATTCCTCATAAATTTTCTACTCAAAAGCGATCGGCTGGAAAAGATTTTTATTACAGTTTTTTAAAGAGACATACAGAATTATCTCTTCGTAAACCTGAGTCTACCAGCCTGGCTCGAGCAGTAGGTTTCAATAAACCACAAGTCGAAAACTTTTTTGCCAAATATGAAGAACTTATGAGAAGATATAATTTTAAATATGACCGAATATTTAATTGCGATGAGTCAGGAATTTCTTGCGTTCACGAAAACTCGATGGTTATTTCATTAAAAGGAAAACGCCAGGTCGGAAAGCTCACATCGTTGGAAAGAGGAAAAAACATTACAATTTTGTTCTCTATGAGTCCAGCAGGTGTATTCATTCCACCTATGTTCGTTTTTCCACGTCAACGAATAGATACGCGATTGATGTTAAATGCTCCAGAAGGAAGTTTTGGTGTGGCACAGAAAAGTGGTTGGATGGAAGGTAAGCTGTTCCTCATTTGGCTGCAACACTTCGTTGAAATAACTCAACCAAAAAAATAATCTCCAGTTCTTTTGTTATTGGACGGTCATGGGAGTCACAAAGATTTAGAAGTGATTTCTTATGCTCGTACTCATCATGTACATATGATAAGTTTGCCTCCACATACGAGTCATAAGCTTCAACCTCTCGATAGAACGTTTATGAAACCTTTCAAATTAAGGTATTCAGAGGAATGTGCGTTGTGGATGAGGAAAAATCCAGGTTTGAGAATTAATGAATACGACATTGCAGGATTGGTGCACGAAGCATACAAAAAAGTTTGCACTCTAGAGGTGGCAAAAAATGGATTTTCTTGCACAGGAATACATCCATTTTTTCCTCAGATTTTTACGGATGCAGATTATGAGGCCTCTGTGATGACTGACGTACCTCAAAATAAAGTTACGGAGAATGATGCGAACTTATTGTTAGAAAAAAGCAATTCTACTTCTCAACCTGAAATCGAACACATTCAAAAGTTGATGCCACTTCCTGATTCAACTCAACGTAGAATAGTTTCACGAAAACGAAGAAGCGAACATTCAGAAATTTTCACTGACAATCAATATTTTGAGACTACAAAGCGAAAACGTGAAGAGAAAGAAGAAAACATAAAAGAGAGGGAGAAAAGAAAACAAGAGAGAGAAGCAAAAAAGAGAGCTTCTGAATCTGAGAAGGAAGAAAAAGAGCGCAAAAAAATCCAAAGAAAACAAGAGAGAGAAGCAAAAAAGAGAGCTTCTGAATCTGAGAAGAAAAAGAGTGCAAAAAGATCCAAAGAAAAAAGAGTCAAGAAAAGAAGAATGAAGTGAATGAGACTAAGGAAGAAAAAAATAGGGCGAGAGAGAATCAAGAAGAGAAGCTCACAGAGGCAAAGCGAGCAAAAAAACCGAGAGCAGTAGCAAAGAAACAAGAAAAACCAGAAATTAAAACTTAAAAGACCTGTGCAAAGAAAAAAAATAATAGAAGAAACTAAAAAATCTTGTTTGCAATAATATAATTTTGTTCAGAATTTATTGTTAAATAAACTTTTTTATGTGTTCTAATATAAGATTTAATAAATATGTGTTAAAAATACTTTTTTAATTGTTTAGATAACAATTTTGTTAGTGTCCGGTGATACCCGACACTTTTTTTTCGTAACCTTTTTTAGCATAAAATACTTTCTTTGTTTTCTTTTTCTCTATATATTTATTTTCTGCAAATGTTCTTGAAAAGTGTTGGTAGCAATATAACAAACATAAAAAGTCTTTTACATTAATATTCTAATAATTATTTTACAATATACGACTAAAAAAGCTTAAGTGTCCGGGGCTATCCGACTCTCCCCTATTTTAAATTTCTTTCTTGTTTTAAAACTTTTCTCTTCGTCTTACACATTTTCTTTAATTCTTTTCTTTTTATACAAATTAGTTTAATTGATATAATGTAATTTGTTCTTAAAAGATTTAGGAAAATTTATTTGGTTTCATACTTTGGTGAAAAATACAGTTTTTTCTTAAATTTTAAGATTTTGTTTTAGATTTCCTTCTTTTTGCTTTCTAATAGAGGAACTATTTGTAACTTTATTTTACTTTTTTTACATTTAGCTTATTTTTTCGCAAATTTATTTACTCATTCACAATATTTCTAGATTTTACCATCTTTCAGATACCGTCAAGATGGGCTGTTTTGTTCGTCGTGGGGCTATTTTGTGCACGCCAGGTTTTTAATGAATAAAATCTTTATATTCAGTTGCTTAAAATTGCTACTTAGTATAAATATTTTCTAATATCTAGTCTACAGAGAGCACTAAATGAATTTACTTAGTTCTTTATTAGAAATCAGAAAAAAAATCGTAAAGTTGTGAAAATCAAGCTTAAAAATTTCAAAGTTCTTAAAATTCTGTTCAGATTTCCGGAAGTTTAAAAGTGTTTATAAAGGTATTAATAATACTTGTTGACAATTTTTGTTGCATATTTTAAGAAAAAAGTGTAAAAAACTAAAAAGTCAGGATTTGGTGGGTTATTTTGTGCATTCTTTAAAATCAAGTTTTTTTCAATAATTTGTTTTGTAGTAAGTAAAAATTACTTTAGAAGTTTATTTTGAAACATTTTTGTCTTATTTTTATTATAAAAGATAAGAAATAAGCATAAAATTTCAGTTTTACACATGGTGCCTTAAAAAACCTCAAAAAACTAACATTAATAATTACATGCTTTTCAAGTTAATTTTGAAACTTTTTCTCTCAAAATAACTCAAGAAGTGTAATAGAAGTTATTTTAAGTAAAATTTTGTTAAAGAAAAAACTGTTTTTGTAAATCAATATTTTTGTAAAATTATAGTGTATTACTTTCAAATTAGTTAAACAATTCCTAGAAAAAAAATATTTCTGGCTTCGTTTTTATTTATTGTACTCTAGAATATCTAGAAATAATACTTCATACAGCAAAAACGTTAAAAAAATTTTATACACAACTTTATAAATAAGCAAACTTTGATGCACAAAATAGCCCCACCATGGGGTTTACTTTGTGCACAACTTTGAGTTTTTATAACTCAGACAAAAAATTTTTTCTTGCCGGCTAACTCATAGGACACCTTTAGAAGGATGTCTACAACATAACTGGATAGATAAATTCTTTATTTTTTCAAATTCTGAATTTTAATAAAGCATAGAGTGGAAAAAGAGTGGTTTTGTGCACAAAATAGCCCCACTTGTCGGTACATTTTTTATTGTTAAAATTGTTTCTAAAATATATTTCTCTATTTTTAAAAGTGACATCCATATTATTTTTAAATTTTCTTTATGTTAAGAGTAATTTTATAAAAATTATTATTTTAAAGAAATTTGTTAATATTTTTCAACATTTTTTCTCATTTCTATACATTTTCTAATTTTGTCTTACTGCTTTTTATTTTTGAACTTTAATTTTCACAACTTTTATATTTTGTATAATTTTCTAAACAATTTCATAGCTTATTAACTTTTTCTAAAAAGGCTTCCATTTTTCAAATTATTACTTTATTATTTTTATTTTATCTTTTCAGTTTTTCCGAATCCTTAAGACTTTTTGACTTGTCCTCAAATTTTTTTGATCTACCTTCACTTTATTCTTTTTTCTATTATTTTTAAAAGAATTTTTCAAGTTTTAATACTTCAATTCATTTTTATTATAAAATATATACTTTTTTCAAAATATTTATTTGATACATTTTTTTCTATTCTATAATACTACATTAATTTTTTTTGAAAGACTCTTCTTGCTTTTCTCTATTTCATGTAAATTTTATGTTATAATAATTTTCACATTTTATTGTCATTTTTCTACTTCTTAAAAATATTCTTTCATTTTCTCTAAATTGTTTAATTGCATTTTATTTGATTGTTCTTTTTGTACAAATATTATTTATTTATTTATTTTAAATTTTTAATTATCTTTATTAAATTTATTTTTTATTTTAATTTAATTAATCTCTTAAATTTTAATAGTTATAAACTAATTCTTTTCTATTTTTTTAAAAGAGGGTAATAGTTCGTTTTCTTATTTAATTAAAAAATAAAACCCAAATTCTTCGATTATAGGAAGGTTTTATTTTTCAATATTAAAAAAAATGTTATTAATTTGAAATATAAAAATTAAAAAGGACTCTTTTAACTCTTGTAATTTGTCATAAAAACTACGAAAATATTCAGATTTAATGCACATAATTTTTCAATAATATTAATTACGTTATTAAGAATAATTATTGTTTTTTTGATTTGTAATTTAAAATTGATTTATGTAATGTTGAAGTTATAAAATAATTTTTATGATTATTGACTGCAACTGACTTTCAACGTTGGTAAGTGTACATTCTTAAAATTGTAATACCTGTATTAAAAAAAAACTGTAGTATTGTCGAATTAATTTACGAAATTTAGTTTAATATAAGAAAATAAAATAAATATTTCTTTCCTTTATGGAAATGAAAAGATATTGATCAATTGAAATATATAAGTTGGAAGTTTTAATTTTAAAAATAATTTCAATTATAAGAATAAAAAGACAGAAGTACTTATCAAGATTGTAAAATGCGTTACTTTTTATTTAAAAACATATACTTTAATTTCAATATTAAATGTAAATATTGTCTTCAATTATATACTTACTTTCATTAAAAAAAGCTTATTTATTACACATTTATATTCACTTCAATTTATTTTCAACTTTTGAATTTACCGCTGCGTCTAGTAACTTTTCTCTCCGTAATGGTGGGTCTTTTTAAAATGCTGCACTTTTCTGCAGGGATGCGTACGTAAATAGTATGATTCACTATATAAGTGCCAACTATAGTGAATCAGACTATTTACGTACGCATCCCTGCTTTTCTGCCACACTGACTACAATGGTAAATAAATCGCACTTGTCACATTTCACTTTTATCACATTTTCAAAAAAATGGTGTATTTCCAGGTTAAAAACGATTTATTTGCGCGTAAGAACGTTCACTTTGTGAATATATATGGCCAACTCTACTCATTCAACCTTAAATTCTTCAAAAACAAAGGTAAGTATTTGACATAAACACAAATCATTTGGCTTAACCTTAGTTTACCGTTCAACCGCGAAACCGAGTTTGGCGTAAGCTATCTCATATACAATTCGCTTAAGTCAAATATTTTCTTTTTTAGTGGGACAATATGTAATATGTAATTTAACAAAAATGTTTTATTAACCATTATCGTTTCTAACCGCTGGATTGGGCGGCAAACCCATTTTTCCTTTTTTTTTTTTTAATTATAAGTGGATAACTCGTATTTTACCTTGGTATTTTTTTGCTAGTTAGAATTGTATTAAAAGTTATATATATATATATAGTCTTGATAATAGAATAAACATATTAGCGGAAAAAGAAAAGCTGTCATTGGCATGAATGAGCTGAGTGATTCGACGAGATGACGTTATACGTACGTTCGAAACTATAGTTACTATGTAACTGTTACTTGTTTATTTGGTTAAGGTGCTTTTTTCATTATTTATGCACCATTGTTGTATCTTTTATATGTCGTTAAAAATAAATAAATGGAAAAAAAAATAGAGCAGTCAAGCGCCAATTGAAAGATTTGAGTTCAAATCCCGGCGGAGCTAAATGTCCGATATTTTTTCACAGATTTCAAAATTTAAAATAATTTAATCCGAACGATTTTCAACTTGATTAAAAAGATCATTTCATATTTTTTTTGAATTGTCGAAATAAAAGTCGGTATAGTAGGTTGCGTCACACAAACCAAGTGGGCAACTTGCTTACGATTGAAAAATGTTTGACGTCATAATTCTGGGAAAATTTGAATTAGAAATATAAAGACGAAATAGTCATAGCTGAATGAAGCGTTTAATCTGTGAAATTATATCTGACATGGACCTTTGTAGCTTAGTGGTTCGAGCAGTCAAGCGCCAATTAAAAGACCCGAGTTCGAATCCCGGAAGAGCTCAATATCCGATATTTTTTTACAGATTTCAAATTTTACAAAAGATATTAAAAATATTTAAGTGTAAAAAATAAGAACACTAGCACAGTGCACCAAGTCAAATAGTCACAACATGTACTTAAACCACTCACCTTTTTTCAAATAAGGATTTGATCTGTTAAAAAGAAAAAAGAATCAAGTGACAAGAAAAGTATGATAGTTTAACACTTACAATAATTAGAATCCATAAATAATCAATTAAGAAAGCACCAACAACCATAAAATTAAGCATACAATAAGCAAGGAATGTGCTGATTTCACATTTAACAGTTAAAAGTCACAAAACGCAAAATAAAGACAGATAAACACACTTGAAAAGACTTAAAAGAAACACAATTTATGCCATGTCGGCTATTTTTTTATATCCACCCCTATATCCACCTTAACCGGCGAATATAGTTTTCAATATTAAATTACGTTTACTAACATGAGCTCAAAGCAATAGTTTAAATGGCATCTGATATAGGTGTCGTACTGCCGGTAATGTCATATACTACTTTGTTATAATTACTTAACACACTTATTTTTAATTACAATAATTATTTATCCTGTAGTAAATAGTTTATTCTCCCTTTTACGGGCTCGAAGGGCTCCCGTTCCCTTTACACTTGCTTACAAACTATATACGTTAAATCTTATCCTACATCGCCTTTGCCGCACGCTATCTTATATCCTACTTAACCTACTCGTGTGCCAGGGCTTCCGTTTCCTAACCTTTATGCTCTCAAATGCGAGCCTCACGACTTTTCTTACTCATTGTTTACTTAAACCATCATTTCTTTATGTATCAACCCGTCCCTAACTTCATTCGCTACCTCCGTTCTTCCAACTCCCTCATCCATACTTCCCCCTGATCACTTTCATCCAGAACCCAACATACACTCTCCTAAACACCCTTTCCTTTCTCATTCACTCCAGTACACCTATCCAATACATGCGCCCAATCCTCTTGCTCAAAACCACATACCCTACATAACCTCTCCTCCTCATCCATCCAGTATTTACACTCTTTCATCCCCTCCCCCATTCTAAACCTTAACACTCTATTCCACTTCCTCTCTTTCTTCCACACATTCAAATACCTCGGCACACCCTAATTTTTCACCATCCAATACCATCTATTATAATTCGACTCTTCAATTCTCGTCCATCTCTCCTCCTGATCCTTACTTCTCAGATGCTTTTCCAATTCTTCCAATTTTTCCACCTTTTTCCTCTTTCTTCTTTTCTTACCAACCATCTTTCCATCTCTCCTCCGATTCTACTCTCAACCCCTTTCTTCTCCCGTTCCATTACCTCCTTCCAACACATATGTGCTATTTTGCTACCTCTTCCTTTCCTTAACTATTCCTCAAACCCCCATACCCTTTTCCTTTGCCTAACAATCATTTTCTCCCTACCCAATTCTTCTCTGATCATATACCCTGTGCAGCTTCCACTCACACCCATCACCCATCTCAGAAACCTTTCATGCAGCCTTTCAACCATCCCTCTTTCTTTCCATCCCCATACTTCCACACCATAGCTTACGACCGACCACACCAGCGCATCAAACATCCCTACTCTTCTTTTCCAATCATTCTTAAACCTTCTTATCCCAATTCCCCACACTTGTCCCATTACTCTACTTGCCTTTTCCACTCTCTTCCTTACATTCAACTTATTTAATCCATTCGACTCAAACTAATATCCTAAGTAGCAAAATTCATTTACCTCCTCCACAACTTTCCTATTTAATCTAAGCAACTCACTTCTCGCATCCTTCCTTTTCCTGAATCTCACTACTTTTGTCTTCTCCACATTCACCCACAAATCTCTCTCACACACATACTTCTCAAATTCACTCAACAACAACCTCATTCCACCAATATCCTCAGCAAGTAAAACCACATCCTCTGCATACGCCAGGGTATATATCCTTGATCGCGCTAACACTACACCTCCTTTCCCTCTCCTCCATAACCTTTCCTCCAAATCCGCAATCAACAAGTTGAAGAGCAAGGCGCTCAGCGGACACCCCTGCATCAATCCCCTACCTAGCCAGAATTACTTTCCATACTTTCCTCCTACTCTGACCTTTACTCTTGAGTCCTCGTAAATCTCCTTTATCCTTTCTATCATGCTCTCCTCTATTCCTCTCTCTCTCAGTACCTTCCACAGCACCCCACTGTTTACTGACAACCCCGCTGCCTTATTTCTCTTCAGCTTATCTACTGCTCTGTCAATCTCCTCTCTCCTAACCTCTTCCTCCCCCTCCACTTTTCCTCTTAAACTTCTACCCTCTCCCCTTACTCACACCTCTACCCTTCCACACATCTCCTTAAAGTATCCCGTCCACTCTTCCAAGCTAATCTCTACATTTATCTCCTGTACTTTTCTCTTTTCTCTCATTATTATTTCCCATTCCCTACCTTCCCTTATCGCCTTTTCTACACTCTCTACATACCTCTTCCTGTCTAACTCCCTCTTCATCTCCAGAAGCATTCCATGCACCCTATGTCTTCTATTATATTCTGCCTTGTCTAACCTTCTTTTTCTCCAATTCCTGATATCCTCTCTTAAAGCTTCTTTGCTCTTTTCGCACTCCTCATCCCACCAACCTCCATACCCCCCGTCTTCCTCTTCTAACTCCCTTCCTACCTTCTCCTTCACCTTACCTATTCTCTCTTTTAAAATTGACAATCTGTCCTCCACCTTAACTTCACCTAACTCCAGCTTATCCCAATCCTCCATCCTATTCTGATACTTCCTTAGACTGACTTCCTTCCATTTTCCCATCCTCTTTACCTTCCTTTCTCCTTTCTTTATTATCTTATTTTTAGTCTTTCCTTTTAACTCTATCACCACTGGAAAGTGATCCGACCCCACCTCACATCCCACTTTTAACTTCTTTACTATCTTCCTCCCAGTCTCCTCAGCCAATATATAGTCAATCACCGAATTACCCTTACCCTGAAACGTAAATTCTCCCTCCTCATCCCCACGTGTATTCCCATTTAATATCGACCACCCTCTCTCTCCTAACATCCATAGCAACTTCCTCCTCTCCGTATCCACTTCTTTATGCTTTGAATTCCTACAAAACTCCTGTTTTTCTTCATCTCACCAACCCCCTCCCCTTTCCCCTGTCCACACCTTGAGATCACCTCCTATTATCACTATCTAATCTTTGCCTTCTCCCATCCACTCCTGTAGCCTATCCGACTCTTTTTTTTCTCCTCTCCTTCTGTACATCCCTACCAGGCATGTTTCCTCTTTCCCAATCTTTATTCTCCTCTCCATTCACCCCTCCGCCCCTCTCTCTCCCTTCTTTTTCCTCGACAACTTTATGCTCTTTCTCACTCCTACCAACATTCCACCAGACTTTCTACCTGTCTTCTTTTCTTTTACTTCTGCTTGCACCTCCCACACATAACCCTTAAGAGCTTTCTATTTTAACTTTCTCCAATCTCCCTCATCCACCCAAGTCTCAGTCAGAAACACGACATCCCATTTTTCTATTGTTGTCTAAAAGCCGTCCTCTTTATTCCCTAACCCCGGTACATTCCAGAATGCAACTGTTATACCTCTGTTCTCCCTAATCCCTATATCTCTCTTCCCTCCTTTTCCTGGAACTCCTGCTCTTTTTTCTCCGCTTCCTCCCTTTCGTTACCCTCTCTCTTGAACTCCATCCCCCCTTCTCTCGACAACCCTTAATCTCTCTCCATCAACCCATATACCCCCTCTTCCCACCCTTACACTCTTACCCTTTCCTCTCTCCTCCCAGGCTTTCTGGTTGATCCACTAATTCATCCTCTTCTCCCTCTGCGTTAAATCCTCCTCTATCTACTCTTTCCTACCTCTCAACGCCTTCTTCTTCTCCATCACCTGCCACTTTTCCTTTTCACTCCCTAGCTCAACAACGCATACCTTTGGTCTCTGACCGTCCCTCCCCCCGACTCCTATTACTCTCCTTACTGTCACCTTTGCCTCTATTTCCCTTAATACCTTTTTTACTTCTACCATTTCTTTTCTTTTCTCTACTTCCAAGCCTCTTATTATTACATAAGCTTTTCTTTTATCCTTCTCAATAAGATCCAATCTCCTCTCCAACACCCTCACCTTTTCTTCCATATCCCCTCCTACCGTCTTCCCTTCATCACTACTCCCTCCCTCTCCCCTGGTGTTCCCCCTCCCTTCCAACCCTTCCATTCTTTTCCTGGTCTCCTTTCTCTCTCTTTTCTCCTCCTCTCCCGTCTTTTCCAACTTATCACACTTTTCCTTCACCTTATCTTACTCTTCTTTCCATCCCTCATCCCATTTATCCAACTTCTCCCGAATTTTCCCTATCTCCTCCCATATTTCTTTTAACTGTTGTTCCTTGTTCTTCCCTCCACTTTTACACTTTTCCAACTCCCCCTCTACCTTTTCAAATCTCTGCCTTGTCCCTACCGCTAATTCCTTTACCGCCTTTGTAATCTGTTCTAGACTGTCCTCAATGTACCCCTCGTCTCTTAGTCTTTTCCTTCCTTTATCCAACCATCCCCTTAAATCCCCCTCCGACCCCAAACTACCCGCGCGCTGCAGCCTCATTAAATTGCTTAATCTACCCCTTCTAGCCTGTGCTGTCTTCATACCCGACTTCGTGGTTGCGAACAATTCCCCCTCTGCTACTGGGATATCCCCCTAAACTGACGAGTTCCCACTCGCCTGCTTTGGGTTAGTCCCTTCGCCGTCCGCCCTCTGCTGCCCTCTGTCTACTTCCATCACTACCTCTTCATCCATCATTCACGCTGACCTATCACCTACCCAACCTTTATCTCTCCTCTCACCTACCCAGCCTTTCACTCTCCTCTCATCAACCCAGCCTTTCTCTCTCCTCTCACCTGCCCAGCCTTTCTCTCTCCTCTCACTGCCCACTTCCCCCGCAAACACACCTAACCTCAATTTCACCCTTACTCTCACCCTTATTTCACACAAACTCCTTTCTCTTACACTTACCCCTCAATCACCCACGCAAAATACACACACTCTCTTACCTTTTGTAACTCACCCATGCTTTTACACTGCACTCAAACCACCTTAACACAGTACAAAAATTCCCACGTAAAGATTTTCCCAACTACCACGAACGGTACCGGAAACGGAAGCCCCTTTATTATTTATCATGTCTTGATTTTAAGATTAAATTTCTTAATACCAATTTTATTTATTTATCTATAAACCTGACACCTTACCTTCCACATTATTTTTAAAAATTGACATTTTCAACTTGAAATAGCATGTTCCACAAATTAAAAAATACGTGTCAAAGGCTACTTGATTCTCAACCAAAGGATTAGGGCAGAAGTTATGAGATTTCTATGTGACTCTAAGAAATCTCAACTATGGCGGATCCAGACAAGTGTTACGTCTGACGTACACAAACCCTTACAATATTTTCTAGTTCCTCGTTTTAAATCAATTTCAATTAAGAACTTGATTTGGGATTGAGGACTAAGTCAATGAGAGTAGTAAAGTTGGTTGTAAAAAATTAGTTTTTGTGTAAACAAAGGGTAATTCCAATGCAGGTAAATTCTTGTAAACAATAGAAACTTCCTTCAGGAGACTCAATAACTTGTGTTTCTCACGAAAACGATGTAACTTCCAGTTAATATGCGAAGAGATAAACTAGGCCGAATTGATAGAGTTTGAATAATATTATGCTGCACTTATTAGCGTGTTGTAATACGGTAAGAAGGTAACACTCAAAATAATAATTGATCGATACACCGGCACACAAAAAAAACATTTCGATTGCCAGAACTGCCATGTGGTAGGTTCTCTTCCTTAACCCATTAAGGATCAAATGTACAAAATTTGTCCATGAAGTTTGACACTTTATTTTAATGATAAAAGCTACAGAGAAAAATTTTGCAATAGTTTTTTTTAAAGTTTAAGATTCGGTCTTTCAAAATCCGTATTAAAAAATAATACAAGTTTATAAATAAACAAATAACAGGCACTGTTTTATTCAAAAACACGATTTTTTCTGCTTTTTTCTTGAATTATAAAATTTTTTCTACCCTTTATCGTAGAGAAAAATGTTTGAGTGCTACATATATCGTGACAAAAATGTCCAACCTCTATGATAGGGGTATTTACGAATTTAAATTTCAAGATGGCTGACCTAAAATGGCGACTGAATTGGATTTTTCTTTACGAATTCATGGTAGGTTGTACGAAATCCTGGAATCGTAAAGGCTTTCCATAAAATTGTCTATATAGGGGTTTTCAAGGTTGCTGATAACAAATTTGAAGTCGAATTTCTAAAATTCAAAATGGTGGATCCAACAAGCGGACGATTTTTTTAAAAATAATTCAATTGGCTTGAAACTTGTTACTCAGGGGTTTTTGGGGTCGCTGATTGCGAATCAATAGTTGAATTTCTAAAATTCCAAATGGTGGATTTAATATCGCGGACGATGTTTTAAAAAATGATCCAATTTACTTGAAACTTGTTACTCAGTGGTTTTTTGGGTAGGTCAGACTTTCAACATTCGAAATAGCGGATTTATTATAATTAGAAAACACATTGTCCATTGCAACAACTTCTTCGCTTTTTTTCTCCTTTGGGTATCGTTTTGGATGTACTCCAGCGTATATTGAAAGTAAGGTCTCCTTTAGAATTGAGAAGGATTATGGAATTTATGACCATATTCTTTTTATGTTTCACTTTAAATTTTGTACTAGTAGTATTGGTACAAATAGACTCACCTTTTTTTTAGTGGTAGTAATAGTATATTATGCATCAAGGGAGGGAAGGTCGTGTTTTTTGTCGAGCACACATGTTCGAAGAACGAGTGCAAAACGAGTTCGGAGAACATTGTGAGAGACAATAGATCGTCCTCCCGAGTTGCATATGCTATTTTCTTTTATATTTGAAACAAGTTTCAGTCCAATTAGATCATTTTAAAAAAAATCGTCCGCCATATTGGATCAGCCATTTTGAATCTGAAAAATTGTTATCAGATTCGTAATCAGCAACCCTAAAAACCTTTAAGTAACAACTTTTAAGCCTATTGAATCATTTTTTAAAAAATCGTCCGCCATATTGGATCCGACATTTTAAATTTTGAAAAGTTAATAATAGATTCGCAATCAGCGACCCTAAAAACTCCTGAGAAATAAGTTCCAAACCAATATGATTATTTTTAAAAAATTTTTTTGCCATATTCGATCAGCTATTTTTAATTTTGAAAAATTGATATCAGATTCATAATCAGAGACCCCAAAAATCCCTGATAAACAAGTTTCAAGACAATATGATCATTTTAAACAAAATCGTCCGCCATATTGAATCCGCCATTTTGAATTTTGAAAAATTGATATCAGGTTCATAATCAGCGACCCCAAAAACTCCTAAGTAACAACTTTCAAACCAATTGGATCATTTTGAAAAAAATCGTCCGCCATATTGGATCCGCCAATTTGAATTATAGAAATTCGACTTCATATTTGTTATAAGCAACCTTAAAAATCCCTGTATAGTCAACGTTATGGAAAGCCTTCACGATTCCATTATTTCGTACAATCTACCATAAATTCTTAAAGAATAATCCAATTCAGTCGTTTATTTAAAAAGTGCCTGTTATTTGTTTATTTATAAACGTATGTTGATTTTCAATACGAATTTTGAAAGAGTGATTCCTAAACTAATAAAAAATACTATTACAAAATTTTTCTCTTAAGCTTTTATCATTAAGATGAAGTGTCAAACTGCATGGACAAATTTTGTACAATGCGTTAATATGTAGCTAAAGAGAAAAATGTGGTCCGACCTAAAAGTTAGTTCGTGTTCTCTTTTTATAGGCATGGTGGGGGGACTAAGTTTGAGAAATTGATTTCTTTGGGAATTAACTTAATTTCTATATCTAAAACTGAATTTTCGCTTCTTCTAGATGTTGATTTTGATTCAGTGACTTTAATAACATAAAAATTGGATATATAAAAAAAATTAAAAATGGGGGATTCTAAATGGCGGATCCTATATGGTGAACGGTATTTAAACAAAATTATTCAAAATGCTTGAAACTTGTTCCACGGGGGTTTTCGTGGTTGCTGATTACGAATCTGATGTTAGTTTTTAAAATAAAAAATGGCAAATCCAATATGGCGGATGGTATAAAAAAATGCTTGAAACTTGTTACACGGAGGTTTTTGGGGTCCCTGATTACGAATCGGAAGTCTGTTTTTTAAAATCCAATAAGGTGGATCCAGTATGAAGGACGAATTTTTTTAAAATTCATTTTTTTTTTTTTTATTATTACGAGGTTTGGAAAATGCATTTACGCACCATAAAGAACACCTTACCATGAATGATGCATGCATCATTTAAGGAGGGTGCTCTCCGTGTGTGGGTCTCGAGCCCAGAGAATAGTTCACTTGGGAATATAAATATTCCCCAGCAAGTTTATCTCTGGGTAATACCCACTAAACCTTCCTCGCTTCATTCACACTTTCCTTTGTCTCCAGCTTAACCCTGGTTTCTACCCCTGCGACCATTGATGTCTTTGGTTTTCATTACCTGGATAATGAAGGATTCAATGTGCTGCCACGAGTCCACATTCCTTAACATAAGGTCAATCATGTTTTCGGGGGTGACTTCAGTACCCACCACCCGAAACATATATTGCCTTTTCTCCTCCCAATATCTACAAACAAAGAGTGTGTGCTCTGCGGTGTCCACGGGGGCGTCGCAATACGAGCACGATTCCTCTCTTCTTAATTTAAAACGTTTTAAATACTCGTTGAAATAACCATGACCTGTCAGCGCCTGTATTAAGTAGTAGCTAACTTCTCCGTGCCCTCTTTCTATCCATTTATCGAGGTGGGGAATAAGGCAGTAAGTCCACCTTCCGGTAGATTCCCCATTCCATCTCACCTGCCACTCCTCGACTAATCTACTCCTCGCGATTCTACGAATCTGGGCTTTAGACGCTGCCTGTCCTCTTCTGGGAGAAAGCGTGTCCGATCTTTGGCGAGGAGATAGACATATTGTCTTTCCTTAGCCAATAGATCTATCGGCGGAACGCTTGCTAGGACTTGCACAGCGCTAGTAGGTATAGTCCGGTAGGCTGAGACTATTCTCAACAATACTATTCTTTGGGCTGAAAGTAGTCTCATAGAGATGGTGTGTTTTTCTAGGGCTGATGCCCACATGGGAGCTGCGTAAAGCAATTTCGAGTGTACCACGCTCGCTACTAATCTCCTCTTTGCTTCCCTGGGACCACCAATGTTAGGCATAAGCCTGGAAATATTTCCTCCACATTGGATGGCTTTGATTGTTGCGAATGTTAAATGTTGGTTGAAGCTAAGCTTCTTATCCAACTCAACGCCCAGGTACTTTATGGTGTTACTCCATTTTACTTCAGTTCCATCAATCCCAATAGGTGGGGCAACAAAGGATCTCCGGTTTGTGACAAGCAGTGCTTCGGTCTTTTCCAAGTCCATTTCCAGACCATTGACGTCCATCCAGCGCTTGACTCGTCGCAGAGTTTCATTGACCCTTATGCCAAGGATTTCTGTAGTTTGCGCACCGCATACGATAATTTTGTCGTCCGCGAAGCTGAATGATTTGGTGTCCGTAGGTAGTTTCATCCGCAGGGAAGCATCATACATGACGTTCCACACGAATGGCCCTACCTTCGACCCTTGGGGGCTCCACAAGTCATCTCCTCGCGAATCTGAAATGTTTTGCCCTCATACTCGATCCACCGATCACTAAGATAGTTATCCATCATTCGCAACAGGTAGGTCGGTATCCCTTTTCTCTTCATCGACTCGATGCAGATGTTCCATCGCGCGGAATTAAACGCATTACGTACGTCTATTGCTATTAATGCGCAAAATCCTTTCTTTTTCCCCTTGCCTTCTCTGGCCTTCTTTGCCTCTTCTACCACCGCCGAAATAGCGTCGACGGTGGATCGGCCTTTGCGAAAACCGTACTGGTTTTCTGATAGGTCATTTTCGCTAGTCAGAAGACCCTGAAGTCTCTGCAAAACCAAACCCTCTAGAAGTTTACCCATTGTGTCCAAAAGACATATGGGTCTATAGGATGACGTCTTTTTTAGAGGCTTGTCTTCTTTTCTGAGAAGAACTAACTTTTGCTTTTTCAAGTCCATAAAGAACCTTCCAGCCCTGAGGCAATCGTTCAAAGGGTTAAGAAGAAGTTCAGGGTACACATCGATCACGAATTTCAGGACCTCGTTGGGTATTCCGTCCCTCCCTGGCGCCTTGCCAGTCTTCAACCCCTTTCCCGCGGATCTTAACTCCTCAAGAGTGAAAAGATCTTCGCTCCGTACTAGGCAAAAAGAATAGTCCTCTCGAGACCATGGTTCCACATACATTCAAAAGTAAGTTTGTCTGCTACTTGTATAATACAAATTTCAAAATAGAAAAAGTAAAATTATTCAAATTTTTTTAAAAAGTTATTCATGGGAGAATGTGAATTATGACCTAAAGTTTCCGTAACCATTAACACTTTTTCCCACTTTTTGCCACTTTTCGATATTTTTGTGTTTAAAGCGGGCCATAAAACCCGATTCTAAAAGGACAAAAATATTTGCACAAAGAGGCTTTGATGCTATTTTATTTCTAGCAGTTTTGAGGCCGCTGATTAAAAATATGAAGTCAGATTTCAAAAATTCAAAATGGCGGATCCAATATGGCGGACCAAAAAATTACGAAATCCATGTATTTTACTAAAACATGGTATTTTAAGGTTTTTGAGGTCGCTGATTAAGAATCTGTAGTTAGATTTTACAAATTCAAAATGGCGGATTCAATATGGCTGAACTAAAAATAAAAAAATTGGTTTTTTTTAATATAACGTGAAATTTAAGGGTATTCGAGGTCGCTGATTACGAATCTCAAGTCAGATTTCAAAAATTCAAAATGGCGGATCCAATATGGCGGACCAAAAAATGAAGAAATCATTGTTTTTAAATAAAACATGGTATTTTAAGATTTTTGGGGTCGCTGATTACGATCATCTGTTATTAGATTTTAAAAATTCAAAATGACGAATTCAATATGGATGATTCAAATATTACAAAATTGGTTTATTTTAATACAACATTGTATATAAAGGTTTTTAAGGTCGCTGATTACGAATCTGAAGATACCAAGTTTCATTAAAATACACTAATTTTTTTATTTGTCAGTCCACCAAATTGGATCCACCATTTTAATTTTTGAAATGTGACTTTAGATTCGTAATCAGCAACCTTAAAAACATTTAAATACCATGTTTTATTACAATAAATTAATGTCTTCATTTTTCAGTTCGCCATATTGGATCCTCCATTTTAATTGTTGAAATCTGACTTCAGATTCGTAATTAGCGACCTCAAAAACCTTTAAATACAATGTTATGTTAAAATAAACCAACTTTGTAATATTTGGGTCATCCATATTGAATCCGTCATTTTGAATTTTTAAAATCTAACAGCAGATTCGTAATCAGCGACCCCAAAAACCTTAAAATACCATGTTTAACTAAAATACAATCACGGAGAAAAATCGAGTTTAAAAAAACGGTACTGAGTCCTATTAGCGTAGCAATTCATTTCCATCACGAATTACAGCAAAACAGTGCTGTATATTTGGAACTCATTACAGTTAAAGAGCACTGAATTATATACCACTTGCGCTTAAAGGTGAAAAGTTTGGGACTCACTCCTAGTCCGCACATGTATGATTTCGGGAACGTTGTGATGGATTAAATTAGGCTTCAATATAATTCTTGAATTCTCGATTTTTCTGGGTGATGATTCCGTAATTTTTTGGTCCGCCATATTAGATCCGCCATTTTGAATTTTTGAAATCTGACTTGAGATTCGTAATAAGCGACCTCAAATACCCTTAAATTTCTCGTTATACTAAAATAAACCAATTTTTTTATGTTTAGGTCAGCCATATTGAATCCGCCATTTTGAATTTTTAAAATATAACAACAGATTCTTAATCAGCGACCTCAAAAACCTTAAAATACCATGTTTTAGTAAAATACAATGATTTCGTAATTTTTTGGTCCGCCATATTAGATCCGCCATTTTGAATTTTTGAAATCTGACTTCATATTTGTAATCAGCGGCCTCAAAAACTGCTAGAAACAAAGTGGCGTAAAATTGTATCAAAGCGTTCTTGAGTGAATAGTTTTGTCCAGCTAGAATCGGGTTTCAGACCACTGTGCGACGTTCCATGAGGGGTTCTTACTAAGACTACCGGGTCTTTTGCCCCTCAAAAGCTCTTCCATCAAGATAACGAACTCAATATACTGGTGATCGCTCAAGGTTGTTTCATCGAGCACCTCCCCCTCCCTGATTTTCCGTGCCAAGCTAGGCGAGACAATTGTGAGATCCAAAATTGATCCCGATTTGCCTCGCCGAAATGTAAACTCCTGGCCCCGGTTCGCTACGACCGGGTCATTTCTGGCCACCATTTCGCTTATTAAAGTGCCCCTCCTGTCTAAACGGGTTTCTCCCCATTCGGGACACTTACCGTTAAAGTCTCCCGTTATAAGGGTCCTCCCGCCTAAAGCTTTTATGCTTTCTTCAAGACATTGCATTTCGGCCTCGAAATCTTTAAGGCGATCGTTCGGAGAGAAGTAGCAGCTATACATACGTATACCTGCCACCTCTATCCAAACGAACCCCTTGTCGGTTTCCAGGAAATCGCTGACGCTCAGATCCAGATTGCACACTTGAATTCCAGATCTACATGTTTTATCCTGGTACCAGACAGAGTGGTTCGGTTTCCTACACTGTTCACTGAAAAAACAGTATATCAACCCCCCTCTGAATGGCCGTCAAAAACATGAGATCTTTCGCTAGCTTCCCCTTGCCAAGGTTAATCTGAAGACAGCTTAGCTTCTTCTTTTCAACTTGTTAAGTTCTGCTCTATAAATAGGGCAGGACCCGCTCCCTGGACGGTGTTTGACGTCCGTCATTCCTTTGTCAGAGCAAGCAGTGCAGTGGAACTCGGCACTGCAGCTCTTGCTCTGATGGTCGGGACCTCCACACTTCCAGCAGGCTTTACTCCTATCCGTGCTCTTGCAGGTCCTTGTCAGGTGGCCGTAGCCCAGGCACTTAAAGCACCTCTCTACTTCCAACCTGGCCCGGATTCTGCAGTTGATCTAGCCAACCTTTACCTTGCCAGCTTTCAACAAAGCTTCAGCGCATGCTTCATGGAGTTGGAGCACCGCTAGCCTGTTTCCAGCTCGAAGAGTGAAGAGGCGGCATGACACCTCTAAATTGGTCCTGCCTAATACCTTCTCCACTGCTTCCACCACTTCTTCCACCTCAGTGCTCTCGTCTAGGTCCCTGATTTCCAAGGACCTTTTCGATACCACTGTGGTGACCTCTCCTTTTTCCTCGAAGGCGGCAGTCAAGACCCTGCTTAGACCCTATCGGTCCTCCTTTCCCTTAAGGACAAGAAGCATATCGTTCCTCATCGTCCTCCGGATCGTTAGAACCTCCGTCTTTGTCTCGGCAGGGTTGACCACCGACTTCATATGCTTCAGGGCGTCGGCAAAGGACACGTTATCCTTTAACGTCACCTTGATAGCGTCATTTTTCCTCAGTTTCTTGTCGTTGGAGGCCTTCTTTTGGGCCGCCAACTCCGCCTTCTTTTTAGCGGCTTCCGCTTTTGCCTCCATCTTTTTTTTCTTTTTCCTCTGAGTGGCTTGATCTTTCTGCCACTCCTTGTTCAAATCCACCACAACGTTATTTAGCCCGCAAGTTGTCCCAGCAAAGGATTTTTCCATCCCACCCTGGGGTTTCTCGGGCTTCTTCTCTTTCTTCGAGGACCTCTCTTCAGGGGTACTCGAAGCTTCTCTCTTCTCTTCTCGTTTTTCGCCTTTTCTCTGAGATGCTGGCGTCCCCAACTCATCGGGTTTTGGGCGAAGGGGGAACCTTCGCCTTTCCCTTTGGTTTGGAGGCGCCTTTTAGTTTCTTTATCATCACGTCTTTCAAGTCCTTTGTGGACTCTTCGAGGCAGCCACTCCATTCCACTACCTTGTCGATAGTTTTCTTCACTGGGTTCGGATTGTTTTCCAGCCGCTTCGACTGCACGAACAATAACGACTTCGTCAGCTCCTTAGTGACGAGCACTTGCTTTTCCAAAAGCCGAATAATGGCTTACCATCCCTCGAGTTTCGGAAAAGCAGCGCTCCCCTCTCTACTCGGGGTCCCCGTTGTCCGGGCAGCAGAAGCGGATGTTGATGGGGCATCCGTCGACTTATCTGTCTCAGTCTCCAAGCTCTCACTGTTTCAATTTTTATTGAGTTTTAAGAAATCCATTTATTTAAGGTTACCAGCGCATCGTGTGGAGAGGGGGGGGGTCGCCTAGGTTGGGAGCGGCTGTACCCTCGGACACGACGGTCCTACCTCAGTTCCCTGAGGCCCAACCCTTACGCTTAGCCATTCCCGGTACAAAACGGACGGAACGCACTCCACCGTAGCAGTACAGGCTCCGACACCTGTACCCACTGCACACTATTTGATCAAAATCCCGAAGGGGCTGGCTCCTGACTTCGCACTACAGAAACACCTCGGCAGAGCAAGCTCACATCAGATGGGACCCCCATATGGCCTGGAAAAAACCATATAAGGACACGTCACTCCCAGTGCCCTGCAGTACGTCGCCGATCGCAAGTATTTGTTCCGCGTGAATATGTGATGCTCCCATTGAGATCCTCATTTACTATTCATAAATGCCCTTTCATTCTAGTTCCATTTTACGTCATTCATACTGATCTCTTTGGATCAGTCAGTCCTTCCTATTAAGGGGGGGTGCCCCACATGCATACAGGAGAATCAACCTTCCTAAAGGTTCCTCTCTCGTACCTCATTCATAGCGTTACTCCTAGAAAGAGTAAGCTATCCAATCAAGGAAGGAGACGTTTATAGTCTGCACTTCCACATTTATACTAGTCTCTTATACCCAAGAAAGCCGCACACTCGGAAAAACGAGTTTTTGCTCGTCTTTTCCGGTGCTTCCTCGGCACGTGCAATCGAGTTTTCGGCCCGCCTTCCACGGTGATCCGCGGCAATCCTATGGCGAAGAGACTACTGATACAAGGAATAGGCTGTTTATAGGCTACTCTTATTCCGCATTTATACTTTCAAACGAACCCACTTTTGGCTTTCCCTTAAAAAAGTTATAAAAAATATAAAATATAAAGGAGGCCATCCAGACAGGAAGGGAGCCGTTTATAGGCTTTACCTTCTTCTTTCATACTCCTGACATGCCGAACCCTTTGGTTCTGGCTCTTTTTTTCCAAACATTGGGACAACGCGTTTATAGCGCGTTTTAAAATTCATTTGATTCGCTTGAAAATTGTTACTAGAAGGTTCTAGAACTCCCTAGTTAAGTATCTAAAGTCTGATTTTTAAAATTTAAAATGGTGGATCCAATATAGGGGAAAAATTTTTTAAAATGTATTGAACTCGCTTGAAACTTGTTACTTTGAAGTTTTCGGAGTTGTTGATTACGAATTCAAATCTCTTGACAAGTGATCGTTTAATTTTATCATGATGATGTTTATTGTAAAAAAATTTGCGTATCCTTCATGTGCTTTTGCAAGTTCATAAATATTTTTTGCATTTAAAATAGCGTTTTCTGATGTGGGCTATAAGCTACCACGAATGGCTTTCGTCTTCAAAGTAGCTACTAAGTAAGCGTTACATGATCCTTTTCCAAAATACCAAGTTTTAAGCATGTTAAATGGCTGTTTTAAAATATTGTCCACCGTATTTGATCCTCTATTTTGTATTTTTAAAAACTAACATCAGATTCATAACCAGAGACCCCAAAAACTCCCAAGTAACAAGTTTCAAGGAAATCCGAACAATTTTTTAAAAAATCCACCATTTTAGATCCGCCATTTTGAATTTTTTTTATATATCCAATTTTTATGTTATTAAAGTCACTGAATCAAAATCAACATCCAGAAGAAGCGAAAATTCAGTTTTAGATATAGAAATTAAGTAAATTCCCATAGAAATCAATTTCTCAAACTTAATCCCCCCACCATGCCTATAAAAAAAGAACACGAACTAACTTTTAGGTCGGACTACGTTGTTCTCTTTAGATACATCTTAAGAAAGAGAACCTACCACATGGCAGTCCTCGCAAACGGAATTTTTTTTTGTGTGCTGGTGATAATTGTATACTTCTGATGAGATAAAGAATGTGGTAAAGATTCGGACTGATGAACGAGAGACCGTGATGAAATAAGACTGTTGTATTGTAAAAACTCAAATTTGTCTTATCAGTTTGATGGTCCAAATTATATTGAAGAATTGAGAAGGAAAATAGCCGATTTTCCTTCTCTCCGTTTCTTCGAATTCAAAAAGCCTAAAAATGGTGCTTTTTTACTTCTCCCTTGCGTGTCCGCTCTCTTTGCATAGATTTCAATAAAAAATGTCCGTTTCTACTTCTCCCTTGCGTCTCTTGACGTAGATCTCACCATGACCTTTCTCTTTTGTGTTCTCCGCGCGCTCCTCGCAGTTACTTGTTCTCTGTTTAGAAAAAATATGAAGCGTACCATAGTCTGTAGTTCGTCGAATATTGTTTCTTCTTCCAGATAACTAGGCTTGCAGCATGCTCGACATCTTGAATTATATAATCTTATCTCTTTCCAGTATTCTCAATTATAAAATCATATCTACTCTTGTCTATTTTTCATATATAATATTGACCAAAACGATATACAATGATAATAATTCTCATATTTATGAGAATTGAATATTAACATAAATAATAAAGTACATAACAATATATATATATATATATATATATATATATATATATATATATATATATATATAGAGTACATATACTGGTTACGAACGTAACACAAGGTTTTTGGACATGAGAGAGAAAAAGATAAATTTAGGGTTATATATTTTTCTCTCACATAAATATAAGGCTTGAGGGGGCTAAGCCCCTGTGCCCCCCGTCCTAGATTCGACAATGACGCCATTTGCAGGGTTGACTAATAAAACTGATAAAATGGCGGTATTTACATCTACAGTAATTTTTTTATTATTGATGGTATAAAATATTTATAAAACTGTTTGTTTTTTTACAGAATCTCGACATCCATCTGGTGTGGTAAATCTGCCTCCACCTTCGAATCCCATTACCAAATCTCCTGTAAAGACACCATATTGTAAATTATCTAAGTTAAAGAAGAGTCAATCAATATCTCAACTTCAAATCAATCATTCCCCTATAAAGAGAACGGCAGATCAAATCAATCTACAATCTACTCTACCGCTAGCTCCTCCGCATTCTCCATTGGAAACATTATCAGGACAGTCTACTAACCACGGTTCTGTTATTTCTTCGAGTCCTATCAAAAGTCCAAACACGAGCGCACAACCAAAGCGAAAAAGAATTAAAGCAGATCGTTCTCTTCTAAAAGACAGAGAATATGACCCGGATAAACATTGCGGTGTTTGGAATGAAGAATCATCAAAACCATGCACTCGTTCTCTTACCTGTAAGGCTCACACTGTTTCCTTGCGCCGAACTGTTGCAGGAAGAAGTAAATCTTTCGACAAGTTACTAGCAGAACATCGCGCAGCGAAAGAATTCCCACCTAGACCGACAAAAGTAACTGTTACTGGAACAGTGACACTATCTTCTGACGTAACTAACCTTAATTCCTTAATTCTTAACACTCCGATTTCCACAACAGAACCCGATACACCTAGTTCACCGCCTGTTTTATCACTACCAGATACTTATCCATTGCCGCAGGTAAGATATTCTTTGCTACTATCTATGTAATAATTTTGTTTATTTACAAGAATTCATATATTCCAACCTAACATATTTGTGAACACTTGTCTAAAACATTGAGCAGTTTTCAATGTATAAAATATTATATTATTTATCATAAAGCTTCTGTGAAATGTTTTTTTTAAAGTTTTGTACGAAGATAAATTATTATTAATTACATATGACAGTAAAAAAGGTTAAATTGGTGAGACCTTGTTTTAAATTAGTATGATCGTAGCTTGTAATTCGTAGGCCGTGCATCCACGAATTTAATCTGTTTGACAAATTCATAACTGATGTCATGAATTCTTTTTACTTTAAACGGTTTAACAAACCTTTTAATTGTAGATATGGGTCAAAATTTCTCAGAAATATGAATGTTGGTTCGGGGTCTTTTGATTTTTTGAAAAATTGGCAAAACTTTAGTGTTAGATAAGAGTTGTTTGTAGGCCAAAGGGTTTTAAAAAATTTTCAAAATTGTTCAGACCTATCAATCTTGAGATAGAAGTTTCTTCAAACTACGATATTTTTAACAGTTTCTAATGGATATACTTCATATTTACAGGATTGTTAGAAGATTTATAACCATTTAAAACTTAAAGTGAAGATATAAAATTTTTCTAAAATTGACCAACAAAAATGTTTGAAATTATTTTTTAATTCATTTGGCTGTAATCAATGTTTATGAATTGATTATTTTTAAATTCCTTATACTTTTCTGCGATTTAAAAAAATAAAATTGATGGAGAGTCTAAACCTAATGGAGATATTCAACATTTAATCCGGCGGTGTAGTGTGCGATGCGAGTGCAGGCTCGCCATGGCGCAGCGAAAAATTCACTTTTTCCATTCAAGTCACTCTACAGGTCTGAATTGTTGATCAGAATGAGAGTTTTTTGTTTCAAGTTCCGTATAATTTAATTCTCTATCGAATTGTCAGGCTTAATTTTAGAACTTCTATTTTTTCATCTTTTTTGATGATAACAATATGTAAAAAAAGTAACAAGATTGTAATAGAGTATTTTAATGTCACGTCATAATCGGTCGATAAAAACATAATATACTGGTCGATATCATTTGGTAGGCACCGTCGCAATGGTTTACAATGTTTAGAATGACAATTTACAAAAGAAACACTTATATTTTAATAAATAATGAAAAGTTAGGTTTTCTTCTCCCATAATCGGATGTAGCATTTATTTCAGAAGTTAGTGGGATTTTGTCGTTTGCCAATGTTTCAAAATAAGAATTAAACGATTTTTGCGTTGTACCCACTTTGCACCTAGAAATCATTTGACTAAGATTCACTTCAAAACTTGTCAAATTTGTTAATAATAATTTAATTCAGGTGTCCTTAAATATAATTTAATAAATGAACTGTTAAAAAGGTCAACGAGTGGTATAAAAATTTACATTTTTAAATAAAGTAAGGTTAGATTACCTCTTGGTCTAAAAACAACTTCACTTTTTTGACGGGAATTTTGACAAATTATATGTTAAGAAACTTTTTTACGTCCTCCAATTATAATTCAAAGAGTATAACGACAAATATTACCAATTGTTGTCCTTATTGGTCGTTATACTCTTTGAACAAATTATATAGTTCTGTTATTTCATTGTTTAAAATATATTTTATGAGACCTGAATTAAATTATTATTAGCAACTTGAACAAGTTTTGAAGTGAATCTCAGTCTAATGATTGCTAAATCTCCTCTTAAAAGGCAGACAAACTTCCTCGCGTCATTTTAGGTGCAACGTGGGTACAACGTGAAAATTGTTTAATTCTTTATTTTGAGATATTCGCAAATGGAAAACCCCACTGACAATGAGAAACTTCTGAAATAAATGCTACATCCAATTATGAGACAAGAATTAGAACCTTATTTTTCATTATTTATTAAAATATAAGTATTTCTTTTGTAAATTGTCATTCTAAACGTTGTAAACCATTACGACGATACCTACCAAATGGTTTCGACCAGTAGATTATGTTTTTATCGACCGATTATGGCGACACATTAAAATACTCTATAGTTACTTATGTTACAAGTGCGCATTTTTAGGGGAATCAAGACTCGTGTGAAGTTTGCCTAGATGCGCACGCGTATTTCACACTATTTTCTGCAACAGTTTGTGTCCAGAAAGATACCCTAACTTCATATTATTTAACTTCAAAACAAAAACCACTGAAAAGCCGCGGGAGTAGCTTTTGGCGCTGCAGGGGGTCCAGGGGGTAAAAACCGGATGGAAAGTTTAACAAAACCTCTAAATCTAAAGCTATATATTTGAATCGTTCGCCGGAAAAACGGCTTAAGTCGACTTGAGCCGTTTTTCGAATGACGGCACTTTCGAATTAAGTGTCATCTAAACTATAATATTCAATTGAAATTGTTCATTTATGAATGTTTTTAAAGATTTAAATCGAATTTTGAAGTACGCGCCTGCGAAACGTCGCGACGCGACGCAGCTTGTCTAGATCTGATATTTTGTCTCTAACTCGTTTTCTAAATCCAATCAATCGAGAATTTTATAAAAACATTTTGACTTTTGCAGAGATTAACAATAACGAAGAAACAAGCAACACAAGCGCGATGAATATTAACCTATTAACGCCCATCCTTAGGGAAAAATTGTTATCAAGAAAGTGAATACGGGAAAGCGGACCGTAGACCAAACAATGATTTTTGACATTAAAAATTGTTTAAAAAATAATTTGTTTAAACAATTTGTTATAAACAAATAAAAAAATTATAAAAAACAGCGCCATTCAATGGTGCGCGAAAATTTACGAATAAAACATGTGTGACATTTTTTAATTTTTCACTTCATTTGTTATAATTAATCCATAAACAATAACAATTACCTTAAACCAATCTTAGCCCGCATGCTTAGAGAAATGTTGATATAAAAAAAGTGAATACGGCAAAGAGAACCGTTGACCAAATAATAATTTTTGACAACAAAAATTGTTTAAACTGTTTGTTATAAACAAATGTTTTTTAAAACAATTTTCAATGTCAAGAAGCATTTTTAATTTTGTCCACGATCCTTTTTCCCGTATTCACATTTTTTATATCAACATTTCTCTAAGCATGGGCTAAGATTGGTTTATGTGGTCATTGTTATTGTTTAGTGATTATTATTTATAACAAATGGAGTGAAGAATTAAAAAATGTCACACATATTCCTTTCGTAATTTTTCGCGTACAATCGAATGGCGCTGTTTATTTCTCATAATTTTTAGTTTTTTCTATTTGTTTATAACAAATTTTTTAAACAAATTATTTTATAAACAATTTTTAATGTCAAAAATCATTATTTGGTCAACGGACCTCTTTTCCGTATTCACTTTCTTGATAACAATTTTTCCCTAAGCAATGACGTTAATGGGTTTACCAGAAATTTTTTAATGTTGTGTAAACCCATGTTATTTCGCGTATAAAACTGTTCATATTTATGATGCTTTCCATGTGAGAAAAAAATAATTTTTGGCCTATGTCACAAATTCAAACGAAAATTGGCTAAATTATAGTGCTAAGTGAGTACTATTTCAGCCATAAAGGATTTTTCAAAATATCAAAAATGACAGATGTTACACCATGTTGAAATTTGAGGAAGTTTATTTTTAAAAGTGTTATATTTTCCACAATTATTTTTTGATTTTAATAAAACTTACAGGCATATCATAAAATAGAATGTAGTTTTATGTAAAAATAAGAAGAATTTTTTTTTTAATTTACACCCAAAAAAGTCAAAAAAATTCTTTGATTTGATTTTTGGACTTGAGCTTCCCTTTTTTTTTAATTTTTAATTTTTTAATAATATTCCTTGTCATTTCACCTATTAAAAAAAAATTAATGGAGACTCATTTAGTTCACCAGTTATGAAGGTTTGAAGTTTGGTGGTTCAGTGGAATTTACAAACAGACGGCCTTTTCTTCGTATGTTAATTACACGAAAAAACAAAATGAGTATGATATATTGTTTATAACAATATTGTTTGGTTTATGCTTGGTATATTATTTTAATAATTTAATATCAAAAATATGTCTTTACAAAATGGTGGGTGATACTTTTAAATTTGATAGAATTCTCTTAATATATAAATCCTAATATTTCTTACCCCTATCTTTTTAATTTTTAATGTAATTAATGACCGATATGATAATTTTGGATGAAACCAGTCGTATGTAGTGGTAATTTTATACTTAAGCGGTTTTGACTAAAAATTATGATGAAAGTGATTTTTCTCTTACTTACGAGTTTGAACCAAACAAAAATCACCAAAAGTAACCTATTACAAACTAGGTGAAAATTATGTTCATTTCATGGACATTTCTCTTCAAAGTAAGCAAAATAGTTTGCTTCCTTATGGAGGAATCAATAAATTAATAATATCAAAAGTTATTAATTAAAAATTGCAAAAGTTAATTGCAAAAGTTATTAAAAAAACATAATTTTAAATGCAAGACAAAACAGAAGTACCTGAATTATTTTACGAATTTTTCATCAAGTATTAAAGTAATACAGGTCAATATTTTTGGCAAAAAACGATTTTTATCGAAAAAAATTTCGTCTAAAAAGCGTAACTTTCCATTTTGCTTCCTTATAGAGGGAGCTTTGTGATTGTTAATATTTTTGTTTTTACAAAAAAATCTAAATCGACTTATTTTCATCTGAAAAGTATAAATTTTCATTTTTAATCAAATGTCCAGATTGTTTTTTTGTGTGTATAACGTTTTTCTTTGCCAGATACCTTTATAATACCCAATCAAGTTTTTTTAAGCACCCTTTTTCATTGAAAAAATTGTTTTTTGTCAAAATTTTCTTCCATGCGAAAAATACAACTTCAGGAATACAAAAATCATATTTCTTATCTCTAAACGTATTGAAATACCTATACAACTTTTAATTCAAATTTTCCCAGAATTATGACGTCAAACATTTTTCAATCGTAAGCAAGTGGTCCACTTGGTTTGTGTGACGAAACCTACTATACCGACTTTTATTTCGACAATTCAAGGAATATTAAATTATCTTTTAAATCAAGTTGAAATCGTTCGGATTACATTATTTAAAATTTGAAATCTGTGAAAAAATACCGGACATTTAGCTCCGCCGGGATTCGAACTCGGGTTTTTCAATTGGCGTTTGACTGCTCTAACCACTAAGCTACAGAGGTCCATGTCAGATATTTTTTCACAGATTAAACGCTTCATTCAGCTATGACTTTCGTCTTTATATTTCTAATTCAAATTTTCCCAGAATTATGATGTCAAACATTTTTCAATCGTATGAAAGTTGTCCACTTGGTTTATAATATCACAGAAAAAAACCTGAACTCATATTAAGCCCGTTTTTGCTACTTTTGAGACGCAGCGGAAATGAGATTCCCATTAATCTTGTTAAGTTTTAGTCCAAAAAGTTGCAAAATGACTTATTAAAACTGAAAAAATCATTTTGCAACTTTTTGGACTAACACTTAATAAGAGAAAAGGACATCTTATTTTCGCTGCGTCTCGAAAAGAGACAAAATAGTCTTAATATGAGTTTAGGTTTTTTCTGTGATGTTAATTTTGGTGATTTTTGTTTGATACAAGCACGTAAATAGTAGGAAAATTACTTTCATCATAATTTTTGGTCAAAGCTGCTTAAGAAGAAAACTACCCCTACATACGACTAGTTTCATCCAAAATTATCATTTCTGTCATTAATTACATTGAAAAATAAAAAACTTGGTGAGAGAAATATTAGGATTTATATGTTAAGAAAATTCTATCAAATTTGAAAGTATCACCCTCCATTTTGTAAAGACATATTTTTGATATTAAATTATTAAAATAATAAACCAAGCATAAACCAATAGTATATTAAGCAACAAGGGGTTAAAGGCAGCCATTTTTTTACGCTGATGTTTGTGTACGAGTGACAGTCGAGGGCGAAGCCCGAGACGTAAACGAGTCTTTTTTGCCCAAGGGTAAAAATAGACGTCATTTTTATATAATTGAACAAATGAGTGCCTTTTAGTCGCTGGCTTCAGGTATCTAAAAGCGCCATTTTTGTGCCTGTGGGTGTAAATTAAAGAAAAAAATTCTTCTTATTTTGACATAAAACTACATTTTATTTTCTAATATGCCTGTAAGTTTTATTAAAATCAAAAAATAATTGTGGAAAATATAACACTTTTAAAAATAAACTTTATCAAATTTCAACATGGTGTAACATCTGTCATTTTTAATATTTTCAAAAATCCTTTATGGCTGAAATAGTACTCACTTTTCAAATATTTTACTCGATTTTTCGAAAAACGGCTTAAGTCCATCTTCGTTTGTTTATTTACTAAATTAATAATGATAAAAAAATCATTGCTTTTGTTGTGGAAATTTGTTAACCGATAGTAAACCTTTGTAGTAGACACGAAAATGCTGATAATAATGCATTAAATTACTTATAATTTACAAATGAATCTTAAATTTAAGATTTCTCAAAATGCCTATTTCTGACTTAAGCCGTTTTTCCGGCGAACGGTTCAATTTATTATATAACTTTAAATAGTTGACATTTTTTAGTGGTATCGCGAACTCAAATTAATCTATGAATAGTCCCTTTTCAGGGTCAAAATTATTCCAAAAGGAAGGAATTTTTCAAAACATGGAATCGAGGTATGTGAAAACACACGACGTCCAAAATTTTTAGCTATATTGATGTAATAATTACAAAGAAAATAGAAGTAGATATACTAGCAGCGTTCTGGATCAAGATGTGTTCGTGCATATGTGTGTGAGCTAAGCATGTGTGTATCCGTGTGAGGGTACCGGAAGTTGAAGTTCTAAGAATTTGTCAATTGTTTATAATTTATTGCTTTTGTTTATTAAGAATTATTTTTAATCTTGAGAAGAATAAGTCTAATTAGAATAAAGAAATTAAAAGAGGTGTTGCGCAATCATGATTTCCGGTCCCATATTCCATTGAAGGTTTGTTTTGACTATCTTCCTTATAGTGCATTCCAGAGCGGTCTTATTTTTATCACATGAATTTTGTCGGCTTTTGTTAAAAACAAATATAATTTATTGCTTCCAGAGTTTTGTTTAATAATTATTTTTCCAGGAATTTTATTCTTATCATTTTATTAATAATTATTGGTTACTTCTTCCAGGAAGTTTGTATAATATTTTTGACAAGATTTAAATTCACTGCATCATTCAATTGTTCAGCGTCAGCTACATTGCATACCTTTTTACTTTCCATGTCATAATGACCTTCCGTGTTAACTTTGAATCCTATTCCAGGTAGACCAAAATGCAGAGTTTCTGATTTCTTAAACTGACGTCCGAATACATCGATGCTCATGTGGAGACTGACGTTAATTTTAATGTATAAATAGTTAATGAATAATGTTGGCTTCATGTAATTCTTCAATTATGGATATAATTTCATTATTATGACTTGGGTTACCAGCACTTTGAGATGCTAATAGTAATCTTAATCGATCTACTAATTCATTAGGATCATCCCAATAAACGTAATCAATCTTTTTCTCTTGATTAATCATATATTTTGGTATTTAATCTTTACCACGAATTGGAGATGCTATAAAATTTTGAAATTTTAAGTTCCTATCGTCACGTATAGCTCCATCAAGTTTATAGTACTTTTTATGTGCATTTGTTGATATCCCAATATTCTTATAATTTTAAAAAAGAAACCTTCAATTGCGTTCCGAAATATTGTATCTGCAGCTAAGAAATCAATGATTCCAGATAATGATTTAAATACTGTAATTAAATCTGCTCTACTTAGAGCACGTGTAGCTGTAAAGAAAGCTGGTGGAAAAGGAAAAATTAGAAAACCACGTATTCTACCAGCTTCACCTAAGTATGGGGTATTTTAACTTTTCTTATTCCAATTTTTGCGGGTCTTAGTGCAACAGGAGCATTAGCTGGAGGGGCAGCTGGTATAGCAAAAGCAGTAAATGATGTGAACTCAGCAAAACGTCAACTTGAGGAAAGTAAACGTCACAATGAGACCATGAAAGCTATTGCTTTATTAAAAGGACTTTACTTGAAACCTTATAGACAAGGACTAGGACTTCATTAAAAACCATATAAACTAGGACAAAGATGCAAGTCAAAAAACTTGAAGTGAAGCTACCTTACCGACCTCTAACAGATGTTAATCTTGTTAAATTTGCAAAAATCGTTAAAATTCCACATTTCCGAGGTGTTTTTATTAAAAATGAGATGCCAGTAAGTGGACCTCGAAAATATGAGTCAGCTATTATAAATTTAGATGATAAAAATGGTCCTGGAACTCATTGGTGTGCTTATAAAAAAATTAATAAAAAAATATATTATTTTGATAGTTTCGGAAATCTACGACCACCTTCGGAACTTGTTGAATATTTCGGTGCTGGTAGCATTATGTTTAATCATGAAAAGTTTCAGAATTATAATGCGTTTGTATGTGGGCATCTATGTCTTAAATTTCTATGTAATCAACTATAAAAGCAAGTTGTTTTTAATTTTCAAGTCAGTCAATCACTTGATTTCAGAATGGATGAATCGCTAATATTAACATTATCTGGAAATTCTTCTACTCTAGGATCTCAGTACTTTCCGCCAATAGAATTGTCTCCTTTTAAAAATTATGCACTCGGTCTTGTTGAATTTCTTTCATTTAATTCAATTCCTAATGTCGATGTTGGAAAAAATAAATTTTATATTGATAATAAAGAAATTACAATACCTACCGGAAGTTATGAAATTGGTGACATTCATAGATATTTGCAGAGAAGTTTGGAAAAAGAGGGCATTGATATTCATATCAAGCCTAATAATAATACATTAAAAAGTGAAATTTTCTGCAATAGAGATATTAATTTCAAACCTAAAGATTCTATTGGTCGCTTGCTAGGCTTTTCTCTTCGAAAATTAGAAGCTAATAAGTTTTATCAATCTGATCAACCAGTATCCATAATCAAAGTAAATTCTCTAAGAGTTGAGTGCAATATAACTACAGGGGCATATATCAATAGTGAGAAGGTACACACAATTCATGAATTTTTTCCTGTTGTACCACCAGGATATAAGATAGTGGAAGTTCCATTTCACGTCATTTACTTGCCAGTCGCTGTCAAGACAATAGATCAAATTCAGTTGCGGATTGTTGATCAAGATGGACATTTAATTAATTTTCGTGGTGAAACGATTACAATCAGACTGCACATAAAATCTGTGAAATAATGGGTATTATTTTTCAAAACAGAAGACAAATTGGTTTTGGTTATAAAAATATAGCACCATGCCAAAGAAAAACCAGTCATCCACAAACACTTAAAGTGTTAACACCTCAAAACGTGCAGCTGCTCAAAATTCTAGATCTCAAAGTCAAAGGCTGAAAAGATTTAAATTCATCTGTACTTGTATCTGTCGACGTTTATTTATTTGCCATGTAAGAGGAGATTTTAAATATTGATACATTCATCTTTGATGAATCTATTGCTCATTATGAAGTTTATACACATCAACCTTATGCTTCATTAACTTACGGCAACAGTGATGAAATTCGAATCGCTGTACAAAATCAAGACCATTATCTTTTTCCAAGCAAAATCTCAATTCATGTGCACGGGAAACTAGTACAGGTTGATGAAACTGCTGTTGAAGATACAAATTTTGTTTCTAATGGCATTTGTCATTTATTTGAAGAAGTTAAATATGAACTTAATGGAGTAGAAAATGATAAAAATAGAAACGTTTGTCTTATAAGTCTCATGAAAAATTATATTTCTTTAGACTCTAACCAACATAAATTTCTTCAAAATGCTGGTTGGTTATAATTTGATGATGAGCAAAAAATATCTAATGCACAAGACTACTTTGATATCTTTATACAGCTTAATATGATATTTGGATTTGCTGACGATTATCAAATGCTGTATTACAAGTAGCACCTCTTGAAAATTATAAGATTACAATTGAAAAAATTAAATGGTTATTGCCTTATATCAAGTTATCGGATGCACGATAATTTAAACTATTAAAATATATTGAAAAGGACCCGTCTATTTAACTGAGTTTTCGTACCTGGGAATTGTATGAATATCCATTACTGCCAGCTACTCAGAAACATATTTGGACCGTGAAGACTTCTACTCTATTAGAAAAACCAAGATTTATTGTATTGGGATTTCAAACAAACAGAAAGAATCAAACTGTACAGAATTCAAGTCATTTTGATCATTGTAAAATATCGGATGTTAAATTATTTTTAAACTCACAAAGCTATCCTTACAGTAATATGAATATTGCTATTGATATATGGTTGTATTCACAACCACTTTTATCGAAAAAAGAATTTTTACAGTATGCTCCGTCAATTGTTATAGATTGTTCACAGCAGAATGAATCGTTAAAGAATGCCCTGTAGATATCCGTTTAGATAAGCGGTATAGTTAAAAAATTAGTATAAAACGTTTTAAACGAATAAAATTGATTCGGTTGCTTTCAAGATGGAGTACATAGTAGACCTGCAAGGATTCAAATTACCACTTAATAAATTTATATTAAAAGAATTAGCTATAATATCTTTGAACGATGATACTCTTTGTATTTTGTTTCAACCACCTTGTGAATGGACCACCAAATATAAATGTATTAATCGATGGTTAGAAAAGAAATTTCCTGGACTGCTGGAGATGTGCCTTATACATTAATAAGAGAAATCTTGGAAACTGTATTAAATGATGCTAGTAAAATTTATGTTGAAGGTTTAGAGAAAAAAGTGTGGTTAGAAAATGTTGTTCATAAAAGTGTTATTGATATGCATGATTTAGAATGTCCTTCGTTAAAAAATTCATTACATGAATCTTCTGTTAATGTTTTTTTGCATTATTCAAATTCAAACTTAAAAGTGCTACAAAATTTTATACTTTTAAAAACATGGTTGTATAAAGCAAATATTTAATAAATGCAAAAATTTGAAAAAAAATATATTTTATTTAGAAATCCTTATCCTCTTTTTAGGAAAAAAAGACCGACAACTTTAAATTATATAACAATATAGTTTTATTATACATAACAATATTTTACAATTTTAAAAATAATACTCAACCATTAAAGATACATTTTAACAATATTATTATATATATTATTATATATGTAAAGTATTTTTTGAGAATATTATTATTTCATTTTACACAAAGTTTTATATACAGTAATATATTACAGTTTTACAATCAAAGATCAATTTGCACTTTTTCAATTTCCATGGGTAATTTCCTTGGTAAGTTCAATTTCCCCAAGGAAGTGTATCTGTTCTGCCTGGAATCAAGACTCTTTTATCCTCCTGACAGCTGAGTGCAATTTTATCTTGCTTAATAGTAAAAACATCATGTCGTTTGCTGCGGATTATATGTTGAGGTTGGATCAGGTTTTCGAATGATATTAGAGTATGCATATAATCGTCGAATGCTGTTTTCTTTAAAGTAGAAGATTTTACTCCTTTTGCTTTCTTTTTAGCCTGTTTTTCACCCCATAACTTATAATCATATAATTTCGATCTTATACCTACAAATTCTGTGATAATTTGCCCGTTGCACTCGTCTTTCATTAAACCTAATACCTTTTTATTGGCAAGCGGTATTCCGTAAACATTATTTGATGAATAGTCTGAAGTATCAAATTTATATAAATCTCTTTTTATATAGTGATAAATATTTGGCACTGTGAAACAATAAATTAAATTATCTGTGTTGGTGTAGAGTAACTTTGCATTTTTGCCGAAAGTTTTCTTAATATAATTGTAATGGAAATCGTAAATTATTATTTTTAAAATATCTAAGATTGAAAAACCTGTATAAATTGGTTTATAAAAGTGAATAAAAGTGAATTTTTGTTCTATTCATTTCGATAATAAACATATCTTCATTGAATATGGAGCAGCTATGGAAATTTGGTTGAGCAATCGAGTTTTTAGCGCAGTATCGTCCCTCCCATTTTGTTATTAGATTGACATCTTTGTACTTTCTAACGTTCTCCATTGTCATACCGAATACTGAGTTATTCATCAGTTTATAAAAATTCTTTTCAAATTCATTAAGGGGTTATATACACTTAGCATTTTCAAAAAATCAATTTTTTTTTTATTTGCTTATTTAAATGTACCTATATTTAGGTAAACACCCTGAAAATTTCATGTCGATCCGGCCAATATTCTCGAAGTTACGCACACATTTGTAAACGCGCGTCAGAGCATTTGACTGGATGAAAAGTACTTATTAAAACTTTAAACGCGTTTATCTCAGAATCTTGTTTTTTCGAAACTACCTTTGCGGTGGACACGATTACTAAAATACTATTAATCCCATCAACACCAAATTTATACCACTTATTTATTGTGTTAATAGCTTGTCGCTGAACGAAGGATTTTCAATTTTTTTGAAAACTTTTTTTTTTAGAACAAAAAATCGAAAATTGTATACACTGAAAAAGTGCATTTTTTGTTTCAACAGTCGCCATTTTTTTTAAATCAAAATTTTTGCAAATCCTTCGTTCAGCGACAAGATAATATGATATACTAACGGAATCTTTTTGGATTTTTGATTTCAGATAAACCGTTCTCGAGATATCATGTCCACCGCAAGTCACCTAAAAAAAAGGCGTTCCTGGAATTCGTCCATAACTTTTTTATTTTTTAATATTTTTTTATGAAAAATTTTTTACAAGTACTCGAAAACATGTACTATTCGACGTTGACAAGAGCTTTTCAATAAATATTTTTTATTATGTAAAAAAAAAATCGAGAAAATTTCCTTTTTTTTTGTGCGGTCTAAGTGTATATAACCCCTTAACTGATTTTTTTCTCATTTCTGTATTTAAATCGAGCCAGTATCATTTTGACACAAAACTTATTTTAAGATTGTTATATTGTTCAGAATGAAAATGTTATTTTGTACAACTGCTAAATGATATGTGGTACAATTTTAGAAAATTAATTTGATATTTTGTACAATTGTTTAAAAAAGCTAAAAACAATTTGGGAGTACAATAAATCCATTTTTTAATAATTGTACAAAATAACAAATGTATTTTTTAAAATTGTACCAAATATCATTTAGTAGTTGTACAAAATAACATTTTCATTCTGAACAATATAACAATCTTAAAATAAGTTTTGTGTCAAAATGATACTGGCTCTTTAAATCAATGTAAGATTTTAACCACGGCTTTTGTTAAAATTTTAATACTCTATGAATTTGTGTTACTTTTATTCCTGATGCTATGTATTGTTTTAAGTTTTTATAATGAACTATATATTTTTTCTTTGCCAATAAATTTGGAACTAATTTTGAAATTGTACATTTTGGTAATGGAGGAACAAAATGTTTGGTACATAATGGTAGACCTTTATGTAAGTTATGAATCTTAGTCGGATATTCTAGATCCACTTCGAGAATATAACCTTCTGAAGATTCATCTGGAGTTTTTAAGAAAAAGTCATTATCATGATTTTCAAGCCACTCAAAATCTTTATATGGCAAATATTGGCTCATAGATGCACCATATTGATTGTTAATATCCAGATATATAATATAAGACTATGGTTTGAAAGGGTTAAAGTCATTCCCCATAAATCTATTATTTGCTTTCGCGTAACGATTGGAACATTGTGAAACCCCTCCCCTAATTTCTTTTTCAATGAAAAGTAACATTTTAGCATCAGTAAACAAATCAAGTTCTATTACCGAGAGTCAGAATATATAAAGTGGCCCCCAATTTCACCAACATTTATAAACAATAAAAGTAAATACATTTTTTAATATTAATTTGTTTATAACAATTAGTAACAATATTTTATGATGATGTTTTATTTATAGAAGGGTAATTTAAGTTAAATGGTGGAAACTTCTTTGGGAGCGTTCACATATGACGTCACGCTATAGAGGGGAGGGGGGAGTCTTGATCAAACGTGACAAAACGTGACTTGGGGGAAGGGGGGGGGGGTCGTCCTAAACGTGACGTCACGAAATTTTATTTTTATGTTTAATATGAAGTATTTAATACTTAAAGTTCGAGATATATGATTCGAAACAGTCCTTAATGTATTTGTTGTGCAAAAAATAAGAAAATTTTTTAATCACAGTGTATAATCTATTTATTAACCAAATATCAGTAATAAACCCAAATGACTGCAAATTTAGAATAATAAACTGATTGAAAATTATTACTATTAAATTTTTTGTTATTAACGTTGAAAATAAAATTATAAAAATAGGGGGGGGGGAGGCGAGAAACGTGACGTACTTTTAGGGGTAGGTGTTTACTCTCACGTGACAGAGCGTGACAGGAGGGGGGAGGGGTCAAAAATTTGAAAAAAATGCGTGACGTCATTTGTGAACGCTCCCTTTGTAGAATTTTCCTTTTAGTACAAAAGTTACTTTCTGGTTTATTTGTTAATATAATTTGTTTATAACAATTAAATTAGCGTTTTCAAAATTTTTGTTTATTCTATTTCGTTACTTCTATAAAATCAAGGTATTGGCAGGCGTTAAAAGAAAATTTTGTAGTAAGTAAAAAGAGAAACCGAAAAAGTTGACATTTTTTCAGCTGTTGGCATTAACATTAAAAAACAAATAAAACAAAAATCTACCCTCACAGATCTGTAAAGAATTTATTTATGAATTTAAAAATAATTAAGAATCTATGCAGCCGTTCTCTTTAAAAGTTTATTTCATCATCAATTTCTGATTTCAAACCACCGTGCGACTCAGCGCGCTGCACTCAACCGTGATGCGCTATGCACAACAAAGAAATCATGGCATTTTCTGAAAATTAAAGATTACCAAATTTTTTTTTTTTTTACTTTATCTTGAATGTTTGGAGCTTTGAAATATATAAGAAAAACTTTTTTTCGCGATTTGGAACAGCAAAATATTTTAATTTGTTTATCAACAATATAATATTTTTCATTAAAAAATATTAATTTTTTTACATAACCTATGGTATTTAAAAGTTAAGATATTTTTATGAAAAATCAAGGCCTGAAACTACATTTTTTGTTAAAAACTCTTAAAACTATGAATTTTTCAAAAATCGTGCACATAAAATTTTAATTGTTAATAACATTTCAAATTTTCAAAAACCCTTTTAGGAGTTAATTTGTAATCATTAATACTATTAAAAAATGTATTTACTTTTATTGTTTATAAATGTTGGTGAAATACGGTGCCACTTCATATATTCTGACTCCGTATATTTCAGCATAGCGTCGAATGCCAGACCTTGCGCAGTATAATAATGAAACGGATCTAAGTTATAAGTTTTCAGACATGTTTTTCTAATATTTTCAAAGATGTCTGCTGAAAGCAGAACATCGGTTTTTAAATATAAGTCTGAGTATTCACCCAAATTTTGTAAGTTAAAAGATTCGCATAAATTACAAGCATGTTGGTAATCCTGTTCTGAATTATCTGAATTATTTAATGTTGAATGAAAAAATTTCTTCGCCGGTAACTGACATTCTTGAAGCTTTTCCCACCTATCGATATATTCATAAGAAAAAACACCTTTCCTAGGTAATAAATTAAATTCGACATCATTATTGCAACGTTTTCTTGTAATTGTTTTTTCTTCATTATTTAAATATGATGCTAGATTGTCAAGACTACTTGAAATGAATCTAAAAGAGTCGATAAATCGTAGTTTTACTATTGTATCTTGAACTTCTTTGGCGGCTTCCATAAATGATGTCACAGTTTTTTCGGTAAATTTGAACCCCCCTCCTCCCCTCTGTCGCAATGTGTCACACTTTGCTAGACCCCCCTCCCCTGTTGTCACGTCACAATACCAAAGTCAGTATTTTTTATAAAAAGTTAAACTAAAGTGTATTTATTATAATAATTTAATTATTTTAAAAATCAGTGAATTAATTAATTAATACGTTTATTTCTAAAGCATTTTTAATTCGAATGTACATGCAAAACAGTGTTGTTAGACTTTATAAGTACTCATAAATAATATATATAATATTAGTTTAAAACAAAGATTAATTTTTGTAATTAGCTTTGTGTTTATGAAATTGCTTATAAATGTCGATATAAATATAAATAATTTTTTTCTTATTTACCTCTATACATAATATTGCTTTAAAATTCCCACGAAGATTCAAAACAATCTTGAACACTAATAACTGGCATAATATCAACATCGGTTTCTAAAATCGAGTTTTCAGTTTGAACTTCACTTAATTCCAAATCATCTTCGTCCATCCAATCAAAATGATCATTTTTCAGCTCAACCATCAGTTCGCGTTGCCTTTTTGCTGCAATTCGGATTGACTGACGGACAAAACAAGTCATAAGGAATTACTTGAAATTCTTTACCCTCTTCTGGTAGTAATTCTTTCAAATTTAAACTCTTTGTTATAAAAAGAGAAGGGAAAAATACATTTACTTGTTGATTTTCTTTGTTTGTATTTGGAACTTTTAATCCATCTTGAGAGTTAATAGGAATTGGAGGACACAAAAATCTCTCAGGTAAAATATTAAATAATGAACTCCGAGGTTTTGAACAACAGTGTACATCGTTACATTTTACAATCTGTGTGAAATATTGACTTGTTCGCAAGTGATGTGACATCCAAATTTCGTCTTTTGTGATTAAATCGGTTGAACATAATTCTGAATTTTCTGAATTTATGAACTTTGCTACAGTTGGAAACCCATCGATTTCCAAATTATTCCATATTTCAGCTAACGTGTTTCCACAATGTTCAAAATTCTTTTTTTCTAGTTCAACATCGATAGTTTGAACGCTTGAATCAAGATAAGTTCCGAAATGCTCATGTGGAAGAATCAATCCTGCAAGTTCCTTACTTAAATGTGACATTCTACGCTCAACTCTATTAAATGCACTCCTGGCGGGAGCATTAGTAGCAATAAAAATTGCATCCAAATTTAATTTCACGAAATGATCAACAGCAACATTAATCACCTTTTGGTACCGGGGATTTTCGTCGGGACCTCCGTCAACGGTGACAATTACAATCGGTTTAATTTGAGTTTTAAATTTTGTGATAGGGTCAAATTCTTCTAACTCGAAAAGTGCCCGAAAATCAAGAGCATGTGAATATGCTGTTGAAGAAGAGTGTTTACCTGATCGTATTGATAAATATGTTGGTCCAGAGTACCCTACGGCGTTTGTATCACCTTTCCCATTTGCATTGATATTTATACCTGCATATACAGAAGGTATAAGTTTGTATCTAGGAGCAACGACCCAGTCGTGATCAGGTAAAATTACTCTGTATTCGACATGCATGATAATCGGAGATTGCACCTTAGCCGCACTCAATCCATGTGGTACTCTGGCTTTATCATCTTGACTCAACAAACACACTTCGTTCGGTCCAAGTAAATATGCAATTTCTTCAAGATGATTTATTGTTGCTTTGCAAAATTTTCCGTCCATATGATCCTTATGGCCGTCTTTTCGAGCTTTTATAAGTTTTACAGGAACAGTTTGAACGTGCCGCTTCCCCTCTGAAGATAAACTAAGTTTCGGAAGAAGTCTTAGATAAAGAGCACTTTGACTTAAAGTGAAACCAATTGCTCTTAATTCTTCTGTCATTTGATTTAATGTTTTAACACTTCTTAAAATATTTTCATTTCGACGTTCATGTGAAGCTGACCCATGCAAAGCAATCTTTACAATAGTTTCAAGAAGTTGCGGCTGCTCTTCTTCAATTCTTGGTCTACCAACTTTTTTTTTCATCAAAGCTTTTTTAACTTCTGGATGCTCAGTACAAATTGCTTCTAATTGTTTTCGCTTTTCAACTCTCGACTTTTTCTGCCGTTCTTGATCTGATATTTTTTGTTTTAGTAATTTTTCTAGCTCACACTTTTCCTTTTTTAATTTTTAAAGGAGCTTTTCTTGGTCGTCACTGAGCTGTCCGCGTTTTTCTCTGTTCATTAACCCGATTAAATCACTATTAATATCATCGAGTTTTAATTTTTTTTGTCTTGGACTTTTGTTTTGGATTTATTATCGGAAATATTGCTCTTTTCAGAACTTGCATGACTTTGACTCTCTGTAATTATTTCAATCTCTTCTGTATTCTTTGAAACAAGTGGAACCGAAATGTCCTTATTTGTTGCATTCTCCCAAAATCGAAAATGAGTCCCCTTTTTTTTAATGCTATAGATGCATTTTCTTTAATTTTTTCAGACACTCTTGTTGTCACATCCTCTGAATTTTTAATTTTATTCCAAACTTCATTAGCTTCTCGTTATAAAACATCTTTTCTTTTTTCAGGGTACTTTTTTAAATACGATTGAAACAATGACTGATACAATTGGTTTTTGTCCATCCTAAAAAATTTTAATAAAGTTAATAATTTTCATAATATTATAGAATAAACTAAAAGAATATTATAATTATTATTATAATATTCTGAAATAAAGATATGAATAAATATTAATTTTTAATTTTGATTTTTATAACGTTTTATAATGGAAAATTTTAATTCTAAAGTAATATTTATATAAATATAATATTTATTAATAGTGATATTTTAAACTCAATCAATTTTTAAAACAATTAGGTATTGAAATTTTAAACGATTTAAAATTTTTCATACAGCATATTATTAAAAGTAAATTATTTGTTGAACATTACTTAAATAAAAACTTACTTGATTTATTTGTTAGCAGCACAGACCAATAATTTGTATTTTTTTAAGGTCAAACACATAGAAATTTATCAATTTTTTATTAATGCGTAAGTTGAGTGATAAAGAAACCTGAAAACCATAATATTCAATTTATTTTAATGATACTTAAAAACAGAATTAAACGAATTGTAAATACCCTTTTCACTGTAAAAAGAATAACTTTATTATACTTAATTTTTTCAAAGAAATTTTACTTTACCTTAATGTTTTCAAAAGTAAAACGTAAAAAAATGCGATTTCCAAATATAAATAGTTATTTATAGGTTATACAGTCAATGTGCAATCAACACATTTATATCAGTACTGAAAATTATTAATTCTATTTATAAAAATATTTAATATTTCAAAGAACAAAACGGTAATTTGATAAATAAGTTCTTCCCATATGAAATTATCTACGTTATTTTAACCGAATTTTATCTCTAACGTTAGAAAACTTAGCATTCGCAGGAAGCTTGCTTGACATAAACCATACAATATAAAGGTTCGGTTATCAGAACGGACCAATCATATTCCTCAGAAATGCAGAGTCCAGTACTTGTGGTCGGGCATTAATACATACAGCTTACATAGAGACAGATAGCATGTTTTACGTTGTCAACGTACATATCGTAATATAAGATAAATTAAACCAAAAAGGCGCGATTACTTATGATATTTAAATTTCGAAAAACGAAAATAATTCATTTATCTAATTAAAATTAAGCTATTTTAGAAAAAAGTTTGTGATATCACATTTTCAGAAACCCCCCTCTCCCCTTTGTCACAAAGTGTCACAATATCAGAAACCCCCCCCCCCTCCCCCAAACGTGTGACATCATTTATGAAAGCCGCCTTTAGTGAATGAAATATACTTTTGTTTATTTAATGATAATAATGAAATCCCACCCTCAAAACATGTAGCTAATTCTTTACTTATAAAATAGGAATCGTACCCTGAAAAATTATGAAATATTACGGAGACAACATGACTATCCTTATAATTCACATTACAACCTTGGTGAGCTGCACCCCTATATTTTCCCGTAAAATAATTATGATCCCTATGTTTAATATCATCAGCTTTGGAAGGTGTTTAACAAATATGACAGACTCTTGCCATATTATACTGTAACTGTTGCTGAAATGTTAAGTTAAGTCTCCGGCAGTTATACTTAAAAAAATCAATTTTCTATGAATTTTTTTTAAATTGTGAGCAAACGTTATTTTATTTGTGCCTTCTATTTGGTTAAAATTTCAGTACCCCTTGCGATGCTCAAAATTGAGATATTCAGGTTGGAAATGTCAATTTTGTATGGAAAATGGTAAAAATAGAAATTTCAAACATAAATATCTCAATTTTGAGATCGCAAGGGGTACTGAAATTTTAACCAAATATAAGGCACATATAAAATAACGTTTTCTCACAATTTAAAGAAAATCCATAGAAAATCGATTTTTTCAAGTATAACTGCCGCAGAACTACCTTAATGTTTCTATTGGTACTATGGTTTTTAAATAAGTATCTGTTTTATGGACCAATTTGTTACGATCTCTTTAGGGTTGATACCGTAACGGGGTGTGTTGAGGCGACGTAGCCAAGTGGGAGGTTGTGCGGAGAAATTCGTACTTCGCGGTTAATTGCACTTCGCGGATTTTCGCGGTTCGCGGTTTCCGCGACGGATATCACACACGCTTGGTGGCGCGGGGATATACTCGGCGGTTGTGGCGTTAAGGTTTCACACGCATGGAGGCGCGGGAACTCGTAACACCAGGTTGTGCGAAGAAATTCGCACTTCGTGGTTTTTCGCGGTTCGCGGTTTCCGCGACGGATATCACACACGCTTGGTGGCGCGGAGATATACTCGGCGGTTGTGGCGTTAAGGTTTCACACGCACGGAGGCGCGGGAACTCGTAACACCAGGTTGTGCGAAGAAATTCGCACTTCGCGGTTTCCGCGACGGATATCACACACACTTGGTGGCGCGGGGATATACTCGGCGGTTGTGGCGTTATGGTTTCACACGCATGGTGGCGCGGGAACTCGTAACACCAGGTTGTGCGAGAAATGCGCACTTCGCGGTTTTTCGCGGTTCGCGGTTTCCGCGACGGATATCACACACGCTTGGTGGCGCGGGGATATACTCGGCGGTTATGGCGTTAAGGTTTCACACGCATGGTGGCGCGGGAACTCGTAGCACCAGGTTGTGCGAAGAAATTCGCACTTCGCGGTTTTTCGCGGTTCGCGGTTTCCGCGACGGATATCACACACGCTTGGTGGCGCGGGGATATACTCGGCGGTTATAGCGTTAAGGTTTCACACGCATGGTGGCGCGGGAACTTGTAACACCAGGTTGTGCGAAGAAATTCGCACTTCGCGGTTTTTCGCGGTTCGCGGTTTCCGCAACGGATATCACACACGCTTGGTGGCGCGGGGATATACTCGGCGGTTATGGCGTTAAGGTTTCACACGCATGGTGGCGCGGGAACTCGTAACACCAGGTTGTGCGAGAAATTCGCACTTCGCGGTTTTTCGCGGTTCGCGGTTTCCGCGACGGATATCACACACGCTTGGTGGCGCGGGGATATACTCGGCGGTTATGGCGTTAAGGTTTCACACGCATGGTGGCGCGGGAACTCGTAACACCAGGTTGTGCGAAGAAATTCGCCCTTCGCGGTTTTTCGCGGTTCGCGGTTGGTACTGCACGGTGGGGCGTGGGGACTTGTGCACACGACACTGTGCAGTGCTACACACGCTTGGTGGCGCGGGAGCACACAACACTGGTAAAATTTTACTTACTTTTGATGAGGAGAAATAATGTAGGCGAAACTTTGGAAAAAACGTCTTTATTAACACACAGAGTGACAGGGATGCTCACGGTTTGACGAACCGAAAGGGACTGGCTGACAGCTCTGCGAGAACGGTTTATAAAGGGAAAAACTCTATGCAAAAAAAAATCCCATAGAGAAATTTCCCTTTCCCTACGCCCACAAGATTCTGGAAGTTTCTGGAAACTTCCGGATTCTTTCCAGAGAATCAGGCCCCATAATAGAAGCACAATAATTATAATAATATAAATAATGTTAATAATATTAATAATAATAATAATTATAATAATAATAATAATAATAATAATAATAATAATAATAATAATAACAGTAAATTCCCGAAATGGGTTGCTTGGTTTATCCGTTACCAAGCAGCTCAAAGATACTGGTCCGACTTGGCTCAGTACTAAGATGACCATTACAGAACATCGTGTAGGTATTTGATCTGGTTGGTGAGGGACTTGTGGTACCCTTTACGGGATATCACAGAGTTTCTTAGCCGACTGGGTCGGGTACTTGAATGTCATTTGAGATGGGGTTTCTGATACCCCAATCGGGCGCCTCCCCAGCTGGCGGATAGGGGAAGGCCTCTCAGATATGGGAGGTACCGAGGAAATTAGAATACCCGGGGCGGACCAAAAGTCAGATAGGGGTGGGCACCCGATATAATTGTCCACTCTGTGTTGGGATAACCTCCCACACAGAGTATTTGCGGTTACGACGACTGTAACGCGCAGTGCCACCCACAATAGGTCTCTCTCGGATGGAGATCAGGGTTCAGTTGGGAGTGGCAATAGGACAGAACCCAGGCAACGACCAGGCATTGACCCGGGACAAGCTAGAGTACGTTTTAAATGGACGGACCAACTTCGGAAGGACATCATGCTATGTTGGCAAAACAGTAGTCCTTGCAGAAGAGGATACATGCTAAGGTTGCATGAGCGATGGGTCAATATGTACCCCCAATACGCTCAAATGACACCTCAGTATTTAAGAGACCAAGTATCCTTTCTGCGAAAAACGGGACATGAAGCTTTTCTTCAGCAGGAAGAAGAAGAACCCTCCGAGAACCTTCAGGTTCCGACAGTAACACCTACACCAACGACCGAGGAAGGGAACATGAGGCCTAGGGAAACCAAAGTACATCTAAAGGTTTCCATTAAAATGGACAAAATCGCTGAAGGGAATAACGAGCTCTCATTACTCCCAGAGGATGTAGATCTCTGGACATTAAATTGTGCTGTGTACGAAAAAGCAAAGGTCCTGCTTCGTGAAAGTAACAGAAAATCTGTTTCAGACCGCGTCGATAGGACCTTTAAACGAATCAGACAAGTACAGTTTAAGATTGGGGTGGCTCGAAGGCATGCTTCTCAATTGCAGAGTGTGATTGTATATCTTGAATCGAAAAGAAAATTTACATCCAGGGTTTTGGAAATAGCCCAGACTCTAAAAAGATTGCATCACACTATGAAGAAATCGAAGTTGCAGACCATCAAGCAACATTGGATTGAGAAGATACGTTCTCTTGTTGTTATAAGAGAGCGTTTAGAACGGCGGGTTAAATGGATAAAGCAAAATAATACCTATGCTACTAATCCTTCTCGCCTGTTCAGTCCACTATCGCCAACTGTCGAAAGACCCCCATGTCGTGAAGAGATTGAAAACTTCTGGAGTAACATATATGGGAAAGCCCATTCAGTGAACGATGAAGAGTCATCCTTAACACTCTTTCGTAGCTTCTGTTTTAGACAGGGGCTTGACCATCCAGCAGAGGTAAGTCCACCAATTACTAAGGAGGAGGTGAGAAACATAGTTGCTAAAACGAAGAACTTTTCAGCACCCGGGCCAGATAAGATTAATAACTTTTGGTGGAAGAAGTTCTCTTCAACTCACCAACATTTGGCTCAAATATTCTCTACCTTTCTCAACGGTCAACATCCAATACCACAGTGGTTGGTGGAAGGACGAACGGTACTCTTACCAAAATCTGGTGATTTGTCTATTCCAAAAAATTATAGACCCATAGCGTGTCTTAACACCTGCTACAAGCTATTCACTGGCATCCTCAAAGAGAGGATTTTGACATCCATCGAGCCAGTTTGGAGTGCAATAAGCGAACAGCGAGGGTGCAAGAGAGGTCTGGCAGGTTGTAGGGAGAACCTATTGATTGATAGGTGTATTACCCAAGACGCGATATTTTATCGACGTAACCTGTCAATGGCTTGGATTGATTACCGAAAGGCATTTGACTCTACAAGTCATGAGCTGATCATCAAGCTCCTTGAATGCTTAGAGGTACATCCGAACATTGTGAGATGCTTAAAGGAGCTAATGCTCATGTGGAGGACAAGGTTTGTTATAACATCCAACAAACAGCAAGTGATGACTAACATCATCTCGTTTGGAAGAGGAGTTTTCCAAGGAGACTCCCTAAGTCCTCTACTTTTTTGCATCTCCCTCTTGCCTCTGTCTGTATTACTCCGAGAAAAATACTCTGGATACATGTGTGGAAAACCCAGAAATAGAGTCCATAAGATCAACCATCTGTTTTATATGGACGATCTTAAGCTATATGGATCCAGCAAGGACGAATTAAAAATTCTGGTGTTTGCAGTAGCCGAGTACTCCAGAGCTATTGGTATGGATTTTGGATTAGATAAATGTGCTGTTATCCATTCAATTAAAGGGAGACAAGAAACAGCTGAAATGTCGAGCGACTCTGAGAATATTCAGCTCATTGGTGGCAATACCATTCATCACCTTGGTGTTGGGGAAACTTACACATATCTTGGAATTCCTCAATCGGAAAGTCAAGATTTGTGTGGGCTTAAAGATCATCTCCATATGAAATACCATGGTCTTCTCAGAAAAATTTGGGCTTCTGAACTATCTGGGAAGAATAAGATACAAGCCACAAACACATTAGCCATTCCTTTACTACTCTATACATTTGGAGCAGTTAAGTGGAATGTGAATGAGTTGAAGGAACTAGATAGAGAAACTCGCAAGATGATGACTATACATCGAAGTCATCATCCTAGGTCTTCCGTACCTCGCATTTACCTTCCACGCGATCGGGGAGGAAGAGGTCTTTTAAATTTAGAGTGTCTTCATCGTAGAATTGTTTTATCTGCAGCATGCTCAGTCATAAACAGTAGAGATCCTCTTATGCAATTTGTTCACCATCATGAAATTGCAAATGTTGGGGCGTTTTTATATCGAGCGGCAGAAAGAGCTGCAAGTGAACTTAGTCTCCCATTTGAAACCAGGGATATGGAACACGGTTTAGCATCTTTAACACCATTAATGCTTAAAAAACGTGTTAAGGAAGCAGAACATGCGCTTCTGTTACAGGAGCATATTGACAAGCCTGTGCATGGACGGTTTTTCAGTCTCATAAAAGAGTTGGGACTGTCTGGGGTTTTGTCATTTGCTTTCCTCAAGTCTGCTGGTTTGAAATCGGAGACTGAAGGATTTTTATTTGCTTGCCAAGATGGAGTGATAAATACTTTGGTGTATCGCAGTCGAGTGATGCATATATCTGTCGACAATACCAACTGTCGAGCGTGCAGGCAATACCCGGAGACACTTAGTCACATTCTAAGTGCGTGCCCGAAGTATGCATGTTACAGATATGTAGAAAGACACAATGCTGCGCTTAAGGTGTTGTATTATCACCTTCGACACCAATATGGTATAGATAAAGAACCCATCTTGCCGTATGCCCAGGGGGATCAGGAGTCCGTTGTGGAAAATGATCAGTGTAAGATCTACTGGAATTTTTCTTTTTCCACCACTCATCGTATCAGCGCCAATAAACCTGATATAGTGCTCCAGGATCATAAAAGTAAGGTCATTTGTGTGATAGAGTTTTCGGCACCTGCTGAGAGCAATATCACTCAAAAGGAGGATGAGAAGCGGACAAAGTATCAAGACCTTCTGTTTGAATTGAGTAAAATATATCCAGGCTACAGGGTCAGATTAATTGTTCTTGTACTCGGTTGTTTAGGAGGGATGCGAGCTTCATTTGTGAGCCAATTACAAAAAATTCCTAGCTGCGAGCACAAGGCTAATGCGTTGGCGGTTCGCATGCAGAAGGCTGTTCTTCTGAACTCTCTAAATCTGGTTCGGCAGCACTGTTCATTATAAGATCCTATTCGGTAGCTCTAAAAAAGCATCCAACAACGTTCTTGACCACCGCTTAAGAATATCGGCGGCAATGGGTGAGAACAACAGTGTAAGAAACGAAAATAACAACTCTAGTAAATGAATCACGCTTTTGCTTACCCTCCAGGACGGATGGAGCAATAGTGGATTAGAATATGTAAAGCAAGAATGGGAGAGGTTGTTTTAGTGAGGTATTACCACAGCACGTGGTCGAGTCCCACACGAACAAGTGCGTAAATGCATTTTTTCCTCTCCTAAACTTGTTTTGTAAAAAAAAAAAAAAAAAAAAAAAATAACAGTAATAATAATAATACGCACATTACTAAGAATAGTAATAATAATAATCATAATAATAATAATAATAATAATAATAATAATAATAATAATAATAATAATAATTATAATAATAATAATAATAATAATAATAATAATTATTATTACCAAGCAGCTCAAAGATACTGGTCCGACTTGGCTCAGTACTAAGATGACCATTACAGAACATCGTGTAGGTATTTGATCGGGTTGGTGAGGGACTTGTGGTACCCTTTACGGGATATCACAGAGTTTCTTAGCCGACTGGGTCGGGTACTTGAATGTCATTTGAGATGGGGTTTCTGATACCCCAATCGGGCGCCTCCCCAGGTGGCGGATAGGGGAAGGCCTCTCAGATATGGGAGGTACCGAGGAAATTAGAATACCCGGGGCGGACCAAAAGTCAGATAGGGGTGGGCACCCGATATAATTGTCCACTCTGTGTTGGGATAACCTCCCACACAGAGTATTTGCGGTTACGACGACTGTAACGCGCAGTGCCACCCACAATAGGTCTCTCTCGGATGGAGATCAGGGTTCAGTTGGGAGTGGCAATAGGACAGAACCCAGGCAACGACCAGGCATTGACCCGGGACAAGCTAAAGTACGTTTTAAATGGACGGACCAACTTCGGAAGGACATCATGCTATGTTGGCAAAACAGTAGTCCTTGCAGAAGAGGATACATGCTAAGGTTGCATGAGCGATGGGTCAATATGTACCCCCAATACGCTCAAATGACACCTCAGTATTTAAGAGACCAAGTATCCTTTCTGCGAAAAAAGGGACATGAAGCTTTTCTTCAGCAGGAAGAAGAAGAACCCTCCGAGAACCTTCAGGTTCCGACAGTAACACCTACACCAACGACCGAGGAAGGGAACATGAGGTCTAGGGAAACCAAAGTACATCTAAAGGTTTCCATTAAAATGGACAAAATCGCTGAAGGGAATAACGAGCTCTCATTACTCCCAGAGGATGTAGATCTCTGGGCATTAAATTGTGCTGTGTACGAAAAAGCAAAGGTCCTGCTTCGTGAAAGTAACAGAAAATCTGTTTCAGACTGCGTCGATAGGACCTTTAAACGAATCAGACAAGTACAGTTTAAGATTGGGGTGGCTCGAAGGCATGCTTCTCAATTGCAGAGTGTGATTGTATATCTTGAATCGAAAAGAAAATTTACATCCAGGGTTTTGGAAATAGCCCAGACTCTAAAAAGATTGCATCACACTCTGAAGAAATCGAAGTTGCAGACCATCAAGCAACATTGGATTGAGAAGATACGTTCTCTTGTTGTTATAAGAGAGCGTTTAGAACGGCGGGTTAAATGGATAAAGCAAAATAATACCTATGCTACTAATCCTTCTCGCCTGTTCAGTCCACTATCGCCAACTGTCGAAAGACCCCCATGTCGTGAAGAGATTGAAAACTTCTGGAGTAACATATATGGGAAAGCCCATTCAGTGAACGATGAAGAGTCATCCTTAACACTCTTTCGTAGCTTCTGTTTTAGACAGGGGCTTGACCATCCAGCAGAGGTAAGTCCATCAATTACTAAGGAGGAGGTGAGAAACATAGTTGCTAAAACGAAGAACTTTTCAGCACCCGGGCCAGATAAGATTAATAACTTTTGGTGGAAGAAGTTCTCTTCAACTCACCAACATTTGGCTCAAATATTCTCTACCTTTCTCAACGGTCAACATCCAATACCACAGTGGTTGGTGGAAGGACGAACGGTACTCTTACCAAAATCTGGTGATTTGTCTATTCCAAAAAATTATAGACCCATAGCTTGTCTTAACACCTGCTACAAGCTATTCACTGGCATCCTCAAAGAGAGGATTTTGACATCCATCGAGCCAGTTTGGAGTGCAATAAGCGAACAGCGAGGGTGCAAGAGAGGTCTGGCAGGTTGTAGGGAGAACCTATTGATTGATAGGTGTATTACCCAAGACGCGATATTTTATCGACGTAACCTGTCAATGGCTTGGATTGATTACCGAAAGGCATTTGACTCTACAAGTCATGAGCTGATCATCAAGCTCCTTGAATGCTTAGAGGTACATCCGAACATTGTGAGATGCTTAAAGGAGCTAATGCTCATGTGGAGGACAAGGTTTGTTATAACATCCAACAAACAGCAAGTGATGACTAACATCATCTCGTTTGGAAGAGGAGTTTTCCAAGGAGACTCCCTAAGTCCTCTACTTTTTTGCATCTCCCTCTTGCCTCTGTCTGTAGTACTCCGAGAAAAATACTCTGGATACATGTGTGGAAAACCCAGAAATAGAGTCCATAAGATCAACCATCTGTTTTATATTGACGATCTTAAGCTATATGGATCCAGCAAGGACGAATTAAAAATTCTGGTGTTTGCAGTAGCCGAGTACTCCAGAGCTATTGGTATGGATTTTGGATTAGATAAATGTGCTGTTATCCATTTAATTAAAGGGAGACAAGAAACAGCTGAAATGTCGAGCGACTCTGAGAATATTCAGCTCATTGGTGGCAATACCATTCATCACCTTGGTGTTGGGGAAACTTACACATATCTTGGAATTCCTCAATCGGAAAGTCAAGATTTGTGTGGGCTTAAAGATCATCTCCATATGAAATACCATGGTCTTCTCAGAAAAATTTGGGCTTCTGAACTATCTGGGAAGAATAAGATACAAGCCACAAACACATTAGCCATTCCTTTACTACTCTATATATTTGGAGCAGTTAAGTGGAATGTGAATGAGTTGAAGGAACTAGATAGAGAAACTCGCAAGATGATGACTATACATCGAAGTCATCATCCTAGGTCTTCCGTACCTCGCATTTACCTTCCACGCGATCGGGGAGGAAGAGGTCTTTTAAATTTAGAGTGTCTTCATCGTAGAATTGTTTTATCTGCAGCATGCTCAGTCATAAACAGTAGAGATCCTCTTATGCAATTTGTTCACCATCATGAAATTGCAAATGTTGGGGCGTTTTTATATCGAGCGGCAGAAAGAGCTGCAAGTGAACTTAGTCTCCCATTTGAAACCAGGGATATGGAACACGGTTTAGCATCTTTAACGCCATTAATGCTTAAAAAACGTGTTAAGGAAGCAGAACATGCGCTTCTGTTACAGGAGCATATTGACAAGCCTGTGCATGGACGGTTTTTCAGTCTCATAAAAGAGTAAGGACTGTCTGGGGTTTTGTCATTTGCTTTCCTCAAGTCTGCTGGTTTGAAATCGGAGACTGAAGGATTTTTATTTGCTTGCCAGGATGGAGTGATAAATACTTTGTTGTATCGCAGTCGAGTGATGCATATATCTGTCGACAATACCAACTGTCGAGCGTGCAGGCAATACCCGGAGACACTTAGTCACATTCTAAGTGCGTGCCCGAAGTATGCATGTTACAGATATGTAGAAAGACACAATGCTGCGCTTAAGGTGTTGTATTATCACCTTCGACATCAATATGGTATAGATAAAGAACCCATCTTGCCGTATGCCCAGGGGGATCAGGAGTCCGTTGTGGAAAATGATCAGTGTAAGATCTACTGGAATTTTTCTTTTTCCACCACTCATCGTATCAGCGCCAATAAACCTGATATAGTGCTCCAGGATCATAAAAGTAAGGTCATTTGTGTGATAGAGTTTTCGGCACCTGCTGAGAGCAATATCACTCAAAAGGAGGATGAGAAGCGGACAAAGTATCAAGACCTTCTGTTTGAATTGAGTAAAATATATCCAGGCTACAGGGTCAGATTAATTGTTCTTGTACTCGGTTGTTTAGGTGGGATGCGAGCTTCATTTGTGAGCCAATTACAAAAAATTCCTAGCTGCGAGCACAAGGCTAATGCGTTGGCGGTTCGCATGCAGAAGGCTGTTCTTCTGAACTCTCTAAATCTGGTTCGGCAGCACTGTTCATTATAAGATCCTATTCGGTAGCTCTAAAAAAGCATCCAACAACGTTCTTGACCACCGCTTAAGAATATCGGCGGCAATGGGTGAGAACAACAGTGTAAGAAACGAAAATAACAACTCTAGTAAATGAATCACGCTTTTGCTTACCCTCCAGGACGGATGGAGCAATAGTGGATTAGAATATGTAAAGCAAGAATGGGAGAGGTTGTTTTAGTGAGGTATTACCACAGCACGTGGTCGAGTCCCACACGAACAAGTGCGTAAATGCATTTTTTCCTCTCCTAAACTTGTTTTGTTAAAAAAAAAAAAAAAAAAAAATATATATATATATATATATATATATATATATATAATAGTATTAATAATATTAAAAATATCAATAATAATAATTATAATAATAGTAGTAATAATAGTAATAATAATAGTACTAATAATGCGCAAAAGAAACAAAACACTAATGCGTGAAAAATGGAATTTTTCTAAATTCCTTGTTTCCTGACATTTGTGTCAAAACAAGTCGAAACGGACCCACAGGTCACATCCGAAACAATGGTTGAAGGCGCGTGACGTAGTCTCTGCGGGGAGCAGGCGCCGGCCTGTCTGGACTACGTGGCTGCTGCGGGGGGAAAAAACTTAGAGGGGAGTACCAGTTTCTGCTGGCGGCAAAAGCTGGCCGAAAATCAGGCGCGGAAAAGGCTCTCAAACGGAGGAGCCGTGCAGGGGTTCTCTTCTGACTCCGCAAGGTTATGAGTATTTGACACATAACAAGTCCTCCCCCTTTAGGCCAGATATTGGTGACTGTCAGTTTGCTTATACAATACGTTCGCACTTCCTCCGAGGTGCATAAGGGCGATTGTCTCGATAGTTCATGCGTGGGCGGTCCCTCACAACGTAGCGCCCTCTGGCGTTACGCTCTCCTCCTTGTTCTCCATTGTAAAAATATAAGGAGGGTGAGTTAGACCCCGTTGGGGCGAACTCGTGATCGGTTCGGTTAGGAGCAAGGACTTGTGCAGTCCGATGCTCAAGAGTGTTGGTGGCCTCAGCTGAGGCGAGTGGATGGTGGGAGTCTGACCCTGCTGGAGCGGACTCTTGATTGGATTGGTCAGGAGCAAGGACTTGTACAGTCCGGGGCTCAAGAGAGTTGGTGGCCTCGGCTGAGGCAAGTGGATGGTGGGAGTCTGACCCTGCTGGAGCGGACTCTTGATTGGATTGGTCAGGAGCAAGGACTTGTACAGTTCGGGGCTCAAGAGAGTTGGTGGCCTCGGCTGAGGCGAGTGGATGGTGGGAGTCTGACCCTGCTGGAGCGGACTCTTGATTGAATTGGTCAGGAGCAAGGACTTGTACAGTCCGGGGCTCAAGAGAGTTGGTGGCCTCGGCTGAGGCGAGTGGATGGTGGGAGTCTGACCCTACTGGAGCGGACTCTTGATTGGATTGGTCAGGAGCAAGGACTTGTACAGTCCGGGGCTCAAGAGAGTTGGTGACCTCGGCTGAGGCGAGTGGATGGTGGGAGTCAGACCCTGCTGGAGCGGACTCTTGATTGGTTGGGCCAGGAGCGTGGACTTGTCCGGTCCTGTGTTCAGGGGCGTTGAGGGCCTTGGCTGAGGCGGGCCTACGCAGCACAGGGTCGGAAGCTGTGATCAACTGGTTGATGTGGACCTAAGTTGGCGTTGAAACGCTCCGCGGCGTTAGATAATTGGTGATTGCGTGCGTACACCCAATCACCTATGGAGTAGGGCGGTCGGTAGTTTGGTACTGCATAGCGATCTTGGTAACCCCTTTGGTTCAGGTTGGCCAAATCTTCGCGTTCGGCCGTAGTGCTCGGTTCTAGGGCAACTGGTAGGTCCCATTCATCGGGTGTCAGGATTTGACGCCCGAGAAATAGGTAGGCGGGGGGCATCCTGGTGGCCGCGTTCCTTCTTCGGCGCAGGGTGAAAAGTATGTCCGGAATGTGCTGATCCCAGGAAGTCTGATTGGACCCCGAGAGTCGGAGTCGAAGAGCCTTTTTTATTTCTTGGTTTCGCCGTTCCGTGGGGTTAGCTCGGGGGTGATACTCAGGAGTGGTCCAAAGGGTACACCCCCAATGCTTAGCGGCGTCTTTCCAGAGATTGCTCCTGAATTGAGGGCCGTTGTCACTTAAGAGACGTCGGGGATAGCCATAGCGCGAAAGGATTTCTCTGTGTAACACGTCGATGATCGTTGGGGTCTCAGAGTTCCGGAGCGGGAAAGCTTCTACCCATCTCGTGAATAGGTCTGTGACCACTAAAAGAAACCGGTGCCTCCTCGTGGTAACGGGGTAGGGACCCATTAGGTCAAGGGCCAAGGTATCCCAAATAATGTGAGCCGAGCGGGGCCGTAGGCCTACGGAGTCCTTACTGTTCACTGCCTTGGAGCAACGGCAGAGAGGGCACTGTGAGACATATCTCCGAATCTCCCGGACCATTCCAGGCCAGAAGAAATGCTGCTGGATACTAAACGTGGTCTCTTCGGTTCCAGGGTGTCCGGCTAGGGAGACGTCATGGTACTCCCAAATCACACGTTGGCGGAGCGCGAGGGGAACTCTAAGGAGCCAATGGGTATTGGTCGGACTTCGCTTCCAAAATCCTCTTTCATCGAGCTTGCTTTCCTCCAAGAACTTCTGGTCTTTGGGGCTAGAGGGCTTTTCTCTTTGAAAGTTCAGGAAGTCTCTTATCTGTCGCCAGATTGTGGGGTCCTCCTGTTGAGCCTCCGTGATGTCGGAGATCAAGGTGGGGGCTACGATGGAACTGATGACAGGTGTCTCAGTCGGAGGTGTCTGATTCGTCTGGTTTTGAGAGGGGAAAGCCATGCGCTCTAAGTCAGGCTCCCCAGGTGACTCTTCGTTAGGGTCCGGGGACCGGGAGAGAGCGTCAGGGAGTTCGTTTTCCTTGCCTGGGATGTGCTCGGTGCGGAAACTAAACTCTCCAAGGAACATATGCCATCTGGCGAGTTTGGCTCGACTGTCCTTCATATTGTCGAGCCAAGTCAGGGTTTTGCTATCAGTTCGTAGCACAAAAGGGCGATCTTCTAGGTAGGGGCGGTATTTTTTGATCGCCCAAATGACCGCGAGGCACTCCTGCTCGTTGCAGTGATAGCGGGTCTCCGTTGGGTTGAATTTTGCACTCCCGTAGGAGACTATGCGTCGTTTGCCGGAGGAATCTTCTTGGTAGAGAACGGCTCCCATACCAAGCGCACTGGCGTCGGTTTGTAGGATGAAGGTAAGGTCTGGGTCAGGCCGACTCAGCATGGCTGGGTTACGGAAAGCCTCTTTGACGGCGTCAAAAGCAGCGTCGTGTTCCGGTGTCCAACGGTAGGGGCGTTTGGGTGATAAGAGGTTGGTCAGGGGGGCAGAGACCTCCGAGTATTTGGGCACATACTCCATGAGCCAATTACAGGTCCCTATGAAGGATGCTAGTTCCTTCCTGTTTCGTGGGGGGTCTGCATTCTGAATGGCGTCTACATGTCGCGGCTGAGCGTGGTTACCACTTGCGGTAATGGTGTGTCCTAAGTAGGGCAAGCTATTTTGGCCAAACGCGCATTTGGTGAGAGAACAGGTTAGGCCAAAGACCATGAGCCTTTCTAATACGAGGGCCAAGTGTCGAAGATGAGTTTCCCAGTCGAGAGAATAAATCACTACGTCATCTAGGTAAGAGATGCAGAACTTGGCCCAGTATGAGGCCAGGGAGGATCGCATAAGGTTCTGGAATGTTCCAGGGGCATTTTTCAACCCAAAGGGCATTACTCGGAACTGGTACTGACCTCCGTCAGGAGTGGAGAAAGCCGTGTACTTCCGTGCCCCAGGGGCCATGGGAATCTGCCAATATCCGCTTTTTAGGTCTAGGGTCGTAAATATCTTGGCCGTTCCGAGGTCTTTTAAAATTTCGTGGATCCTTGGGAGGCATTGGGGGGCGTCTGTGGTTTGCTTGTTTAAGCGGCGATAATCGATGCAGAATCGATAATCGCCTCCTTGTTTGTTGGCTACCACGATAGCGAAGCTCCAGGGGGAAGTAGTTGGTTCGACTATACCCTCGGCAAGCATTTCCCTCATCTGCTCATCAATGAACTTCTTCTTGATATCGGAGAATCGGCGGGGAGCTTCGCGAAAGGGTCGAGGGTCTGCCAGCTCGATGTCATGAGTGATGGTGGGAGTCTGTCGGAGGGGTCCACCTTTGTGAAAGACGGACTTATAGGTCCCAAGAACCTGGCGCAGTCGGTTGACATATTCTGGGGGAACTGTGGACGATAGCTCGAAATCGATGGGGTCCGGTACCGAAATGTTGGAGACTGGCAAAGGGGTCAAGAAAATGCGTTGCCGCTCCTTGTTGCCTAGGTAGAGGCAATCGGTCCGGTGTTCGTGGTGAACGTCGTGCTCCTTAAGCCAAGCACGGCCCAAGATCAGGTCGGCCCGTAGCTCGTTGCACGCTTGGAAGGAACTTGGGTATTCCTGGTTTCCAATAATGGGTGCGAGGGGCACTGTCCCATGCAGACGGATAGTGACTCCGGTTGCAGCAAGGGCAGCTTGGGATGGTCCAGGTTGGAGGGAACTGCGCTCGGCTCCAGTGAGGATGGAGAGTTTCACGAAGTTATGAGAGGCGCAGGAGTCAATCTCGGCGACGACTTCGCGGCTTCCGAGTCGTACACGTGTCCGAGGCAGGTCCTGGGTTGAAGAATAAATAGAATTTAGGGTTGGCTGGACGAGGGACCGGCGGCGTCCTCTGTCGGTCTGCCCGCCGGTGCTCGCCAGTTTCCCTGGATCTGGGCCTTGTATACTGCACAGTCCCGGTGGTAGTGAAACTCCGGACAGTAATGGCAGGGGGGAAGTCGAGCCTGCCGGGGACCAGAAGTGTCTGGCGTGACTTTTCTTGGAGGCTCCTCTTTCGGAGGGTTGGGGCTCTTTTTAGGTGCGCAGTCAGTTTCATCTTGCTCAGCTTGGATGGCTGCTTCAAAGAGCTCGGCGAAAGTAGTTGGGGCTGTTGGTCGGACTAGCCGACGAATGGTAGGTTTCAGTGACTCCAGGAGGAGCGTGGTTAGGTTTGCGGGGTCTAAATTTAACTGAAGCCTTTTAGCTAATAGGGACTTCTGTTGTAAAAAGACTGCGGTAGGCTCCTAGTCCCCTTGCTTGTGCGAATACAAGAAGGCTTGGAGCCTCATGAGGACGGTTGGTCCGGCGTATTTCTTCAGTAGAAGATCCTTGAATTCTTCCCAGGAGTAGGCCAGGTCTCTGTAGATCGACCACCATTTTTGTGCCTCCCCCTTTAGACCTTGTCCCACTATTTGGGTCCGTTGATCTTCCGGGGTTTGGGCTTGTGAAAAATAGCGTTCGCTATTTGTGAGAAACCGCTGCGGGTCCTCGTGGTCTAGGCCTGAGAATTCTGGAAAGGGCGGTGGGGGGGACTGGAAGGCTCTGATTAATCCCATCCAGTCAGTAAAACTTAGGTTGCTAGGCATTGCCAGTGCAGGAACATTGCTTACGGTTTCTGCAATCGTTGAGGGGGGCGCAAGAGGCACCATGGGGTTTGATCCGAGATCCGAGGAACTAGGTCCTGGAGCCTGAGCACTAGGGTTATTCATGTTGTTAGTAGGGGGGTTGTTGGACGCCACCGGGTGTTGAATTCCACTCCCGGAAGTGGAGGGGGGAGAGCTTACTACAGAATTAGTAGCTCTTGATTGCTGCACAGATTGGTCTGGGCTCGGAATTTCGAGGGGTAGTGTTTGCGAGAGCCGGTGAGAGAAAAGAGGATTTCTCGAAAGGTCTGCTGCTCTCCGTGAAGGTAGGTCTCGTAAAGCTCGTTTCGAGGAGCCTGTATTAAGAGGTGTGTGTGGACTAGCTCTTTTTCGGTAGGGCGCCATTTATTACTGGTTCGCTCCGATGTCCATCGGAGATCTTGCCCCACGCTTTGGGCGTCAATTGTTACGATCTCTTTAGGGTTGATACCGTAACGGGGTGTGTTGAGGCGACGTAGCCAAGTGGGAGGTTGTGCGGAGAAATTCGTACTTCGCGGTTAATTGCACTTCGCGGATTTTCGCGGTTCGCGGTTTCCGCGACGGATATCACACACGCTTGGTGGCGCGGGGATATACTCGGCGGTTGTGGCGTTAAGGTTTCACACGCATGGAGGCGCGGGAACTCGTAACACCAGGTTGTGCGAAGAAATTCGCACTTCGTGGTTTTTCGCGGTTCGCGGTTTCCGCGACGGATATCACACACGCTTGGTGGCGCGGAGATATACTCGGCGGTTGTGGCGTTAAGGTTTCACACGCATGGAGGCGCGGGAACTCGTAACACCAGGTTGTGCGAAGAAATTCGCACTTCGCGGTTTTTCGCGGTTCGCGGTTTCCGCGACGGATATCACACACACTTGGTGGCGCAGGGATATACTCGGCGGTTGTGGCGTTAAGGTTTCACACGCATGGAGGCGCGGGAACTCGTAACACCAGGTTGTGCGAAGAAATTCGCACTTCGCGGTTTTTCGCGGTTCGCGGTTTCCGCGACGGATATCACACACGCTTGGTGGCGCGGGGATATACTCGGCGGTTGTGGCGTTAAGGTTTCACACGCATGGAGGCGCGGGAACTCGTAACACCAGGTTGTGCGAAGAAATTCGCACTTCGCGGTTTTTCGCGGTTCGCGGTTTCCGCGACGGATATCACACACGCTTGGTGGCGCGGGGATATACTCGGCGGTTATGGCGTTAAGGTTTCACACGCATGGTGGCGCGGGAACTCGTAACACCAGGTTGTGCGAGAAATTCGCACTTCGCGGTTTTTCGCGGTTCGCGGTTTCCGCGACGGATATCACACACGCTTGGTGGCGCGGGGATATACTCGGCGGTTATGGCGTTAAGGTTTCACACGCATGGTGGCGCGGGAACTCGTAGCACCAGGTTGTGCGAAGAAATTCGCACTTCGCGGTTTTTCGCGGTTCGCGGTTTCCGCGACGGATATCACACACGCTTGGTGGCGCGGGGATATACTCGGCGGTTATAGCGTTAAGGTTTCACACGCATGGTGGCGCGGGAACTTGTAACACCAGGTTGTGCGAAGAAATTCGCACTTCGCGGTTTTTCGCGGTTCGCGGTTTCCGCAACGGATATCACACACGCTTGGTGGCGCGGGGATATACTCGGCGGTTATGGCGTTAAGGTTTCACACGCATGGTGGCGCGGGAACTCGTAACACCAGGTTGTGCGAAGAAATTCGCCCTTCGCGGTTTTTCGCGGTTCGCGGTTGGTACTGCACGGTGGGGCGTGGGGACTTGTGCACACGACACTGTGCAGTGCTACACACGCTTGGTGGCGCGGGAGCACACAACACTGGTAAAATTTTACTTACTTTTGTTGAGGAGAAATAATGTAGGCGAAACTTTGGAAAAAACGTCTTTATTAACACACAGAGTGACAGGGATGCTCACGGTTTGACGAACCGAAAGGGACTGGCTGACAGCTCTGCGAGAACGGTTTATAAAGGGAAAAACTCTATGCAAAAAAAAATCCCATAGAGAAATTTCCCTTTCCCTACGCCCACAAGATTCTGGAAGTTTCTGGAAACTTCCGGATTCTTTCCAGAGAATCAGGCCCCATAATAGAAGCACAATAATTATAATAATATAAATAATGTTAATAATATTAATAATAATAATAATTATAATAATAATAATAATAATAATAATAATAATAATAATAATAACAGTAATAATAATAATACGCACATTACTAAGAATAGTAATAATAATAATAATAATAATAATAATAATAATAATAATAATTATAATAATAATAATAATAATAATAATAATAATAATAATAATTATAATAGTATTAATAATATTAAAAATATCAATAATAATAATTATAATAATAGTAGTAATAATAGTAATAATAATAGTACTAATAATGTGCAAAAGAAACAAAACACTAATGCGTGAAAAATGGAATTTTTCTAAATTCCTTGTTTCCTGACATTTGTGTCAAAACAAGTCGAAACGGACCCACAGGTCACATCCGAAACAATGGTTGAAGGCGCGTGACGTAGTCTCTGCGGGGAGCAGGCGCCGGCCTGTCTGGACTTCGTGGCTGCTGCGGGGGGAAAAAACTTAGAGGGGAGTACCAGTTTCTGCTGGCGGCAAAAGCTGGCCGAAAATCAGGCGCGGAAAAGGCTCTCAAACGGAGGAGCCGTGCAGGGGTTCTCCCCTGACTCCGCAAGGTTATGAGTATTTGACACATAACAAATTGTTTTAATTCTTTAATAAATCAATTTATACAGTCTGGACCGCGATAAGATTTAAATTCTAAGAGAGAATCATCAAAGTTACACTGTAAATAAAAACCAACACTAGTGGGAATGTGTTTCTGATACACATTTGTAGTAATACAAGGCTCTAAAAGACTTTTAATGTCGGCATAAATTGCGAAAGGTACATTTGCTTTATTTTTGTAATTTTTAAATTTTAGAATTTTATTTTCTTCTTCAGGAAGAATTACTCTACATTTATTAATATTTTCGAAATCTGCCTTATGTTTATTAAAAGAGTTTTGATGTCTGAAATGACAAAGACATCTATCACATATCAAAGTTTTATTATGATCTTTTGTTAATTGTGATTTTATTAATTGAGATAAATTTCTAATATATGCAAAACGATAAAGTTCCCTGCTAAAAAAATTCGATAGAAAACGGATAAAACCCGGATATAAGTAGGGTTCTATCAATTTCTATCGTAATTCTATCCGGTTTTTGTCCCCGTTTTATATCAGGTTTTTATCAGTTTTTTATTCGGGTTTCATCAGGGTTCTATCCGGGTTACCAAAATTTTGCTACATGGTTTTTACATGGGTTTTATACGGTTTCTATATGGATTCAATCTGTTTTGTATCTGATCGCTTACATTACTTTTAATCGTCTTTTATCCGGTTCTTATAGCGATTGTACTTGTTTTATATCCCAATTATATCCGGTTTTTAGCAGGGTCTTTAAAATTCTGCTATCCGGTCCCTGTATGGGTTTTATAAGGTTTCTATCTATTTTGTAGCCTGATACAAAACAGATAGAATGCGAATAGAATTCAGATAAAGCCCAAATAGAACCCGGATAGAAGAGGGTTTAACTGGATAATATCGTAATTGAATCCGGTTTTTATCCGGGTTTCCCTGTTTCATACCTGGGTTTTGTCGGTATTCTATCCGGGTTCTTCAAGGTTTTCTATCCGCTTCCTATATGGGTTCTCAACAAAAAAAAAATTTAATAGTTTAACTTATTTTTATATACTTTGTTTATTGGAGATAGCATTATTTATTCTTTATACCCAATGGGAAATTGCCATCGGTTACTATTAGTTAAATAACGTGCAAGAATGGTTGCCAATAGATTTCATCTTGTCAAACTATTGGCAGCCACTATTGGACCACCATTGAAATAACGAACAAATAAGTTGTTTAAATTTATTTTTACAACTCTATGAACATAGAGTTGTTTAAAAATCTTCTGCCAATACTTGGCTAAGAAGATTTCAAAATGTAATTCCACATTTGGTTTGTATTTTCAACGGTACAGAATAGGGTCTTATATAACAGAGCTGAAGCAAACCATTCATGGGAAAGGCAGTCCGATGCGCGCCCTGCTGCCACTTGTCGAAACCATAAACGCGTTAGGATTCTTGGCGAGCAGACGAGGCATAGCTGCAACAAGAATCTTCTTAATCAAATAAAAGAAAATAAATATAATAATACCCAATTTTTAAACATTCTTGAATTAGAATCGCTTTCTGAATATTAATAAAAAGTAATATGCTTAATTTTGAACAAATAATTCTAATAAATACCTTCCTTAAATATAAGTATTAAATTTTTGAAGATTCTAAAAAACTCTTAAAGTAGTATCTTAAACCCATAAATTCATGTTCTAAATTTACTGTAACTGATATTCATTTCTTAGAAATTATTATAAAATTAATTTATTCTAAAGAAATCAAACAGAATTTAAAATGATAAAAAATAAAACTTTAGTATTAAAAATAATATTAAATTTGGATCTTACCTTTCAATTATCAGTTAGTTAAATTAAACGCTTTAAAGAAGCAAATTGTTTTAAATAATTATTCATAAAAATAAAAATATACGCAGAAAAAAATGAAATTTTGTTTGTGAAAATATATTTTTTTTAAATTTGAAGGCGAATTAAAAACTTTTTTAGTTTTCAGAAATTTAAAAAAATTTAATTACATTCAAGGTAATAGTAAATTTGAATCATATCTTAAAAAAATTTTGTCCCTTATTTAGCTTTTATAAAACAGCGGTTTTTCTTAAAAACAATCATTTAAACAAGTAAAAACATGAACAGCAAAACTTCTAAGTTTACTTTTAAAATTAAAAAATAAAAATTTTATTAATCAAATGTTTTTATTTAAAAACTTTAACCTTAAATTAAGAAAAAATTTAATTAAAAAAATTAATAAAATTTTGCTTTTCTAAAACACTTTTTTTAGAATGAGTTGGTCATAACAATAAAAATATACGCTGAAAACAAAATTTTTTTTGAAATTAAAAAGCAAAATCTCTAAATTACAAGGTTAATTTAAAGTTAAAGAAATATTAAATAAATATAGAACACTGAAAAATATAATTCTTAAAATATTTATAAATTTGAGTGATATATTAAAATCATTCAATTACAGAAATTACTCTTTTTCAAAGTAATTGTATAGAATATATAAAACTAATGACGTAAAAAAATTTAATTTGTTTTGAAAAACAGAGAATGTCATTTTTGCTAGTTTAAAGTTAAATTAAATATTTTTTATTCTAAATAAATTAAACATATTTTGTTATATCAAAAATAATATAAACTTGAATCAGAATTGCAAACAGACATCAACTGTCTGTAAAACGAATAATTACGAGTAATAAAAAAATATGAAAGTTTATTTTGAAAATAAAAATAAATAAATAAAGCATGGAAAAATGGTTAATTTTAATTTTAAAAAAGAAACATTAGAACTTTTCAGAATAAATGCAATTAATTATATTAAAAATAACATTAAACTTGGATACTAATTACATAATCATTTATCTTAATTTATCTCTTTTGTAAAGCTATTATTTTTACGAAGAATAAACTATTCAGTACCTACATTATTAATATAAATACAGAAAAATCAAATTTTTTTTTAAATAAGAAAATCTGTTTTAATTGAAATAATTGCTAAATAAATTTAAACTTTTTATTGTTTTAAAAATAATATTAATTTCAAATCATAACGACAAATATTCATTTATTCTGATTTAGCTCATCAAAGAAAATTTTTTTTTTTCAAAAGAAAAATAATTCAAAACAACAAGTATAAGAACAGTAAAAACTTAAGTTTGCTTTCAACATTTTAATTTTTTCTGTTTATTTTTTACTAATTTTTTTTAAAAGCAATAGTATTTCTAAAAAGGATATGTATATAAATTCTAAACCCAAATCTAATATTTTTTTAAAATTAAAATTTTTTATAGGTACTTAATTACAATTTTTAATTTTTTAATTGAGCTTTCAATTTTTATACATCTTATATTTATTTTTTATTTAAATTTTTTTAAGTTTTAAAGCAATTACTAGTTTTTTTCTGGGCATATTTTTATTATTTAAAATAAATATTATTTAAAAACAATAACGTTTTATAAAAGCTAAATTGAAATAAATTATATTTTTAAATTAGAATCTAAATTTAATAATATTAATAATAGCATTAATTTTAAATGCTTAACATTTTTTTAATTTCTTAACAATTTTTAATTAACAATTTTTCCATGCTTTATTTATTTATTTATTTTTATTTTCAAAATAAACTTTCATATTTTTCTGTTCATATTCTTTATTAATCGTAATGAGTTTATGAATCCCGGACAAAACCCACTTTCCAATCAGTTCTACTACTGTCATATAAAACCCGGATTAAACCGGATAGACGCCAACACTATCACTTCCGGATTAAAACCGTATAGCTTCCGTATTGTAAGCTGTTTGACATTTTTTAATTTTATTTTCTTGACGAATAAAACCCGAGTAAAACCGGGTTGAAACTATTTCTTTGTTGACAACCACATAAATCCCGGTTAAAACCCACTTTTCAACCGGTTTGATTTTTGTCATATAAAACCCGGATGGAACCGGATAGGAGCCAACACTATCACTTCCGGATTAAAACCGTGTAGCTTCCCTATTGTAAGCTGATTGACATTTTTTAATTTTATTTTCTTGACGAGTAAAAACCGAATAAAACCGGGTTGAAACTATTTCTGTGTTGACAACCACATAAATCCCGGATAAAACCCACTTTTCAACCGGTTTGACTTTTGTCATATAAAACCCGGATTGAACCGGATAGGCGCCAACACTATCACTTCCGGATTGAAACCGTGTAGCTGCCGTATAGTAAGCTGATTGACATTTTTTAATTTTATTTTCTTGACTAGTAAAACCCGAGTAAAACCGGGTTGAAACTATTTCTGTTTTGACAACCACATAAATCCCGGATAAAACCCACTTTTCAACCGGTTTGACTTTTGTCATATAAAACCCGGATTGAACCGGATAGGCGCCAACACTATCACTTCCGGATTGAAACCGTGTAGCTTCCGTATAGTAAGCTGATTGACATTTTTTAATTTTATTTTCTGGACGGGTAGAATCCGAATAAAACCTGGTAGAAACTGTTCTTGTATTGACAACTACATAAATCCCGGATCAAACCTACTTTCTAACCAGTTCCACTCTTGTCATATAAAACCCGGATTGAACCAGATAGACGCCAAGATTATCACGTCCGGATTGAAACCGTGTAGCTTCCGTATAGTAAGCTGATTGAAATTTTTAAATTTTATATTCCTGGCGGGTAAGACCAGAATAAAAACGGGTAGAAGTTATACTTGTTTTGACTAATATAAAACCCGGATAGAATCCACATCAAAAGCGACATTTGTGTTATGTTTTTATATATGTTCCGGATTAAACCCGTATAGAACCGTACAGAATATCACCACTTATTTTTATTTTAATTTCATAACCCGGATAAACCCCGACTTCAACCTTATTGGATCCGTAGATTTTAAATAGTTTCCGAATAAAAACCGGATACAACCAACTAGAACCTGAACTGGGTTTTATCTGCAGTCTTTTCGGATTCTATCTGTTTCTTATCGGATTTTTTTAGCAGGGTTTCTCACTTTCTTCATTTAAACCTATTTCAGTGTTCTCAATCATTAAAAGATGTATTGTTGGTTTACTTGAATGAATGTTACTTAAATAAAGTGGGACTTTTGTAACTTTTTTCTCTATTTTATAAATGCCATATACATTATGGGATTATGTCACAATATATTTAAAATTAATATTTTTAAACTTATTTTCAAAATATAATTTTTAACGCATTTATTAAACGATTTAAAATATTTCAAATATTCTAAATTTGAATTTTAATGAAACAAGTGTTGGTATAATTTTTATTCTAACAAGGAGAACCAGATATTTTGAGATTTAAAATATTTATTTTATTTCCAGTAATTAAATTTCGTAAGTTTTGACAATTAAAATAAACTTCTATTGTTTATAATTTTCGGCAAGGATGATAAAAAAAATTATGATTTTTATTTAGAAATCAATTTTTTTTAAATTAAATAAAAAATAGTACCTAGATAAAATGCATAACAGTTTCTGTTTATAATTAAAAAAAAAAAATTAACCAATTTTGTACTCTGAAAAATTATAACACACGAGACAAATATAACAAAAATAAAGGAAAATATTTTAAATATTTATCTAACTTTAAATTTTAAATAAAAATAATGAATGCAGGGATCACAGTATGAATCTTCTTATGAAGATTTTAACTAAGAGTCAAATCATTATATTTCAACTTAGTCAATTTAAAGACCTTACAAAATTGCTGTATATAAGGTTTTCAAAGTATTGGAAAACCGTCACTTTTACGCTCTTCTTTAAACAAGGTTTTCTTTATTTATTTCATTATTACAGTTACTTTTATTACTTAAAAATAAAGATTCGAAAAATTTTTAACATTGTAGTATAAATTAAATTAAATTTTTTCATATTCTAATCAATTGTAATGTATAATAAAAATGTGCATAAAAGTGTGATTTTTCTAAACCTTCAAAGGTAAAAAATTAATTTTTGATTGATCTATAAAATATTTATTTAAGATAATGTCAAAAATAAGTTGCTGAAACATTAGTCTCTAGTATATTTCAAAATAAAAATTTTCAAAAAATAGGGTGCTTCCGACTTACTTGAAATATAATGGCTTTACCTCTAATAAAAAAAACCAGCAAAAATTAGAATTTAATTTTAATTTGTGCTACTTGCACTTTTAATGAGTAAAAGTTAAAATAAATTATAAAATTTATATAAATAAATATTATGTAGGTTGATTAAAATGTTAATTAATTGAAAGTTAGATCTTTTAAATTTGGAATGAATTAAATTAAAACATGATTAACATTGTAATATTTTGAGTTATTAAAATTTTGATAGATTAAAATTTAGATTAATTAAATTTTAGTAAAAATTAAATCTTTGGAAATATACCTATGTTTTATTAAGTTTCAAAAAATATATACATATAATAATATGCATAAAATTTGCTGTCAATTAAACTGTGCTCTAAAATATACGTACCGAAATGAAAATCATATAAAACAGTTTATGTTTTGACACTGATGGGCACTAGAAAGTCTGCGCATCGGTTTCAAAGTCTGCGACTTAGTCGCGCATCGGTTTCAAAGTTTGCGACTTAGTCGACTACTTCTTATAAACCGTGTTTTTTATTCTCTATTTCTAAATTCTAATACACAAGTAATTTAAAATTACGTCAACATTTTTTTAAAATCTAAATCAGTTTTCTCTAGAGTTTAGAAAACTGTTTATAGCAATAAGATTCCTTAAAATTATTCAATAGTCGCAGAGATATTAAATATCTTTTTCTAAATATTTCCTTATGCATTAAAATTTAGATTTCGTTGATAACTTTATAGAAAACAGTTTTATAATAATTAGAACCCTATTTTTTCTATTACTAGGTTTCTAAAATGTATTCAACTTTCATTTAGTATTTCTTTCATAGTCATAGAAGAACTCAGTGACTTTGCAAAATCGTCGCCTATATCCAAGATATCGAGCAATATTTAGACAACTTATTTTTTCCGTGTATATTCTTGATAAACAAAAGCCGACAAAACGCATGATTTTTAAACATTTAAACTTGTGATAGAAAATCTAATATGGAATGTACCATTTAATGATAAGAATAAAATTCCTGGAAAAATATCCAATATTTTAATAAACAAATCTCAGGAAGCAATAAATTATATTTTTTCTTTAACAAAAGCAGGCAAAATTCATGATTTTTAAACATTTAATAATAAAAATAAGATGCCTGGAAAAATAATTATTAAACAAAACTCTGGAAGCTATAAATTATATTTGTTTTTAACAAAAGCCGACAAAATTCATGTGATAAAAAAAAAGTCCGCTCTGGAATGCACTATAAGGAAGACGGTCAAAACAAACCTTCAACGGAATGTGGGACCGTAAATCTCGATTGCGCAACACCTTTTTTAATTTCTTTATTTTAATTAGACTTATTCTTTCTCACTATTAAAAATAATTATTAATAAACAAAAGCAATAAATTATAAACAATTGACAAATTCTTAGAAATCGGAAACCATTATCTCAATATATGGCACTCCATACTTTTAACTTCCGGTACCCTCAGACGGATACACACGTGCTTAGCTCACACACATATGCACTAACACATCTTGATCGAGAACGCAGCTAGTATATCTACCAGGTCCGGATTGGCCGGTCGGGAAAATGGGAAAAATCTCGGTGAGCCGCTCTTTTTTGGCAGTGGGTGGGCTGGTATTTCTTTAGAGCTTGTACAAAATAGGGCCCCTTGTAAAGCGGCCCTATTTTACTTTAAAGCATAAATATGTTGTAATTTATTTTGTTTAGGGTCTGTACTAAAATATTCCGATGGTTTAAAGTGTTCAAAAATATGATTAATTTCTTATAATAATAGAATATTAAGTAACAAGGACATAAAGGCAGCCATTTGTTTACGTTGATGTTTGCAGTACGACTGAGTCGTACACGAGTATCGAGTACGCAAACATCAATGTTAACAAATTGGACTGTCTTTATTTCTGTGTTGCTTACTGTAGTTTTTATTCCAAAGGCACAAACGAGGTGCTTTTAGAGGGTCCCAAACATTTTCTCTAAAACTCAATTGTCAGAATATCCATTTGACCGAAATTTATTTATCCAAAATTGCATTTATCAGAAATCTCATTTATCCAAATACGTATGTCTCGGAAATCTCATTTATCCGAACTTGGAATAAACAAAAATCTAATTTGTCAGTAATTTGTATTATCTAAAATCTTCTTTATCAAAAGTTGCATTTACCAGAATTCTAATGTTTTCGAGATTGCATTTCTCAGAAATAGCATTTGTCCGAAATTGCATTTATCAGAAATTTAATGCTTCCGAAATTACAGTTCTCAGAAATCGCACTTATTCAAAATTGTATTTATCAGAAATCTAATTTGTGGGCTATGTAATTTACTAAAAAACTTACTCAACAGAAATTTCAATTATCAGAAATGTCATTCATACAAAAACGCATTGATCGAAAATCTTATTTGTCCGAAATTGCATCTAACAAAAATCTAATTTTTCAGAAATTTCAATTGTCAGAAACCTCTTTTATCAAAAATTGCATTTATCGGAAATCTCATTAGACCGAAAGTTAAATTATCAAAAATTTCATTTATTATAAAAACCATTTATCAGAAGTCTCATCTGTCTAAAATAGCATTTATAAATAATCTAATTTTTCCGAAATTGAATTTCTAGGAAATCGTATCTGTTCGAAATTACATTTATCAGAAATACTAATTGTCTGAAAATTCATTTATCAAAAATCTAATTTGAGAGAAATTTCAATTATCAGAAATCTCATTTGTTCAAACTTACATTTATGGGCATATCTCTGGAACCTTTAACTTTTATGTCCCTTGCATATATTTTGATAATTTCAATCAATTTTTACCTGACTTTTGTTGGGAATATTAATATTTGATACGATGAATTATTTCCAAAAGATTACACATTGATTTATTAAATAGATAAATAACACATGTTTTTAAAGTTAGTTAAACGGTAAAGATATTTGTGCATGAAAATTAATATTTTGTTTATTGTGAAGAAAGTTATATGTTTTTAAAAGTTGTCCCTCACTTTTAACCTTTTCGACCGTAATCGTCATATTTATCATTTTTCTTGAATAAGACTATTGGCACACCAAAATAGTTTATGGGAAATAAAAGTTTAAATAATTAGAATTATTTTGAGACATACTAAAATGATGTGCTTCATGTCTTCAAAAAACTATTCTAATTTAAATAACAGAAAACACGTGTATACAAAATTTGACAACGACCGTAATACGAGTGATACTTCACGAAAATCAAATAAAAGTATTCAAAAAGTACTTACATATATTTTTACGAGTACCATTTAACATTGTGTGAATGTGCTTTGAGAAAAAATACTTTATTGCAATGATAATGTAAAAATATTTATCAATTACGGTAGACCGTAATCGACCGAAATTTTTTAGATAGAAATTGTTAACTCCGAAGTTGCCGATTCTAATGTTTTCAATAGAAATTGTCATTAATTAAAACCTGAAGGTTAAGTTTTAATGTTTATTTTGAGATTGATTTTCACACAAAAATAGAACTTTATTCCTTTATTTCTAGTGTATTACTATTAGTATTTTACTATTCTTATAAATATTGAAAATATTAAACAAACTTATCTTTTTTTAAAAATGATAACCCCTCAAGCAATTCATTTCAACTGTTTTTTATCCTGAAAAGCAACCACCTGTTGAATATTTTTTTTGTTACAGGTTAAAAATTATTTGTAATTTTAAATAATTTATAACTTTTTTAAGACAATTAGATTTATCTGTCCATTTGTATAATTTGGAAGCTTAGCACTTGAAGTTTATGTGGACAAAGTTTCAATACTGTGCTACAAAAAAAAATAAAATATTTTTTCTTATTAAAAAGTTAAAGGTTCCAGAGATATGCCCTTATAAGAAATCTCATTAGTTTGAAATTCCATTTATCTAAAGTCTTATTTAACAGAAATTGCATATATGTGACGATTTATGTTGAAAGGGACCTTTACACAACAAGAACATTAGGCTAACTTTTCGTGCACTGCGCAACGGAATACTGAGCCTAATGTTATTGTCGCGTAAGGTCTCTTTCACCAGAAATCGTGACATATAAGAAATCTCATTTGTTTGAAAGATAAATTGTCAAAAATCTAATTTCTACGAAATTGCTTTTGTCGGTAATATAATTTGACAGAATTATTAATTACCAGAAATATCATTAATTTAAACTTGCATTTATCAAAAAACAAATTTGTGCAACATTGCTTTTATCACACATCTAATTTAACCAAAATTGCATTTATCAGAAATCTAATTTATCAGAAACCTCATATATGGTCGATTCTTGCGTAACTGCCCGATTTCAAGATAAGTTTTGGTAAAAAAAAAAAAATTTTTTTATTCAATGTTTCTCTGCACTTATTTTTTTTATTAGGGTATAATATAATTATATTTTAAACGATTTTACTACAACTATATTTATACGAAAATAATAGCAAATTTTTTAAAATTGGCTGCCATGTGGAGCTGAACCGCATCCTTTTATTGTCAATATATTGTACAAAATAATAATTTCTTCTTGATATTTTGCTAAAACGAAAATAAATAATAAATTAATAAATTATTTTATATTCTAAAAGTATTTTAGATATTAGTTAACATATATAAAATTTTATAAAAGAACAACAAATACAATATTTAATAATGAATATTTCGTTTTATTTTTTGGATAATTTGAAATCGAGATCGAGCAGTGTAATCCGGCATTGCTAAACTACTTTATAGAATAATATTTTAAAATAACCACCACAGATAAAAAAGTTTCTCTGCATGAAGCACACTGAACACTTCATATAGGCCATGGAGCTGAAATTTTACGTGATACCATGGAGCTGAAATTTGACATTTATTCTAACCTCACTTCTACAATATTGCAAAATAAATCTATTCCTTTTGCAGATCGCTTGTTTCACATGAAAACTCCAAGAAAATGGTAACAATACTATCAAATAGTTGTTACAGTAATATAATAGTAATTACATGGATCTGAACGCTTTTTTTGTACACATGCGATTTTCACAAAAATAATTTCTTTAAGCAAAAATTTTTCTTTTTTAAAACTTTTTTCACATGTGATTTAGTGCTAATGGATCAAAATTGAGATTTAACTTATTAGAAGGCGTAATAACTAAACACATGACACCTTAATTACAAGTCTACAGATTGCGTTCAAAAATTGGAAAAATTGAGGGACAAAATATTTTTACAGATTCTAAGTCTGAAAAAGGTATTATAAAGTTCAATATAAACCTAAATTGTTCATAAATATAGACACTTTATGCTTGAAAAAGGCTGAGTTATAATAATAATATTTTCACCGAAAATTATTCAATTAAAGTTAACATTTTGCAAAAGGGACACGCCACGGAGCTGAAATTTCAGCAGTTATAGTGCAATATAATAGAAGTTATAATATATATATTTATGTATATTTGGTTTTCAGTTACTCTCATATATACCTTTAAAATTCACTAATACACTTCAGAATATATTTTTAATTCAGGTGTATTTTTTCAACGCCGCCAAGTAGGGCAGTTAGGTAAGAATCGCCCATATCCAAAAAAGCATTTATCCGAAATCTCTTTTGTCCGAAAGTTAAATTATCAGAAATCTAATTTCTCCTAACATGCATTTACCAGAAATCTCGTTTGTCCGAAAGGTAAATTATCAGAAATCTAATTTATCCAAAATTGTATTTATCAGAAATTTAATTTATCCGAAATACCATTTATCTGAAATCTCGTTTGTCAAAAAATTGAATTATCAAGAATTTCACTTATTAAAAATTACATTTATCAGTAATCTCAATTGTAAGGATTTTCAATTACCGAAAATCTAATTTAGTAGGGGAGAGGGCCCCAAGTTGGACACCCTATCGATTTATTGCTGTAGAATTCCAACCGAATAAAATATATTAAAATGTTTTATACCGGACGAAAGTACAATTTATAAGGTAACGTATGGCCACAGAGATAAAATTTTATTTTGAACATAAACATTTTTTAAAGCATTTTTTCTAATTGTTAAAATTTTCTGTCTAAAAAAAAGTGGCCCCAAGATGGACACCTTCTTAAAAGTCTTTGAAAATGATAGTAAATAAAAAATTAACATCGTGTAACAATTCTATTCTAAGTTTTAATCATTTTACGGAATTTATCAAGAAATAAAATTTCTAAAAACTTCAATTTAATAGCTTAACAGTAAAAAGTAATAAAATATCGAAAAATATCAATATAATAAATTCTCTAACGATAAAATCACATTTTATGGTGGAAAATAAAAAATTTTAATTAATTGGCTCAAAAAATTATTGAAAAAAGTGTAAAATCGAAAGTATGCAAAAAAATACATTGAGATTTTAGGCCTGTCCATTTTAGGGTACATGACACCACTTTTTTAATCCCCAGTAAAAATATATATGTTGTGGGCAAAGCCCGGAGTGCGGGCAATCCGCGAAATGCCCGGCCACTCCGCAGTTTGCCCGAGCGTTTTTGGGCAAAGTCAGAAGTACCACTTTTATCTCAAGCTTTGCCCAATATCTGGCGGGCAAACTGCGGAGTGCCCAATTAATTAATACTGAGGACAATTAACAGAAATGACTAATACCAATCAAATACCATTCATAACGTTATTAGACAAACTGACGGTCTTCTAATACATTTTGTAAACAATACATCACAATCAAACAGATTTTACGTTAAAAGAAATAAATATTAACTTACCAATAACTATTAGTTTTTATTTATTAATTCTTATTAATGTGGTATTTCTAAACAGTTTTCATGAGTATATAATGAAATACAATATTATAATAATAAATAATAGAACATACAAAATAATATAAATAATCATGAAACATAATTCGTTATTCAAATATTTGATTTCGAACATTGCCCAAGGCAGCTTGGGCACTCCGCAGTTTGCCCGCCAGATATTGGGCAAAGCTCGAGATAAAAGTGGTACTTCTGACTTTGCCCAAAAACGCTCGGGCAAACTGCGGAGTGGCCGGGCATTTCGCGGATTGCCCGCACTCCGGGCTTTGCCCACAACATATATATGAATACTGAATTAGTAAAATCATTTTAGAATATTATTATACGATAAATAAAGAATATTATAACGTTCAGTACTCATTCTAAATCATAAATTTAAATAACTTTACCAACTTGAGAAAAAACTGTTACAAAACTTTTTTAGACACAAAATTACGTGGTATGTGTAGAAGAAAAACCAACTGGTTTTTTTTCTTCAAATGTGCATCAAAATGTTCGTCTATACAAATAACAAATATGACAGAAAGCATAAGGCGCTGTCACCTTAAACAAAAATTTTATACGAAATGTCCATCTTGGGGCCCTGTCCATCTTGGGGCCCACTCCCCTAGTAGTATTTTTTTTTAATCTAATTTGTTCAAAATTGAATTTACCAGAAATCTCCCATGTCCGAAATTTCATTTATCAGAAATCTAATTTATCCAAAGTATCATTGAATGTAAATCTCGTTCTTCAAAAAATTAAATTATTACGAATTTCATTTATTAAAAATTGTATTTATCAGAAATCTCATTAGTTCGAAATTGCATTTGTCAGAAACCTAATTTATTAGACAAAGCATTTAACAGAAATCTCATCTTTTCGAAATAGCATTTATAAGAAATCTAGTTTTCGCAACCTTGTATTTATCAAAAAACCTATTTATCCAAAAGTGCATTTTACAGAAATCTCATTTGTTCGAAATATTATTTATCAGAAATTTCATTTGTCAAAAATGTCAATTATCAGTACTCTTATTTATCCAAAATATAATTTATCAAAAATTGAATTCATCAGACTTCTTAGTTGTCCGAAATTGCATTCAACAGAGATCTTATTTGTCATAATTTCCAATTATCAAAAATCTAATTTGTCCAAAATTACATTTATCAGAAATCTTATTTGTCACATCTTGCACTTATCAGAAATCGCATTTGTCCGAAATCGCACTTATCGGAAGTCTTATTTGTCCAAAAGATTATTCTCCATAACCTTCAATTGTGCGAAAGTCCAAGTACAAGAAATCTCATTTTCCCAAACTTTCATTATCCCAACATTTCTCTTTGTAAGCGAGTTGCCCATCCCTGGTCTACAAAAAGAATTGTTGGGATAATAGAAGTTTGGGAAAATGAGATTTCTTGTACATGGACTTTCGCACAATTGAAGGTTATGGAGAATAATCTTCTGGATAAATGAGACTTCTGATAAGTGCGATTTCGGACAACTCAAAAGTCTGATAAATTTAATTTTTGATAAATTAGATTTTTGAAAAATTAAAATTTGGATAAATGAGGTTTTTGATAGTTGATTTTTTTGACAAATGAGATTTCTGATAATTGCAATTTCTGAGAAATGAGATTTCTGATAAATGCAATTTTCGATACATAAGAGTACTGATAATTGACATTTTTGACAAATGAAATTTCTGATAAATAATATTTCTGACAAATGAGATTTTTGTAAAATGCACTTTTGGATAAGTGGGTTTTTTGATAAATACAATGTAGGGAAAATTAGATTTCTTATAAACACTATTTCGGACAGATGAGATTTCTGCTAAATGCTTTGTCTAATAAATTAGGTTTCTGACAAATTCAATTTCGGACTAATGAGATTTCTGATAAATACAACTTTTGATAAATGAAATTCGTAATAATTTAATTTTTTGAAGAACGAGATTTCTATTAAATGCTATTTTGGACAAATTAGATTTCTGATAAATGAAATTTCGTACATGGGAGATTTCTGATAAATTCAATTTTGAACAAATTAGATTTTCGATAATTGAAAATCCTTACAATTGAGATTACTAATAAATGTAATTTTTAATAAATGAAATTCTTGATAATTTAGTTTTTTGACAAACGAGATTTCAGATAAATGCTATTTCGGATAAATTAAATTTTTCATAAATGCAATTCTGGACAAATCAGATTTTTTATAATTTACTTTTCGGACAAGTTAGATTTCTGATACATGCGATCTTGGTTAAATTAGATTCGTGATAAATGCAATGTCGCACAAATTAGTTTTCTGATAAATGCAAGTTTAAATTAATGATATTTCTGGTAATTAATAATTCTGACAAATTATATTTATGACAAAAGCAATTTAGTAGAAATTAGATTTTTGACAATTTATCTTTTAAACAAACGAGATTTCTGATATATGCAATTTCTGATAAATGGAATTTTGAACTAATGAGATTTCTAATAAATGTTAGTTTGAACAAATTAGATTTCTGATAATTGAAATTTATGTCATTTTAGATTTTTGATTAATGAATTATCAGACAATTTAGATTCCTGTTAAATGCAATTTCGAATAGATGCGATTTCCTAGAAATTCAATTTCGGAAAAATTAGATTAATTATAAATGCTATTTCGGACAAATGAGACTTCTGATAAATGCTTTTTATAATAAATGAAATTTTTAATAATTCAACTTTCGGGCCAATAAGATTTCCGATAAACGCAATTCTTGATAAAAGGGGTTTGTGACAATGGATATTTCTAAAAAATTAGATTTTTGTTAGATGCAATTTCAGACAAATAAGATTTTCGATAATGCGTTTTTGTATAAATGACATTTCTGATAATTGAAATTTCTGTTAAGTAAGCTTTTTAGTAAATGACATTGCCCAAAAATTAGATTTCTGATAAATACAATTTTGAATAGATGCAATTTCTGAGGAATTCAATTTCGGAAGCATTAAATTTCTGATAAATGCAATTTCGGACAGATGCTATTTCTAAAAAATGCAATCTCGGAAACATTAGATTTCTGGTAAATGCAATTTTTGATAAAGAAGAATTTAGATAATTGAAATTACTGACAAATTAGATTTTTGATCAATGCAATTTCGGACAATTGAGATTTTCGATAAATGCGTATTTGGATAAATGAGATTTCTGATAAATGCAATTTTGTATAAATAAAATTCGGTCTAATGGATATTCTGATAATTGAGTTTTAGAGAAAATGTGGGCTTTTAGATACCTGATGACAGGGATTTTGAGACTTTGGTTTTTGACCCGAAACTGATTTTTTTTTTTTTTTTATTTGCCAAGAATACAGCCCACGATCATCAGATCTTTTACGGGCACAAATATACATAGATAAGATATAAAAAATATATATATATTCAATTTGAATTCATTGTTTAGGTGCTTCTTATAGAAGAAAAAAAATCAAATATAATTTTTTGAAAACGCATAGGCGATGTAAAAAATAAATCGATATTCGGTGCATTTTTACAACAAATAATAGTGTTTATGCTTTTTAACATTTTATAAATTGGAGCACGTAGACCTATCTGTGACACCACGCCTTCAGGGTCCTTAGGCAGCTCATCAATAAACAATTCTTGAGACCTCAGATCAACTACTGGAACTTTAAATTCGATTTGTTCAAGTAATTCTGGTGAATCTATTTCAAAATTAAGGATTTGGAAAATAAACTTATCTCCAACAATTGATCTGCGTTCCTCCAGAGTAGATAGCTGAAATCTATTACACATTTGAGCATAGTCTGACCCACGACTCGGATACTGTTTATCAAGGATAAAACTACAGTATTTCAAAAATCGCTTCTGAATTTTTTCAAGGACAACAATATCTTTTTTCAGATGAGGCTCCCAAATTATGGATGCATACTCCAGGTGGGATCTAACAAAAGTATTAAAGAGGGTTAATAAAACTCTACAGTTTTGAAAACCTTTGATTTGCTTGAAAAGAAAACCCAGAGCTCTATTAGATACTCTAATAACATGTTTCAAATGGTCACTAAAACTTAGATTTGAAGAAAAAATTACTCCGAGATCCCGAATGGAAGATTTTCTAGGAATAATAAATCCATTAATATTATAGTCGAAAATAATAGGTTGTTTATTTTCAACATACGACACGACGTTGCATTTAGCCGGGTTCAATTCTAACATATTTGTATTGCACCACAGATAAAGGGAATTAATGTTGTCTTGTAGTACACTAGCATCAGCAAGTCCATTAATAATTCTAAAAATTTTAAAGTCATCAACAAATAAAAGGTTTTCAACTGAAATTGATTTACTCACATCATTAATATAAATTAAAAATAAAATTGAACCCAAAACTGAACCCTGCGGTACTCCAGAAGTAGGTATGAAAGGGTGTGAAGAATACCCCGCATATTGCACAATATTTTTTCTGTTGATTAAATAAGTTTTTAAAGTGGCAAGCAAGTTTGCAGGTAGATCCAGATTCATAAGTTTACTCATTAATAATTTATGGTCAACCTTATCAAAAGCTTTACTAAAATCTGTGTAGACCACGTCGACTTGTTGATTGTTAACAAAGGCTTGATTAATAAATTGTGTAATTGAGACAAGGTTGGTTAGCGTAGATCTCTTTGACACACATCCATGTTGCATATTAACTATTATAGTTGAGAAGGCTCTGCTTATTTCAAGTGCTACACTGAAAAAACTTTGGGCCGGCAAACCACTCAGGGCTGGTCGCGCTGCCTTCCACACTTGAGAGAGCTCTGACGCACTATTTTTGGTATCTCAGACGTACCACACTGGTAAGGCTGAGCTCTCACAGGCAAGGGTAGATGCACAACCATCATTTTCCCGTGCCGTACCAATGAAAAGGGATTGCTGCTTGCTCACATTGGGTCGTCAGCTTACCCACATTAAGAGCTCTGGCGACCCAAACAGAGGTGAGCAGGTGTACTTGATTTGGTAAGGCAGACTTACTCGCAGGTACGTCTGCCCGCCCAAATTTTTTTCAGTGTATAGATCTTTCAAAAATTTTAGCAAAATTTGTAATAACAGAAATAGGTCGATAATTTGATATATCTTTTAAGTCACCAGATTTGAAAATAGGGACAAACTTCGTTATTTTCCAACATTCAGGAAAAGATCCAGAATTTAGAATTTTATTAAAAATAGTACATAAGACTCCAACAAGGAGGGGTTCTAGATCCTTAAGCATAAAAGATGGTATGTTATCAATTCCCGAAGTAAAAGTGGCTTTTAAAGACTTAACAGGTTTTCGAGTTTGGTTTCAGTTTGTCCCGAAACTAAATTAGGTTTATGACTTTGGTTTCAGTTCGACCCGAAACTGAATTAGGTTTTTGAGTTTTATTTCAGTTTGTCCCGAAACTAAATTATGTCTTTGACTTTGGTTACAGTTTACCCGAAACTAAATTAGGTCCTTGACTTTGGTTTCAGTTTGACCCAAAACTAAGTTCGTTGCACTCGAGTTGGGTCTGCGGTTTGGTCCGAGAATGCGGCTGAAGGGGTACTCGTTCCCCCTCTCCTTGCCCACACAGCCACTCCCTGTCTCTATATACTTCCATTTTTGCCTAATTAGGAAACTTAAGGGCAAGGAAAAAGAAGAAAGGATTCTAAGTGTACGTGGCACTTGTCACATAATCGAAATTTTCATCTTTTTAGGTAGTATTATACTTTGTAAGCTGTCAAAGATGACTTTAAAAACAATTTTTTTCTCGGTGATAATATTATTTAAAGCAATGAAAGGTTTTGCTTTATATTTTTGACATTTTTGCCTGTCAAAAATAAAAAAACCAAATTTTTTTACTGTGCCTGTTTCATCACTAGAGGGCGCCAAAGTCAAGATAAAAAAATAAACGATAATTCGTCGGACAAGCTACAGCCTCACAAAAACATTCGATCTGAAAAATTCAAATGTGGTTTTAAAGCTGATACATGTGGTTAGGCATCCCCCCTAACCCGAATAAAAAATATTAAAAAATAAAAAATGGCAACAATTTAAAGAAAAGCACAAAAAATAGGTATTTTTTGGTCATTTTTGAGTAGTTAACGAAACAAAAAAAAAAAGTAGACAATCAAATTTAGGGGGGATGCCTGAAGGATTTCATAACGAAGAAATTGATCTAAGGTTTTTTAAAATCGATTAAAAAGAACTCGAGTTATGTTGTCCGCTAATTTAAAAAACATGATTTTAAGAAAAATGCTTTTAAAGTTTTGTGTGTACTGAGCCGATGTGCAGAAGTATGACTTTTACATATGTATAACTTTTTTATTTCTTCGAATTTTAATCTGCAATTTAGGAATTATATTCTTGAGGTAATGTAGACCACAATAATAAAATAAAAAAAATTCGATTTTTTGATCGATGCAAAGTATAATACTACTTTAAACTGCATTCGATGCTTAGAGAGTGAACTTTGATTTTTCTTTGCGTTCTAAAGTTTTTAAGATTCTGTTTTGTGTGTAGAGTAAAGTGTAAATGTTTGCGTTGTGACCTATCATATTGTAATATTAGGTTCTTGAATCCGTTTTACATTAAAATTCCGTTTTAAAATGGAAAATATTCAAAGTGAAAGTGAAATTAAAGGATTTTTTAATTACAGAGAGTTGTAAATTTAAATTTAAAACATTTTCAAAAAATAATATTCACAGGTGGATTTTAAACACGCCAGTAAAAATATATCTTTTTAAATAAACGAAAGATGCTGCCAGTCTTAAGCCTAGGAAAAGTGTGAAGGGAAAATCATGTTTGAAAACATTTACTAAGAGTTGGACGAGCCCTGCGAAAATGAAGGTACACAGTGTCAAAAGTAGGAAGGTAGAAGGAGACAGGGAGCGGCTAAGTGAGCAAGGAGAGGGGGAATGAGTATCCCTTCAGCCGCATTTTCGGACCGAACCGCGGACCCAACTCGAGTGTAGCCACTAAATTATGTCCTTGACATTGGTTACAGTTTGATCCGAAACCAAATTATATTTTCGACTTTGGTTTTGTATCAAACCCGAAACTGAAACGAAACTTAACTTCGGTATCGGTTCCTGAAAAGCGCCATTTTTGTGCCTGTAGAATAAAAACAATTTTGTTGCGTATGACGTGTTTTAGTGCACCAGTTTGTGTGGTGGTACAGGGCAAAATATTTTATTTTATGACTTGTGTAAAAGGCAACCCTGATATAAAATCTTTCTACCAATAAGACAACTTCTTAAAGATATAAAATCTTTCTACCAATAAGACAACTTCTTGAAGAGAGCATGCGCAGTGCCGTAAGACAGTTTTAAATTTTCGCCAAATATTTGTAGGTTCAGTGGCGGTTTTACGTGGGGGTGATCCCCTAAAATCTTTTATTTGTATAAGAAAGAGAGAGAGAGAGAGAGATGACACTATGATGCTATCTCTTTCTATCCCATATATCGCCCCTTCCGAACATTTTGCCTATAGCCGCTCCTGTGAAGGTTCGGAAGTTTGGTTCTTAAAGGTACCAATTTTATTTACTTTTTTCATGATAATCGAACATCAGAATATATTAATGTAACAAACACAGAGTAAACAATCAAGTATTGTACTATGTTCCAAAAATCTTAAAAATTTTTTATATTTAATAAGATAAGTACTGTACATGATTTATGAATTATGTGCGTGATTTTTCTGAAAGTGCCTCTTTTGGCTGGTTTTATGTTTTTTTTTAATTAATTCTGCAATAACTACACAATATTATTTATTGTCACCTTTCCCAGTCAAAATTTAGCCTCTTCTTATTATTATTAAAAATCCATAAGCAATTTTAATAAGTCCCATCTGCGTACTAGATTAATTGCATTCATCTCCGAAGCTTTTGACTTGACACAGCTCCGATATAAATTCAGATGAACCAAAATGCTTAAAGCTTTTCTTAAAGTACTGAGTAAAGGGTAAATGTTGACTGTAAAAATCGACAACGATTAGTAATGAACAGATTGTACAAAATTAATCGAAAGACGAAAATAATAAAAAAGTCACTTTCAGAAGAATCACCCATATTGTAAGCATCATAAGTTTTCTACTAATGCAAAAATTATGAAAAATTAGTGAAATTGACGTTTTAATATGAACTTAAAAAAGGTGTCCCACTACTCCTCACTGTACCTTAATTAAAATCTTAAAAACATAACTTCTATGAGCTGTTTCTTATTCATGCAAGAATTTTATTAGCTTCTAGGAAATAAGAAAGAAAAAACTCTTTTTTTTTTAATTTTCACGTTATAAGATGCTTTTTACTCATTTAAAAATTGGTGGTTTCCCAATAAAGACTGATAGTTTTTAAACATTAAATTAGGAAATTAACAAAAAATAAATTAAGTATTTCTTGTTTTTGTTTGTACATTAAAAGAACCTCAAAATAATTTCAAATACGCCTTTTAATACATTGTTATTACTCTTTAAACAGAGAGGAAATATGTTTTACGATCCTGATACTTTTTTACAATTTGTTATCATCAAAAAAGATAAAGTAAATAGTAATTTAAAAATCGAGCCAGACAGATCGGTAGAGAATTCAATTATGAGGAATTTAAAACAAAAAACTTTCCTTTTAATCCAGAATTCAGACCTGTAGAGTGATTTAAATGGAAAAAATGAATTTTTCGCTGCGCCATGGTGAGCCTGCACTCGTGTCGCCCACTAGACCTACAAATTAAATGTTGAATATTTCCATTGGTCCTAGATTCTCCGTCAATTTTTTTTTTTAAACGCAAAAAAGTATAAGAAATTTAAAATTAATTCATAAACTTTTATTACGGCCAAATGAATTAAAAAATAATTTTAAACCTTTTTTTGGTCAAATTTTTGAAAAATTTTTTCTTTTTAATTTATGTTTTAACCAGTTATAAATTATCTATCAATCTTGTAAATATGAAGTATATCCATTAAAAACTGTTAAAAATATCGTAGGTACTTTGAAAAAACTCCTATCTCAAAATTGACAGATCTGTAACTTCAACAATTTTGAAAATTTTTGAAAACCGTTTGGCCTACAAACAACTCATATTTAGCACTAAAGTTTTGACAATTTTCGAAAAAATCGAAAGACCCCGAACCAACATTGATATTTCTGAGGAATTTTGATCCAAATATACTTAAAGTATGTAGGTAAATTAAAAGTTTGGATTATAAAAAGTGTAGAAATGACAGCTTTATAAAGGAATTGAATGATTGTTTAAAAAATAAAATTATTAGATTTAATCAGGGTTGTGCAGTGACGTGTCACTCGAAGTTTTCTACTTATAATATACGTAATATACGTAGAAAACTAGGTATTATTTACATGCCTAATGTATAACTATAAATATAAATTTTAAATTTTCGCGCGCTGTCTCTGATAACTTACCGGTTAATTACCTTTATAATAAGTTACCTTCTGGTTTTTGAGAATTTATGCATGAGAATTTATTTTTGTTTTATAATTGTTCCCATTGTTTATGATTGAAAAATAGAGAATTATCGTTCTTCACAAATTATGCGCATGTTATTCTGATTTTCTTTTGGAATTGAAAGGTTTTTTCATTGAAAATACTGTGATTTACAGCCTACCCTGTAAGAAGCGAGAAATTAAAAAGAATTGGAATTTTCTATTGATTATAAATTCAATTTCTGTCCAAATCTTTTGTATCCATCGAAAACCATTTAAAATAAGCTAAACTCAATCTTTTTCAATAGCATTTTAAATATTTATGCAGAAAAAAAATCGTCGGTTTGAAGATTTGAACCCTGGTTTCCAGCGCAAAATTCAGACGCCTTGTCCCAATCGCTACCACATTTATATAGGTATTGATATGCAATTTTTAAGATATGTAACTTGAAACTTACTTATGTATTAATAGTAGAACTCCAGCCAATTATTTAGTAATCTTTTCCCGATTGGAGCTTGTCACTTATATTTATTATAGGTTTCTGTATTAGGAAATATATAAATTTCATGATTTTAATTCATGCTAAAATTTTCAGATTAACCCCTGTTCAATATCTATTTTTAACTTTCTCCGTAAGTCGGGTTGCATACTTAACTTATCTAACTTCTCAATTATTTTTAATTTGAAAAGGATTGCGAAGTTATCGAAACTTAGTCTCAACACAAGATACAAAAGCATTGGACAGAAATGGAATTTATAAAGATTAAATAATTTACTGTTTTCTATGAAGAGGTACAAATTTAGTAATTCTTTTTAATTTCTCGCTTCTTAGCGGGTACTCTTGCTTGTTTATTATTGAAGGTTAGGTTCACTGTTTGACACTTTAAAAGTATAGTGATCTTGCCATTTTTTAAAAGAACCATAAATGTCGTCAATACCTGCAGTGAGTTAATTTTATCTTTCCGTTTCAAAGATTTAATTTTTATAAGTTTAAAAGTTTTATTCTGATGAAAATTGATCAAACTTAAAAGCTTTTAATTCTTTACCATTCAAAGCTTGATTGCACTTGATTGTTTGTCAAGAACATGTATACCTAATTTTAAATTATTTTGATATAGGGTGAAAGATACAGTAGTCGGCCGGTGAATCTATAGTTGGCCACAACTTTTAGAAAGTTATAACTTCTAAATTATACTAATTTGGTTACTTTTAAAAATTTTAGTACAAAGTTAAGTTGACTTTTTACTTTATTCCTTAATTTGAAATATTTTAACACTTTATTTCTAACATAAAATAAATGTTTGGCCGACTATGAATACCGGCCGAACTTATTAGCATTTACCCTATGCGATTGTTTCAAAAGTTCAAATATTTATATTTCATACTAGCTTTCGAGCCCTTCTTCGGCGGAAATAGAAATCTAGTGGCGTGCCATCAACAGTATTTTTTGACCAAAAGTATTTTCCGACAGAAAGTATTTTTTGACAAAAATTATTTTCATGCAGAAAGTGTTTGAAACAATCTTTTCTAAACAACATTATTCTCTTCCAAAAATTATTAAATTCTTTCATTCCTTCATTGGATATACTTCCGATTAGCATATATTTTTTATTTTTTTGAAAATCCGTTACTTACGTATTTTGATGAGCTGATTATGAATAAAAATTGGTGCCAATTTTATTATAATGTAAAAAAACAAAAATCTACCATAATTCACAGTTTTTTGCTGTTATCTGATGAAATATTCTTAATTTTAAAAAATATTTTAAACAAAAATTGTAGATCTGATAAAAATACGCATTTCATGCGCTTAGAGTGTTTTTTATCAAAATAAATATTCTTCGAGAAATGGATAAGATTTATAACACATATGCATGTACTGCTTTTAGCGCAGAGTATGTATAAACCGGAAGGTAAATTTTTCTATAAAGTTAGGGTTCGTTTTACAAAATGAAAAGTATCATAAAAGTTAGAAGTCAAGTTTTCTACATTGTTACCATTGGGTCAAAGCGTTATAAAGAGTTGTGTTTTTCATAAACGAATAAGATTAAGAAATGGTTGGGGTGACATTATAACCAGAGATCGGAAATTGAAATGTCATTTTAGATTTTGCGGTAGAATACGTAGAATACGTAAAATACGTAGAAAACTGTAAACAACCTAGGTACTTTACAATTTCAACATGGCAGCAGTAGAAAAAAACTTTTTTTTATAATTTTTTGATTCTATGAATCTTTTTTACTAATTTTTAAGGGTATTATTATATATATATATTTTTTTTTTTTAATTATTATACACTCGTTTTAACGACCTTACTGGCCCAATGAGTGTTCCCCGTAGGGAATTCCTAGAATTGTACTTTTGCATATATTCTTTTTAAGTGTTTTTGCGTCTACAGAACGGCTTGAAATTAAGAGTACTCGCATTTGCCTGGACCACCCGGTATATTGGGTTTGCTCGCCAGTGGAGAGGGAAAACTGTAGAAAAACCTTTCCATAGTACAATTATTATATATTTCGGCTAGTTTAAAAATAAATTAAGCAATTATTTTGATATTAGATTTTACTTTTAGGTTATGTTCTATACGTATTTTTGTAGATCACGTGATATTTATAAGGGATGTAAATTACGTAGAATACTTCTCCGGTAAATAACTAGGTAATTTACATGTAAACAACCATGTAGATTACCTCAACTAATTTACGTTCCGATCTCTGATTATAACTGTAAATTTTTTTCAAACGGATAATCATAAAAAGTGTCATAAAAAGTGTAATTTTTTAAACGGATACAGGGGAGTTGGTATGATATAAAAAGTGGAACCCCGATTTTGATATAATTTAGAATATTCTTTATTACACTTCACACACCAGATATTACCCGAATTTTTGGGAAGTTTCCCGTTATAGGGTCTGAAATTACCAAAGTAAGTCCCCAGGAAACTTTCTGGATATAGCGAAATATTCCCTCCTGGAAACCCTTCTTCAGAATCTTCCCGTAAACATCCCTTGGAAAATTCCTAAGAACTTCCAGGAAACATTTTTTTTTTTGGCTTCTTGAAAATCAGCCAAATTAACACTTTTTCCAATATTGCGGACAATATACTTAATTTGGTTTTTATAAATTCTATTTCCTACAGTTTAAGCCTTGCCGTGGAACCTATTCTTGTAGTTGATAAGTACTATCCTCCCTTTATCTTAACAATTAATAACGTCTATTCAATTGCACACAATAGAGTTTTGGAACAGCAATTCGGAAAATATGATTATCCCAATGTTGATTTGGCTGGTTTTACAACTTTTTTATCTAACGTTGATTGAAAATTAGTGTTAGATACTACGAATATAGATGACGCTGTGGGTAAGTTTTACGATGTGGTTTATTACGCTATTAGTTGTTTTGTACCTTTTAAAAAAACTAACTCGTCTAACTACCCCACTTGGTTTAATAACGATCTTAAACGTTTAGTTTCACTAAAAAAAGAAGCTCACATAATTATTTAATTTTTTCTAACCTGCGTGCAGAATGTAAAAAGAAGTCCAGTATTTCTTATAAAGCATATTTAAAGCAAGATTGCGTAATTTAGTTCTTCAGGCTTATGTTCGGCAGCCATAAAAAATTATGTTGAATCTTTATTTTGTTACAAATTGTTATTTCTTTTTTTTTATATATACATTACGTGTCGCTGAGGATTTGTATACTATTTATGTAATTGGGTGTAATAATCCGTATAGTTTATAAATAAATAAATAAAAACTTATTGGAAACTTCCTGTAAATTTGCCGGAGACTTCGTTTAGAAACTTCTCTGAAACTTCCTTTGGAAACTGTACTAAAACATCCCTTGTAAACTTCCTGGAAACTTCCTGGAAACTTTCTGGTAACTTCATGGAAACATTCCTTGGGAACTTATTAGAAATATCCCGGAGGCTAGCTTTGGAAATTTTCCAGAAACATCCCCTGGAATCTTTCCAGAAACTTACATTGGAAATTTCCGGGAAACTTTCCAGGAACATTCTTTAGGAACTTCCTAAAATTTTTGCGGAGACTTCCTTTGGAAACTTCCAGGAAGCATCCCTTGGAAAGTGTACAGATACTTCCCGGAAACTTCCTTTAGAAACTTCCCTTGGAAACTTTAAGTTACTTTTTTTTAACTTAAATGATAAATAAATTTTTAAAAAAGAGTTGCTAATTTTTCTTTAGAAAGCTGAAAATTTAACAGTGAGGTGTACTATTAAATAATTAAGAATAAATCTCATTTAAAGCGATTCGCTATGCTTGATTTTGAAGATTACATAATCATGTATTACAAAAATTATTTATTATTTAAATTAAAAAAACAATAACTGCAAAGTTTCAACGGGAGTTTCCAAGGCAATTATCCGAGGGAAGTTTCTGGGAAGGTTCTAGAAAGTTTCCAAGGGAAGTTTTCAAGGGAATCTTTCCCGAAGTTTTGGAGAAGTTTCCAATTGAAGTTTTTGGAAAGTTCCTATGGAAAGCTCTCTAAAAGTTTCCAATGCAAGGTTCTCGGATGTTTCTAAGGGAAATTTCCTTTCCCTCGAAGAGGAAGCTGGACATTTCGCTATGGCCAGAAAGTTTCTTGAAGACTTTCGTTGTAAACTTCCGACCTTACTATCAGAAATTTCCCGAAAATTAAGGTGCTATTACCAAAAAGATTATTCTTACATATAAAAGAATATTCAACTTTTCTACGAATCAATATTATTCAATAAATAATAGGATATTGTGTAAAGAAAATGGTTTTTAAAATTACATGTTTCATCATTTTTTAAGTTAACCTTAATTTAAACGGATAAAGGATGGGTTGGAGTGCCATAATAAGTTTAATTTTAATAGGGGTACCAGGGGGTGGGGTGCTATAATAAACTGAATTCTTTTTAAACTGATACAGCGTTAGAGTGTCATAAAAAGTAGGAACTGTTTTTAAATCAAAATACATAGATATAACATTTGTTTAAATCATTAGATTATTGTTCATTGTTTAGGAACAATATAGCTAACTATAGACTATTTTCATGGTCGTTAACACGTTTCTGTATTTTTTTTAGAAAACTATTAACTATTTGTAAAAAATATATACAACATAAAATGTCTATTTTTATTAGATTCATAACTTTTGTCTAAATACTTTTTTTTACAATCCTTATAAATAATATTTTGAATATTTTATGAGATTTAACAAAAAACCGTGAATTATTATAGTATGTTTTACTGTTTTTACCATGATAACGAAATTTGCGCTAATTGTTACTATTATATTTCCGTAATCAGCGCTTCAAGATACATAAGTATACCAAGCTTTATTAAAATTATAGGTATGTCATATTCGCAGAAAGTACACCCTTTACTTGTTTACTGATATATTTTATAATATTTTGTACATATAATTGTGCAGAAATGATTTTTTATTTTAGGCTCTGCAATGCCTAATTTCTATTTTCAGACTAAAAGTGAACAGCTTGATTATTATTAACAAACTTTTTTATATTTTAAAGTAGTTTCTGAAAAGAACTGTACAAAACTAAAATTTTTTATTTTGTCCCTTATAAGGCCCAATTTTGATTTCTGATAAAATCTGAGTTAACGACTTAAATACACACCTATACTAAGTTTAACTGCAATTTTTTTGATTAACTGATTTTTCATTTGTTTACCTAAAAAAATTTGAGGTTTTTAATTTTTTTGTAAAATTCTTATATTTTTGGTTCTAATTAAAATTTTTAAATTTTCTATGTTCACAAAACCTAACTTGGGTCAATACCTAATATTTCACAAAAATTTTTTTAAATCGGTGAAGTCATTTAAATGTGATTGGCGTATAAAGTTTTGTGATATATACATATACATTTATATACAGTACCGACCAAATTTGTCAGTCCATCCATTTTTTAAGCATTGAAAAACTTTTTTAAGCGTACAATGTATAATTATAAAAAAAAATTTATTTTTATTTCCAAAAAGTAGATGAAATTTTGAAGAAAATAAGACCTGAGTGATGTAATTTAGCCCATTTTTCATTGAGATATATTTAAAAAAGTGGAATTTTGACTGTTTCACAAAAATTCAAATTTCTGACGAAATAACTATGGTTTTTTTCAGTTTCTACTCATGTTTTTAAGGTAATTTTCTAAGGAATAAAACTGGTTTATAAGCATTAAAGTGCAATTTTTATCTAAGAATATGCAGGGCTTGAAATTTGGACCAATAAAGATAGGAAAATTATAATTAACGTCTTGAAGTCAAATACAGCTATATAAAATATAGCAAAGTTGTAATTGTCAACAAATTTCGGAAAAAAATAATACAATATATTTATTAAAATTTTTAAAATTATTTTTATGTCAATATAATGTTTTCAAATTTTTAAAAATTGTTTTGTCCATATTCTGAGCCCTGCATATTCTAAGATAGAAATTGCACTTTAATGCTCATAGAACAGTTCTATTCCTTATAAAATTACCTTGAAAAAAAGCATAGGAAAATCAAAAATCCTTCGTTATTTCGTCAGAAATTTGAATTTTTGTAAAATAGTAAAAATTATACTTTTTTAAATATGATGCATTTCACGTCAACTGTCCAGCCAAAAAAAAAATTTTTGTTTAATCCTTTCCCAATTTTTGTTATGAGTTGTCTTATAGGTAAGTCATTTATCAGCCAAATATTTTTGGATTATATAAAAAATTGCCCGAGAGGGAGGGGGTTAAAGTTTTGAACTTTTTGTTAAGACGCTCCCATTTGTTTATTTATTGAGTTTAAAAAAAATGATAAAAAAATTTCAAAATTTCAAAATACGTATATAAGGTAAATGCTCCAGTGATCGTCCATACTTTAGTAATCGGCACATAATATATTATATTGCAGAAAATAAGGTCTGAGAAAGTTTTTTATGTAATTAAATGATTGTTTTGGTAAGTTCAAACCTTCTAGCATCAAAGTCATACAACGGCGCTATGTAGATATGAGTTTTCAATTTTAAAAATTTATTTGTTGATTGCAGTTCTATGTACTAGCCAGAGGATAGATATTTTCTTAAGTTTGGGGTTAGGTGAATGGCAAGTTTAATAGAGTGTTGATTTTCGTTTAATAAGGTACAAGATAGGTAAACTTATGTTTTTAATACAAATAAAAAAAACCTAGTTTTTATTGATTTAAAAGTTGTATGAAAATAATTAGATTTTAATTATCAGTATTCATAAAAACGATAACTGAAACACCAATTTCACTGTGCGTGTGTAATCGTTCGAGTTGCCGAAAACTAAAAAATAACATGTAACTAAGGAATGGTTTTTTCTATCGTTTGAGGTAAAGAACTTTTGTCTTTTTTGTAAAAATCAAATTTGTATAGTATAGTGTTAATGTAAGGTTGAAATTGAAAGTATAAACAAACATTGCAGTTTAATCATTTATTAATAATATCGACATTTAAAATAGTCACGTCTGTACACGCTAAACATCTGAGTGGAACTAGCGTTCGTTACCGCCCCCTCTGTCAACTGACCCACGCGCATGCGTGTTGTTAATCGTAGGATAATTTTAAATAAAGAAGTTTCGCTCGAGCCACGGCATTGAACGCACGCGCATCCATAGCCTTGCAACTTCCAAACCGGTTTTCCGAGTAGTTATACGTACATAGAGTGTATAATCGCTTTATCTAAAGCCTGGTTTTCTGTCCAGACTTGTTTTTTTTCCTTTTCCTTCATTGCAGAGCTTAAAAAGAAAAAAATTTTTGGCTTAGTGCCGTCCGCTTTGGCCGGTCTCCGGCTTCCTAGCCAGGTAAGACAGGCGCGCACCATGCCTGCTGAGAACCACAAAATGGCCACACATGTTCTCGGGGCAGGCCCCCGGGTGAAACTTTAATGACAGACGACTCGTGCCCTGATGATCTGCGGAATAAGGAAAATAACTGGATTCTCCAAGCAGCCCATGACTTGCTTTTTTACAGCACTAAATCTCGCAAAAATTCTGTGGATATGGAATTTTCTGATTCCGAGGAAACCCAAAAATCGAAACGTCGGTGCAGCGATCAGACAAATTCTGACAATCACCCTGATTTGAATAAGGCAGTGTTGCCTTTTCCTGCCCTATCGAACAATCTGATTCACGGCAAGGGCTCGAACCCTGCTGGTTTAAAAGGTGCCTCAAAGTCGTTTTTAAAATACGTCATAACCAATAAAAGTAGTTGCCCTGTTTTCATCCAACACGATCCTAATTGCTCAAATGCCTCTAAAGAGTTAAAGCACGTTACTGTCGGTCGAATTCTTCGCCCCCTCTTTCACGGAAAGATATTTGATATCAACCCCAGTGGTCGAGGTAAGGTTTGGGTTCTAATGAAATGTGGCAGATCAGCAAATAAGCTTTTAACTGACCCAGTTTTAAAGTCCAAAAGTCTAATCATGTTTATCCCATCAAGTTTCGTCACCTGTCAAGATGTCATTAATAATATTTTAACGGACATTTCGACGGAAGAAATTTTAGGAAATGTGGAAGTTCTTGGTCCCTGTAACAGAGAGTGTGAAATCATTGGCGCTCGCCATTTCAATTGCAAAATCGTTAACGAAAATATGGAACATCTTACACAGATACTATGACAGTCCTTTTGACATTTCAAGGCACCACTTTGCCTGAACGAGTAGCCATCTTCAAAGGCTCAAATCCGCTTCGTCCTTACATACCAGACCCGAGGATGTGTCACAAATGTTTCAGGTTTGGCTACGTGGCCAAACACTGTAGATCAAAACAACGTTGTAGCCTTTGTGACACTACAGATTCACATTCGGAATCGAACCAATGCCCTCTTAAATCAGCCCCCCCCCCCCCAAGATGCTTGAACTGCAAGGGTCCTCCCAAATCATCTTCGAAAGATTGCTCAGAATATGCGTTCCAAAAAGAAGTACGCTTTTATGCGACAACTCACAAAATTTCCTTTGAAGAAGCCAAGGCGAGGTTAAGACCTAAAAAAAAACACTGGTCATGTAGCCAGTCAGTTTAACTTTTCCAACTTTCCTGACCTGAGTGATTCGACAACCCCCTCAACTCAAAAAAATCAATTTAACTTAATTTCACAATGAGCCTATTCAAAGACCACATCATCCACTCGCTCTGAGGCTACAGCTTACACAACAACTCTTCCACGTGATAAAAAGGCACCTACATCGAAAAGATCGCCTCCTTCCTTCTACACTGAGAATTGGAATAATGGAAGAGATTCAAGCAATCTACCTAATGGTTTTGCCCTCTCTCAACCTGCACCCTCTCCAATTCCATCCCTCCTTTTTTCTAACCTTCCTATCACTTCACCTCCACAAAACACACTATCTTTAATCTTCGACACACTCTTAAAATTACTATCTGACCTTTCCTTTTTGAAATCAGGCAAGCGTGATAACCTACACACTCATAAAAATTTTAACATAATTAGAGCAGATCGAACAATAAATAGAGGAGGCGGTTTAGTAATCGCCATAAGGAATAACACAAGCTTCTCAAAAATTTCAATTATCCCGTCAGTTGAAAATGATTTAGAAACACTTGCAGTCTCGATCAAATCAACAGCCGGTGATATCCTAATTGTCTCAATTTATAGAGTTCCAGGCAAAAACACCCCAGTTCACGTCTGGAGAAAGTTTTTCAACTCTTTATCAAACACAAACCTCTCGACTGTATTCTTAGGTGGCGACTTTAACTGTCATCACACGTTTTTGGGCAGCCCAGATGCATGCAATAACGGCGAAAACCTTTTATCAGAACTTGATAACACTAATTTGATTCTCTTGAATCATGCCCTTCTTGGGGCATAAGAGAATCACAACATTCGGACTCTCAATTCCTATTGCCACATTTTCGTCTCATAAATATAACCTAAAAGACATTTCCTGGCCTAAATTTACAAGAGAACTTTCTGACTTAGTTGCATAATAATACCGACTCATTATCAAACCCAGAATCGGATATAGTCACTATTTACAACTTATTTACCGAACTAAAAGACAAAGCATTTATTTCTTCCTGTCCTATAAACCTACCAATATCTCATCAAACACAAAAAAGCCTATAGTCAAGCCAAAGCCAGATGCACATTTAACTCCTCCAAAACAGAATCTTTTCCCAATTTTTGTGACAGTCTAGATAGAAACACTCCAATTTCTAGGGTCTGTAATTAAAGGTTTAAAAAATAGATTCACTCAACCAACCACGGCCTCTTTTTCAGCAGATAGAGCGGTAATAGAAAAACTGCACTCCATGGTGGATGAACTAGGTCCACCAACAGTCTTTCACCAAAAATTTTCAGAAACCCTAAGCATAACATACTGAGCAAATTAGGTCGCCCCGTAACATTGTCTTGGGTCCCAGGTCATGCGGGCATTATGGGAAATGAAAAGGCCGACATTGCTGCAAAAAATGCAGCCAGAAATGATACGCTTCTAAACATTGAGCTCCCCTCTACTGATTTCTTTGATACCGCCCGTCAAGATATCTCAGATGGTTTCCATGACTATTTAATTGAAGTAGGAAGAAACAAAGGAACCTTATTTACCCAAAGATATTACCAACGTCTAAGTAAACCTCGGTTTGCTTCATTTCCAGCAAGAAGAGAGTAGACAGTCACTCTATGTAGACTTAGATGCAACCATTACTCCGCAAATGCCAGCTTAGCTGGAAAAAACTACATTTCTTCTAGTAGTTGCCAATGCGCACCCGATGTTGAAGTGGACATAGATCACATATTGTGGTCTTACCCCAGAGTTAACGCCTTAAGAACCGACCTTCTCAAGGCTCTTTCAAAATCACATCAAATGTTCCTCTCCTTACTGCAGTTCACAAATACTAGCTAAACTTTCCATGAAAGTAGTATCACATACATTTAATTTCTTAAACGAGCTAATCTGCAACTCTAACCTTGCTCTCCCTTCCCTAACAGTTTGCGCTCCATATTTTGTGTGAAATTTCAGGCCAGGACCTGCTTGTGTCCTTTGAATAACTACCAAATTGTCCTCGTTATATTTGTGTGGAGCTTTTCGTTTTCTATCATAACTACGCTTGTTCTCGGCTTGTAATTTCATAATCTGCGTGTACGCTTGCGCTCTTGTTTATCAACATTGAAGTTGGTAGAGGAAAACGACTCAATGCGTCTACATGCTGCATGTTTTTTCCTGGTCAATGAATAATTGTATAATAAAACTCCCCCAACACTAGTGCCCATCTTGAAACTTGAACACACAAACCTCTTTTTCTCATAGTCTGCGTGAACGCTTTGGAGTCTGTCACAATAACAAAATCAATTACGAACAGGTACGTCTGGAATTTCTTCAAAGCTCTCGCCACAGCTAGTACTTTCAACATATAGCTGTCATACTTCGCCTCAGCTGGAGACGTCTTGCCGCTGGCGTAGTAAACAGGATGCATTTTGTTGTCCTCGTCACTTCGTTGCAAAAGGATAGCACCGAAACCTAAAGCTAATGCATCCGTATGCAGCTCAGTCTCTGCAGTCGATCTATAGAGACGAAGAATTTGCTTCTCACTCAATGCTCTTCTTAATTTTTTGAATGACTCTGTCTGCGCTTCTCCGAAACGGAATTTAACCCCTTTTTTTAACAAATCCAACAAAGGTCGCGCGATGACGGCATACTGAGGTACAAACTTTCGGAAAAAACCCGTTAACCCTAGAAAACTCTGCAATGACCTCGCATCTTTTGGTTTCGGAAAAAACTTCACGGCATCAGTCTTATCTTCGCAAGAGGAAACATTTCCTCCTTCAATCACGTGTCCTAGATAAGTCACTTTTTCGCGTAAAACCTGATATTTCGGCTAGTTAATCACTAATCCATATTCACTCGCTACATTTAGTACACGATTCAATTTTTTTAATCTGTCTTCTTAACTGTCCCTGGAATAAAAAGGTCGTCTATATACACCACTAAAACATCTTCATTAATTAAGTCACGAAATCTTGCATGAATATAACGGTTCAAATATGCTGGCGAATTACAGTACCCAAATGGTGCCCTTGTAAACTCGTATTGTCCACCCGGAACGGTTAACGCGGAGTACCTTCAGCTTTCTTCCTCGATTGGTACATGGAAGAATCCATTTGTCAAGTGGAGCGTCATATAAATCCTTGCACCTTGTAATTTGTCCAGCTGTTCCTCTATTATCGGTTGCGGATATCGAACTTTCACCGCTTTCTGATTTATTTTTTGGTAATCAACACAAGTCCTTGCCGATCCATCCTTTTTCCGGACAACCACTATTGGACTAGCATAGTCCGAAGTCGAAGGTCGAATAATGACAGTTTCACACCAATCCTGAATTTGGGTCTCTACTTCTTTCTTCTCAACATCTGCTAGTCTACGCAAACGTTGATACACTGGAACACTGTCAAATAGCACTATGCGTATTTCCAACGTCTTATGACTTTCTTGGGTTATAACTTTGAACTAATTCGCACAGTTCCCTCTTAACACTCTATCTTGTAAATGAGATATAAGTCTAACTCATCGCGTTCTATCATGTCAATCTTCAAGACTTCTGACACGTCTTTTATGTCATCGACTAATCTCGAGATCGTTACCACACCTTTCTTGATGTTCACTTCAACTGTATTTAAAAAGTCTCTTCCCACAAGTAAACCATGTCGAACCACATAATTGGGAACAATTTGAACACTGAGAGAATAAATTTCACCATCAACACTCATGTTCACACGTATTCCGCCAAATGTTTGATATTTTTTCATTCCAGCAGCTTGAAAATGCAATTCACGATCTGTAATCGCCGGTACGCCGATTTCTTTGTACTGATCTTCACGAATCAATGTTATATCACTCCCGGAATCTATTAGAGCAATAACATTGCATTATGTCTTTTTCACACTGGCCCTTCATACGACTCACTACATTACAATGTTTTTCTTGCGCGGCACTTTTATTCTCTGTGTCAAAATTTGTGAAGTGTGCCTATCACTTTTCGATGCGTGAGTAATTTTTATGGTTTTAACTTTTTTCTACTCTATATGATAAAGAAAAAATACAAGTTGAACAGTTTTGCAAAATTTTAATTTTTTTAATAAATATTGTTATTAACATTTTTTCGTATGAATTTCGAAATTATTAATTTTCTACCGTTCTGTAATAAAAATCAAGTTGATTAACTTAAATAAATGTTAATAACTTTTAAAAAGTAAAAAATTGATTTTTGAGCAAATGATTGCTAGATTCTTTGATGCAAAAAACTATATAAACTTATATATTTCATATATATTTTCAGACAAAACTTGTCTAAAATATTTTTAAATGATTCTAGTTATAACACAACAATTTTTATTTGTTTAAACAACCTTAGTTAACAGATATAAAACTTTAAAAGTTTTCCTTCCTTAGATTTCGTTTCCTTTATAAAACTAATTAATTACTATTGGCCTAGTGTTCTAATACAGTTAAGGATGTTCATTAACAATTTTTAAATTGTTTAAATAATCTAAGCTAACAAATAAATTACTTTGAAAGTTTTTTATTTACATTTCGTTTTTTTTTGTGAAATTAATAATTTGCTATTAATCTAGTGTTCTAATACAGTTAAGAATGTTTATTAACAATTTTTAAATTGTTTAAGCAATCATAGTTAACAAATAGATTACTTCGAAAGTTTTCTTTATACAGATTACGTTTTCTTTGTGAGATTAATTAATTACTATTGGTCTAGTGTTCTGATACAGTTAGGGATGTTTATTAACAATTTTTAAATTGTTTAAACAATCTTAGTTAACAAATAAATTACTTTGCAAGCTTTCCTTACTCAGATCTAGTTTCTTTTATAATTGTATTTTAAATCAAGTGTATTTAATTAACTTTACAGAAGAAACGAAATCCAAGTAATGAAAACTTTCAAAGTATTTTATTTTTTAACTAAGATACTGTTTAAATAATATAATAATAATTATTGGAAACATGCTAAACTGTATTATAATTCTTTTACAATAGTAATTAATGAATTTCCCAAAAAAAAAAGAAATCTGAATAAAGAAAAATTTCAAAGTAATTTAATTGTTAACTAAGATATTGTTTAAACAATATAATAATTATTAGTAAACATTCTAAACTGTATACCTGTTCTAATTCTTTAACTATAGTAATTAATTAATTTCCAAAAAAAAAAAAAACGAAATCTAAGTAAAGAAAACTTTTAAAGACCTTTATTTATTAACTAAGATATTGTTTAAATAGTATAATAATTACTATAGTAAACATCCTAAACTGTATTATAACTCTTGACAATAGTAATTATTTAATATCTCAAAATAATACGAAATCTAAGGAAGGAAAATCTTTAAAGTAATTTATTTGTTAACTTACATATTGTTTAAACAATATAATAATTATTTGTAAACATCCTAAACTGTATTTAAAACTCTTGTCCAATAGTGATTTATTATTTTCCCAATAAAAACGAAATCTAAATAAAGAAAACTTTCAAAGTAATATATTTTTTATCTAAGATTGTTTAAACAATTTAAAAATTGTTAATAAACATCGTTTACTGTATTAGAACACTAAATTAATAGTAATTAATTAACTTCACAAAAAAAAACGAAATCTAAATAAAAAAAACTGTGGAAGTAAAAAAACTGGAAGTTTTTTCGGACATACGATCATTTAATCAATAAATTGAGAATCATACACGACTCATAAATACATTAACGACGTTTCGGCAACATATGAGTGCCTTCTTCAAGTTTTATCTATAAAAAAATCAAATTTTTTTAACTTGTAATTCAACAATTAACAATTAAATCACAATTAGAATGCTAAATAACTTACAAATTAGTCTACATTATGAAAACATCAACGTGGAATCTTCAAATCAGTTAGTTCACAAACAAAAACGCTTTTTTAATAAAAAAACAAAAAATCCTTTTTAACAACATGTCACATAAAACGGAAACTATCTCAAACGATGTCTTTTTTAACGAAAAAAGGATTTAAGGTAGTTCTCTCGAAAAAACTTTTTCTTTTAATATTTTTCTAATTGAAATATTATATAATAGAACATTCAACGAATACAATGATATGTTTTTAAAAGTAAGAAGCGGTGCTATTTTTTAAGATATTTGAGAATGAAGCTGAACTTTTCAACATGGAAGAAAGTAAAAGCCATGGTTAAAAAATACAATTTTGCTAACCACGCAATGAATTTTTTTTAGGTTTAAAAATAAAAACTACTAAATTATTCTTTAAAGTATAAGGAATTAGATCCCGTTTTGAAAAATGTGTCTTGCGGTACTAAATTTCAAAAAATAGTATTTTGAAATACACGTTTTGACGTTTTATTCATTTTTTTTAATAAATACAAAAGAGAGAGGCTCTACACCTTGAAGTTGCCGCTATTCATTAAACATCACAAAATAAGTAAAAAATGACAAAATTTGAGTTGAGAATCACTGAACCAAGATAACTACTTTAAAGTGATCCAGTCAATGACGTAAACAAACTCATAGAATAGCAAATACAGTCTAGAAGGAAAAACGCATGACCCACAATAGTAAGGTGAATTCACAACCACATGTAAATTCTCATTAAAGCTCAAATCACATATGAGAGCACTTTAAAGTTACAAATAACATTAATGAAATAAAAATTATTTTAAAATATTCCTATAAATATCTCTTACGGTTTTTATTTCAGTTTGTAAATTAACCGCGCAACTTTTAAATTTTTTAATAAAAATAGATTCTAGAACTGTTCTTTTAAACATATTATTTTCTTTAGCCAAAATTTTTATATTTACAAAATCAAAATCAAACTTATGATCATATTCCCAACAGTGTTTTGCTAAACCCGTATTCAAATCATCAATTCAACAAATTTTCTTATGTTCAGACATTCTAGTTTTAAGTCGTCTACCAGTTTCACGAATGTAAATCATATTACAACCTAAACAATTAATTAAATAAACTACATTGGATAAATTTTCTTTAGATTCTCTATCTTTTTTATTATTTAAGAATAAATTTCCTAATTTATTATTACTTTTGAAAGAAACATGAATTTTATATTTTTTTCATTACTTTTAACTTTTCACCTAGAGCCTCAACATAAGGAAGTGTGACATTTGGTAATCTATCTGTATTAAACTTTTTGGAAGATTTGTTAGAACTATTGTAAATATCATGAATTCTTTCTTTTATAACTTGGATTATTATTAAAGGTAAAGGATAACTATTTTTAATTAAAGTGTTTTTTACTAATTCTAAATTTTCATGACTAAATTCAACATCTGAGAGCTTTATGGCTCTATCAACCAAGGATTTAATTAAACCTACTTTTTGTGAAAATTGATAATGAGAATGTAGTCCAGTCAATACGTCGGAAAAAAAACATATTATACGGTAATAACTCGTAAGGTCGATCTTTTTGGTTTAAATCATTTATTTTTGCATAAAATTAAAGACTCTAAGTTTTCGGCAGGCGTGGCGACAGGGAACCCCGTTAAATTTTTCAAAAAAGGTGCAAAAAATCGCGTTTTCAGAAATAGTTGGTTTTCTGTGCATTTCAAGTGAAAAATATGTTACATAAAAGACAAAGTATATAAACTTCTGAGTCTAAAAAAAAGATGAACTTAATTGGCCAAATAGTTTCCGAGTTTGGAAACTATTTGGTAAACTATGCTCTTTCAAAGTTTACTGATTTTGCATCATTTTTGCCCGAAAAAACCTTGTTTTCAAAAACGAATGCTGAACTTTTTTTCACGTAATCGGATTGAAAAATAATGTTCATAAAAGTGGTAGTAGACTATATTAGCTTTAAATTCACGTTTAGAAAATTAAATTTGTCCTACTAGTTACCAAGCTATGACCTCCTAAATTATGCCAGTTTTAACTGTTTTTTACATAGTTGCAAATTTTTTAGTTTGGTTCGATTGCTTTTGTATTTTATTATTGTTAAGGACATAATTTAAGTTTGTTTCCATAAATTTTTACATTATTTTAAAAATTGAAAATGGCGCATCCAATATGGCGGACAATATTTTTTAAAAATTGGCTAATTTTCGTGACACTTTGTATCGAAGGGTTTTTGGGGACACTGATTAGGAATTTTTAAGCCGATTTTAAAAATTAAAAATGGCAGATATAATATGGTGGACGATATTTGAAAATTTGTTAATTTTCATGGTGCATCTAATATGGCCGACAATATTTTTCGAAAATTCGTTGATTTTCATGAGAAATTGTATCTAGGGGCTTCTGAGGTCGTTGATTATAAATCCGTAGTTACATTTTAAAAATTCAAAATGGCGGACGATATTTTTTTAAAATTGTCTTATTTTTGTGTGACTTCCCGGTAAGAAGGCTGGAATAGAATAGAATTAAAAAATTTAATTCTATTGAATTCCTGATTTGAATCCCATGCTCATTTCCACTGGCAAACATAAAGAAACACAAAATCTTATTCGATTCAATTCATTACAAAACCGAAGCGAGAAAGGAATTGAAGGATATTGAAAAATCAGAAATCTAGTTGAAACAAAATAAATGTCAATACGTTTTCTGGAATTGATTTATCATTCAGTAAAATAATTGGAGGGAATTAAGCTTTTGGAAAATGTTAAGAGAAAAAAAGTTTCAATGCGCTTTTCACACGGTAAAAAAAGTTCTTATAGCATAATTTGTATGAATTACTAAATTCCTTCATAAATATGATACCCAAATTCCGTTAATTTTAATGAATATGTTTGCATAATGTACAAATAGGAAGTTTATAATATTTCTTAGAGGAAGAATCAAAAATATACAAAATGAAGCAAAATAGTATCTCTATCGGGAAGTTTGTAGAATTTTAGACTGCGAACGCTTCCCCTTCTCTGGCTACTAGTAGGAGTGGTATCTCTACTGTTGTTGGTGGGATGCAAGGTGATTGGTCGAAAGTTGACGATTCGCATACTTACATTCATTATTAACTTAATATTTTATTCATACCTTAAACGCAAGTAAACGCATGGAAGACGAATATTTTAAAAAATCCTAGCGACGCTGAGATTCGAACCCTGATTTTCTAAACCGAACGCATATTACGAGTCAGACGCACTGACCACCGAGCACTGAGGATATAAGATTTGGTTTTCGAAGTACTCGGTGACCTCTAATTCTGGCATGTGTCATTCAAACAAATTTTCACCAAAAGGGGAAATGGCAATTCCTTTCGAGAATCTTTTGTTAATTACGTATTTTAGAGATACAGATATTTTTTGGAAAAATAATAGTGAAGAATCTTATCAAAATAAAATTTGAAAATATTTTGTTGAGGTGAAATAATATTTGAATTCAAGAGGAATTTTTAGTTTTTGTCTAATCTTTATAAAATTATGAAATAATAAAAAATTGAAAACATTTCTATTATTTAAGTTTAACATCTCATTACAATCATCTAGAACAATATTAACTTCTTTCTGGTAAAAATTGACAAAAGTATAGTCCAATTAAATTTAGTATACCAATAGTTATTAGCAAATTATTAATAAAATAATTGAATAAGTATCTCCAAAAAGTTTTTTTTTAAAGAAATTCAGACTACACGTATTCTTTTGTTTGTCTCTGAAAAACAAATTTTCATTGAGTTATAAAGATTTTAATTTTTAAAGTCGGAACTCTCGTTTATTAAAAATTTTAAAAAAACCTTATAAGTGTAATAACTTTCTAAATAATTTGGATATCTTATTCTTGTTTACGGCCTGAAAAAGTTGTTAGTCCTCTTTAAAAATCCATTGAAAATTTTTAAAAGTGTTCTAAAATCACAAAATGGCGGCCATTTTACTACAAAATTTTAAATTGCAATTACTCAAAAACCCCATCTTTTTTTTGGTTGAAGTTTTTTTTTGGAAATCGTCGTCATAGTAAATATTATTTTCCATAAGAATTTAACTTGTGTCCGATTTTCGTAAAGAAAAAATAAATCAATTTCATTTTTTTAAAGAAAAATTTTATTTTTTAAAAAAAATACACTAGATTTTCTTAGAAAAAATTATGTTGTGTCAAATTATAATTAAACATTTTATGTTTTTTCTTTGAATCTAGTGGAAATATGTAATTTTTATCCAATCTTGACAAATAATAGCTCATTTTTCTCTTCAAAACGTTATTTGTTGGTTGTCGTTAAATAATATTGTCATTAAAAATATATCTAAATCAAATTTTATTTATCCAATAACTTTTGAATAAAATATTTTAAAAAATCAAACCAATAAACCAATATTAACCAGTATTACTTGTTTATCAAAAGTAAGTGACTTTTAAAAAATCAAAGATATTGTAAAGTTTCATTATCTGGTTTTCCGTAGTTTTTTTTTCAGACACTCTTTGAAGAGTACTTTTTATTTAACCTAAAACTAGAATATTAAACATTAAAAAAAATAATTAAAGAAGACATCGAATTGAAAATTGTTTGTATTGGAAGTATAAACAATTCATAATAATTTATATTATGAACACAAAAATATAAGAGGAATTTCTTTTTCTATTAGTTTCAAATAGTCGCTAAAACTTTTTTGTAACTGATACTGATAGCAATACAATTTTCTATGTTGCACCTGTCTAATAGATTAGCCTTGAAATTCAATTGTGATAGACACACGTCACCAGGCGTCTTTCCTGAAAAGCTTTTTAGGAAGGGTCATAATGAGAGAGAAAGAGATAACACTATAGTCAACAGTAGCGCTATCTCTCTCACTCTCATATAAATCTAAGTCTTCTAGGGGGGGGGGGGGTAATGACCCCGTGACCTCCCCCTGGACACGCCCCTGCACGTCACACTGTTAACTGCGCGCCCGAGCGCGCAGTCAAATATTTCACGAAACTTATTGTAATTAGAACGCAAGTTTATAATAAATGTAAAGTATATATTTGAAATTGTGTTAAAATAATTTATCAAATCAGATTTTCCAAAGAAAATTTTGTACTTCCACAAAATAATTTGATAACTTCTGCTGAATTAGTTTTATATGAATTACAGAAATTTTTTTTACAGAGCTGTTTTATAAAATGTACATAAAGTTTCGTAAATAGTTCTGAACAATTTGACATTAAAAGCAGAAAATTTAGTAAACAATATGAAACTTAGCTTTCTAAAGCAATTTATCCAAGACTAGTAAAAAAATATTTTTTTTCCTTGTAGTTTGTAAACTTAACAATATTTTTCAAAATTTTAATTATTTTTTGCAATTTCTTTTAATATTCTAAAATTTTATAAATTTTGTCATTGGTATATCAATTATTTTCCAAAATTTATTTCCTTCAATTTTTAATTTTCTTTTATTTGTTTTATAACTTCAAAAATTTGAAACTATTTATCTGACATTTCAATTATTTCATTCAATTTTCAATTATTTATATTATTATTTATATTATTTTCTTTAATCTTCAATTACTTTCGTTCTTTTTCATAATTTTTTTAAACTTTTTAATCATTTTTCTGTAATTAAAAATTATTCTCTTCAACTTTAAATTATGTTTATATTTTTTTATTTATTTTCTCTAATTTTTAATTATTTTCTTTTTTTTTCAATGAACTTCAGAAAATTTTAAGTGTTTTTCTGAAATTGTCTTTAACTCTTCTTTATTTAAAATAGATTATGTAATTTTTTCAATTATTTTTCAAATTTCAATTATTTTTTTCAGTTTTAAATTATTTATCTCAATCTTCAATCATTTTTTTCAATTTTCAATTATTTTCTTTAATTTTATATTATTCAATTTCTTTCAATTTATTTGTAAGATTTACAAGTATTTTTTACAAATTTAAATTATTTTCTTTACTTTTAAAACATTTTTATAATTTTTTAAATTACTTTATCCATTTTTAATTGATTTCATTACTTTTTTTTAATAATTTGCAATATTTGCCAAAATTACTTTGTTTAATTTCAATTATTTTTTGCGCAATCTTTTTTAATTCTAAAACTTTATAAATTTTGGCCTAAATAAATATTTATTTTATTTATATAAATTTATCTTCAAATATTATATTTAAAATATTTATAATTGTTGATAACACAAGGTGTAGAAACTAATCGCGCGCCCGTAAGCGTTGTTTAATTTAGTCAAATATCGAAAAAAATCTTCCTGAATTTTCGAGCTAAGTGTCGATATAGCAGATTTCTTAGATGCACGAATTGTGTGAGAGCTTACTTATTGGCAAATATAGTTTAACATCAAAAATTCTGAGAAAATTTGAATTTTTACTTTATATTTTTAATTTTTTGAAGACATTTATTTAACACTACAAAAATTGTGCAACATTTAATATTGCTAATTTTGAATAATTAGTATTATATTTAATTTTTTATATTAAGGAAAAGACAAATGCATACAAATGCAATACCAAATATTGCAGTTCAAAGTAATGAAACAATTGTGTCCTTAAAATGTAATTCATTGAAATTAAATGCATTTAAGACTTATTCCCACATGATAATTGATAAATTTGTTACACCTGTTGCATTGACAAAATTAATGAGAAAACACATGTATAAGAAACCAATATCAAATAATCGAATTCAATATAATTAATCAATCACAGGCTTAAAATGTGATTCATTGAAATTAAATGCCCTAAAAATGTATTCCTACATAAAAATTAAAGAATCCTTTAATCGTTCTTTCCTTACAGAAATTGGACGGAATTCAAGAAACGTATTATCAATTCATCATCATGTAATAGAGCAAAAATATTTTTTGCTAGAATTGAACGTTATTCAAAGTTATATTTTATCAATTCTGTCTACAGAATTCAATTTCAGTTTGAATACCATAAACGAATAGAATATAATTGATTTCTTCACAAAACTTATTCTCTTATGGGAATTGAGCTTAGGATTCAAATCAGGTATTAAATAAAATACAAAAATCGTTGCTTCCACGTTACAACCATGGAATATTCAATTCTATCCCATTAAAGCCTTGTTACCGGGTTGGTTTCTAGGGGTTTTTTCGGATCGCTGATTACGAATATGCAATTAGATTTTTAAAATTTAAAATTGCGGATCCAATATGGCGGACGATATTTTTTTAAAATTGGCTAATTTCGTGCGACTTGGTATCTAGGGGTTTTTGAGGTCGCTGATTACGTATTTGCAATTTAAATTTCAAAATTAAAAATAGCGGATCCATTATGGCGGAAGATATTAAAAAATTTGTTAATTTTCATGGTGGATCCAAATATCCAGTTAAAAATTTCATGTGTTCCCGCGTGTGTTCCTGTATGGGAACTCTGTACATAGGATCCCGTGTAAATAGGATTTTAAATTAATTTTTGGAAACTTAACATGCTGCGCAGTAGTTTTCTATAGCACTTACGGCTGCGCAGTAGATTTTTTTTTTGTAAATATGGTGTGTAACAGTTACTGACAAATTAACTATTTTCTTAATAATATTCTTTTTGTAGATTCATTTAAATTGTTTAATAGATTAAGGATCCCGTAAGAGAACACATTCACATAGGATCCTATGTACAGTGTTCCTTAGAGGGTTCGTGCCAAAGTTCCCTGGCACACAGGATTCCATATGGGAATCCATGTAGGAACCTTTAAGGGATCCCATACGGGAACACTCCAGAACATTTTTAACTGGGTACGGCAGACAATATTTCAAAAAAAAATTTGTTGATTTCGATGAGACATTTTATCTAGGGGCTTCTGGGGTCGCTGATTACGAATCCGTAGTCAGTAGTCACATTTTAAAATTCAAAATGGTAAATTCAATATAGCGGGCGATATTTTTTAACAATTGGCTTATTTTCGTTAGACTTGGTATCTAAGGGTTTTTGGAGTCGCTGATGCCCAATTTGCAATCAAATTTTAATAATTCAAAATGGAGGATCTTTTATTACGGACAATATTTTTTAAAAATTGGCTTATGTTCGTGAGTCTTGGTATCTTAACTTATGGAAATATCGATCTTAAAAAATATCAGGCAATTCTGTTCTACTCTTAACATTACTCAGCACTCACGACGTGACGTGGTAAAAATTTAGTTCCTTTTTTTACCTTTTATTTTTAAATCTTTGGATTAAAAAGTAAGCACTGATTAGCAGTAATCGAGAATCTACAATTTTGAATTAATAAAATCTTTCTGCATATTCTTAATCATCAACACCTAAAACCAAAAGATAAGAAATCTAATGAAACTTAAACAATTTTATATAAATGTAGTTCGCCATACTAGATACATTATTTAAAATTTTTGAAAATTTGACTATAATTCGTAACCATTGACAACAAAAACCACTAGATACAGAGTCTCACGAAAATCAGCGAAATTAAAAAAAATATTGTCTGCAATGTTTAATCAGCAATTTACAAATTATAAAATCTGACAGCAAATTCGTAATCAGCGACCCTAAAATCATCTAGATATCATCTGTCAAACAAATTAGCCATTTTCGAAAGAATATCGTCCGTTATATTGGATCCGCCATTTTAAAATTTAAAAATTTGATTGCAAATACGTAATCATTTACTCCAAAAACTCCTAGATACCAGGGGTCATAAAAATTAGCCAAAGAACCCCGCACAAAACGTACACGAAATGGATCCCGGTCGATTTTGATTAAACTACGTCAAAATGTAGTTTTTCTTATCCCAAACAAAAAAGTCCTTTGCCAAAAATAAAAATAATGGACAGATTTCAAGATATAGAGGGTCGAACCACCCCTATATATCAAACTTACTTAAGACAAAAATTCATGTCACTTAACAGGGGTCTAAATAATTTTAAAAAATATTTATAGCATTCAAATCTTGCAAAGCTAATAAAAATCTTACTCAAAAACCATTAATGATGATTCTGAAAGCGATCTACGCCCACAGAGCCACCCCCTCTAAGGCAGAGAGGGGTGTCTGTCTCTTAAAACATATTCACAATATAAGAAGACAGATTCACTAGCCCTAAGATTTCTTTAAACACTCGACTATGGTATGCATCATGTCAGTGAGATACCCTAGAATGATTATCAATGATGATCATCAACAATTATTCTTTTCCGACCGACCCATATTGACATAATCATGCTATATTATCTTGGCTCATATTCACTGGCCCTAAGATTTTTTTCACACTTCACCATGGTATGGATCATGTCAGTGGGTCCCCCTAGAATGATGATCAATAATGATCATCAACAATTAACCCCCTGCGACCAACTTATATTAAGATAATCATGCTACACCAACTTGTCTCAGATTCACTAGCCCTAAGATTTTTTTTAAACTCGACTATGGTATGGATCATGTAAGTGGGACACCCTAGAATGATGATCAATGATGATCATCAACAATTAACCCTTTCCGACCAACCCATATTGAGATAATCATGCTATACCAACTTGGCTTAGATTCACTAGCCCTAAGATTTTTTTAACACTTGACCATGGTATGGATCATGTAAGTGGGTCCCCCTAAAATGATAATCAATGATGATGATTAACAATTAACCCCCTGCGACCAACCCATACTAAGATAATCAAGCTAAACCAACTTGTCTCAGATTTACTAGCCCTAAGATTTTTTTAACACTCGACTATGGTATGGATCATGTAAGTGGGACACCCTAGAATGATGATCAATGATGATCATCAACAATTAACCCTTTCCGACCAACCCATATTGAGATAATCAAGCTATACCAACTTGGCTTAGATTCACTAGCCCTAAGATTTTTTTAACACTCGACTATGGTATGGATCATGTAAGTGGGACACTCTAGAATGATAATCAATGATGATCACCAACAATTAACCCCTTGCGACTAACCCATATTAAGATAATCAAGCTACACCAACTTGTCTTAGATTCACTAGCCCTAAGATTTTTTTAACACCCGCCTATGGTATGGATCATGTCAGTGGGACACCCTAGAATGATGATCAATGATGATCATCAACAATTAACCCTTTCCGACCAACCCATATTAGGATAATCAAGCTAAACCAACTTGTCTCAGATTCACTAGCCCTAAGATTTTTTTAATACTCGACTATGGTATGGATCATGTCAGTGGGACACCCTAGAATGATGATCAATAATGATCATCAACAATTAACCTTTTCCGACCAACCCATATTAAGATAATCATGCTACACCAACTTGTCTTAGATTCACTAGCACTAAGATTTTTTTAACACACGACTATGGTATGGATAATGTTAGTGGAACCCCTAGAATGATGATCAATGATGATCATCAACAATTATTCCTTTCCGACCGACCCATATTGACATAATCATGCTATACCATTTTGGCTCAGGTTCACTAGCCCTCAGATTTTTTTAACGCTTGACTATGATATGGATCGTTTCAGTGGGACCCCCTGGAATGATGATCAATGATGATCATCAACAATTAGCTCCCTGCGACCAACCCATATTAAGATAATCAAGCTAAACCAAATTGTCTCAGATTCACTAGCCCTAAGATTTTTTTAACACTCGAATATGGTATAAATCATGTAAGTGGGACACCCTAGAATAATGAACAATGATGATCATCAACAATTATTTCTTTCCGACCGACCTATATTGACATAATCATGCTACACCATATTGGCTCAGGTTCACTAGCCCTAAGATTTTTTTAACGCTTGACTATGGTATGCATCATGTCAGTGAGATACCCTAGAATGATGATCAATGATGATCATCAACAATTATTCCTTTCCGACCGACCCATATTGACATAATCATGCTATACTATCTTGGCTCAGGTTCACTAGCCCTAAGATTTTTTTAACGCTTGACTATGATATGGATCATTTTAGTGGGACCCCCTAGAATGATGATCAATGATGATCATCAACAATTAGCTCCCTGCGACCAACCCATATTAAGATAATCAAGCTAAACCAACTTGTCTCAGATTCACTAGCCCTAAGATTTTTTTAACACTCGACTATGGTATGGATCATGTAAGTGGGACACCCGAGAATGATGATCAATGATGATCATCAACAATTAACCCTTTCCGACCAACCCATATTGAGATAATCATGCTACACAAACTTGGCTCAGATTCACTAGCCCTAAGATTTTTTTAACACTCGAACATAGTATGGATTAAGTCAGTGGGACACCTTAGAATGATGATCAATGATGATCATTAACAATTAACTCTTTCCGACCTTCCCATATTGAGATAATCATGCAACATTATCTTGGCTCAGATTCACTAGCCCCAAAAATTTTTTATCACTCGCCTATGGTATGCATCATTTTAGTGAGATACCCTGGAATGATGATCAATGATGACCAACAACAATTAACCCCGTGCGACCAACTCATATTAAAATAATCATGCTATACCAACTTCGCTTAGATTCACTAACCCTAAGATTTTTTTAACACTTCACCATGTTATGGATCATGTCAGTAGGTCCCCCTTAAATGATGATCAATGACGATCATCAACAATTAACCCTTTCCGACCAACCCATATTGAGATAATGATGCTATACCAACTTCGCTTAGATTCACTAGCCCTAAGATTTTTTTAACACTTCACCATGGTATGGATCATGTCAGTGGGTCCCCCTTAAATGATGATCAATGACGATCATCAACAATTAACCCTTTCCGACCAACCCATATTGAGATAATCATGCTATACCAACTTGTCTTAGATTCACTAGCCCTAAGATTTTTTTAACACTTGACCATGGTATGGATCATGTCAGTGGGTCCCCCTAAAATGATGATCAATGATGATCATTAACAATTAACCCCCTGCGACCAACCCACATTAAGATAATCAAGCTAAACCAACTTGTCTCAGATTCACTAGCCCTAAGATTTTTTTAACGTTCAACTATGGTTTGGATCATGTCAGTGGGACACCCTAGAATGATGATCAATGATGATCATCAACAATTAACCCTTTCCGACCAACCCATATTGAGATAATCATGTTATATTATCTTGGCTTAGATTCACTATGCCTAAGATTTTTTTAACACTCGACTATGATATGGATCATATCAGTGGGACCCCCTAGAATGATGATCAATGATGATCATCAACAATTAACCCCTTGCGACCATCCCACCAACTTGTCTCAGATTCACTAGCCCTAAGATTTTTTTAACACCCGACTATGGTATGGATCATGTCAGTGGGACACCCTAGAATGATGATCAATGATGATCATCAACAATTAACCCTTTCCGACCAACCCATATTGAGATAATCATGCTACACAAACTTGGCTCAGATTCACTAGCCCTTAGATTTTTTTAACACTCGACCATGGTATGGATCATGTCAGTAGGTCCCCCTAGAATGATGATCAATGATGATCATCAACAATTAATCCTTTCCGACCAACCCACATTGAGATAATCATGCTACACCAACTTGTCTCAGATTCACTAGCACTAAGATTTTTTTAACACTCGACTATGGTATGGATAATGTTAGTGGAACCCCTAGAATGATGATCAATGATGATCATCAACAATTATTCCCTTCCGACCGACCCATATTGACATAATCATGCTATACCATCTTGGCTCAGTTTCACTAGCCCTAAGATTTTTTTAACGCTTGACTATGGTATGCATCATGTCAGTGAGATACCCTAGAATGATGATCAATGATGATCATCAACAATTATTCCTTTCCTACCGACCCATATTGACATAATTATTCTATACCATCTTGGCTCAGGTTCACTAGCCCTAAGATTTTTTTAACGCTTGACTATGATATGGATCATGTCAGTGGGACCCCCTAGAATGATGATCAATGATGATCATCAACAATTAGCTCCCTGCGACCAACCCATATTAAGATAATCAAGCTACACCAACTTGTCTCAGATTCACTAGCCCTAAGATTTTTTTAACTCTCGACTATGGTATGGATCATGTCAGTGGGGCACCCTAGAATGATGATCAATGATGATCATCAACAATTAACTCTTTCCGACCTTCCCATATTGAGATAATCATGCTATACCATCTTGGCTCAGATTCACTAGCCCTAAGATTTTTTTAACACTCGACTATGTTATGGATCATGTTGGTGGGACACTTTAGAATGATGATCATTATTGATTATCAACAATTAACCCTTTCCAACCGAAAGGTTGGAAACACTTGAACATAGTATAGATCAGGTCAGTGGGACACCCTAGAATGATGATCAATAATGATCATCAACAATTAGCTCCCTGCGACCAACCCATATTAAGATAATCAAGCTACACCAACTCGTCTCAGATTCACTAGCCCTAAGATTTTTGTAACACTCGACCATGGTATGGATCATGTCAGTGGGACCCCCTAGAATGATGATTAATGATGATCATCAACAATTAGCTCCCTGCGACCAACCCATATTAAGATAATCAAGCTACACCAACTTGTCTCAGATTCACTAGCCCTAAGATTTTTTTAACTCTCGACTATGGTATGGATCATGTCAGTGGGACACCCTAGAATGATGATCAATGATGATCATCAACAATTAACTCTTTCCGACCTTCCCATATTGAGATAATCATGCTATACCATCTTGGCTCAGATTCACTAGCCCTAAGATTTTTTTAACACTCGACTATGTTATGGATCATGTTAGTGGGACACTTTAGAATGATGATCATTATTGATTATCAACAATTAACCCTTTCCAACCGACATATATTGAGATAATTATGCTATACCAACTTGGCTTAGATTCACTAGCCTTAAGATTTTTTTAACACTTGAACATAGTATAGATCAGGTCAGTGGGACACCCTAGAATGATGATCAATAATGATCATCAACCATTAACCCTCTGCGACTAACCCGTATTGAGATAATCAAGCTATACCAACTTGGTTCAGATTTACTAGCCCTAAGATTTTTTTAACACTCGACTATGGAATGGATCATGTCAGTGGGACCCCTTAGAATGATGATCAATGATAATCATCAACAAGTAACCTTTTCAGACCAACCCATCTTCAAATAATCAAGCCATACTAACTTTGCTCATATTCACTAGCCCTAAGATTTTTTTAACACTCGACTATGGTATGGATCATGTCAGTGGGACCCCTTAGAATAATGATCAATGATGATCATCAACAATTAACCCTTTGCGACCAACTTATACTGAGATAATCAAGCTATACCAACTTGGCTCAGATTCACTAGCCCTAAGATTTTTTTAACACTCGAACATAGTATGGATTAAGTCAGTGGGACACCTTAGAATGATGATCAATGATGATCATCAACAATTAACCCTTTCCCACAAACCCATATTGAGATAATCATGTAGTACAAACTTGGCTCAGATTCACTAGCCCCAAGATTTTTTTAACACTCGACTATGGTATGCATCATGTCAGTGGGACACCCTAGAATGATGATTAATAATGATCATTAACAATTAACCCTTTGCGACCAACGCATATACCCTAGATTTAGTTGTTTACTCTCAAACGTTCTTAGCTATTGGTGTGAGGTTAAATAATTTTTTAGGGGTTGGAAGTAAAATAAAAATTATATAAGTCACCTAACATTGATTACATGTGGTAACTTTCGCTAATCAACCCTTAAAAGTAACCCTAGATTTAGTTTATACTTTTAACAATTTTTCAAATTTTATGTAATGACAAATATTAATTAAAAGTGGTATTATTTCTAATTATTCATATTAAAAATCAACTTGATTCCCCTTATAGAACGGTAGAAAATTAATAATTTTGAAATTTATACAAAAAAATGTTATTAACAATATCTATTAAAAAAATTAAAATTTTGCAAAACTGTTCAACTTGTATTTTTTCTTTATCATATAGAGTATAAAAAAGGTAAAACCATAAAAATTACTCACGTATCGAAAAGTGGTAGGCACACTTCACAAATTTTGACTCCTCTTTATCACAGTTTGCGGCAATGTGACAAAAATTCTGACATTTAAAGCACTTTACTCTTAATGCTTTTTTCGGACACTCTCTCGAACGATGTCCCATGTCCCCACAACCATAACACCTGTCCGTTTTCTGAACAACTTTCAAATCAGCGTTCTTTGACTTCTTCTTCGAAGAGTCGTTCCTCTGCACCTTCTGCTGTTTTGATTGTTTCAAAGTTGCCCGCTTCATCCTCTCGTAAGATTTTAAAAGCTCTTTGAAATCATTTTATTTTTTCGCACCATATAACATCACTTTATTGGATTCTTCATCTGAAATTCCTTGAATTATGCACTTGGATAAGAGCATCCTCTTCAATGATAACCCTGGAAGCCAATTTCTTCATCGCTAAAGCATATTCCCTGACTCCTTCGTCTTTCTTCATTTTTCTTCCCCTTACCAATTCATGTAAATCAGCACTATTTAGTCTAGCCGAAAACTCATCTTTCAAGGAACTTTTAAGCTGTTTCCATGTCCTAATCGCTCTTTCTCCTTGTCTGAACGTTATCGCTAAACCCTTCAATGACTTTTCAGAAAATATAAGCATTCTTAACCCCCCGAGCCCGGGACCTAGGTCGTTTTTGTTCTATCGTATTTGGAGGTAGAAAAAATGTTTTAAAAAAATGAAAAAATTCATAGATCTTCATTAATCCTTCTAGTTGAAGTAACAATATATTTATTTATTTTTACCAGAACAAAGAATGGCGCGCTATGTGCGCCTCTGTAGTATATTTTATTAGAGAGATTTAAAACTCGATACACCTAGCGGGAAAGTAACGATAGGCCAAGATCTTGTTCAATATTGGTGTCCAAGGCTTCCAATATATCATGCTATCCTCGAATCTCTGCATAACGAGAAGCTCGAGAGTTTAGAATTTCTCTATTACGATACCCCGCCTAGAAAGAGGGGTGGCCCTACTCTACCATCTTTTATGTCTATCGACAGTGTGCATGTTAGTTTGCGCATCTTTCTTGTAACAAGTGGGGATGCAGGAGAGGTAACATTTCTCGTTCTGTGAAGAGAATCAGTGCTCGTTAAAGAGAACGTTCGTTATACAGAAGGTCATTATGGAAAGATTCGAGTGTAGTTTGGTCCATATATATCCCATGATTTCCTCTTAATACTCTGCCGTGTAATTTAAGAAAATTCGTAACTGAAATTATCTTTGAGATCGATAGTGTTTATGCGTTAACAGTTAGTGGTTAGATTAAATGAATGATGAGACACATAATTAACCATCAACACATAAATTTTATTTATATAAAAACACTTATATTACTCTTACAAAAACTGCGACGGTTCACTTGTTACATTTTGTAAATCGATCCGTTACTGATCGTGGTTCGATGTCTAGCACAAATCTGACTCTTTGACAGCTTCACAGGTGATTGGGGGTGTCAGAATTTGTAGGAGAGGGTAACAGATTTCGCCTAATTGGTCGAGGAAGGGACTTAGGCCCTACTCTAGGTACGATTGTAAAATTCTAGAAATCTGGCTGATGGCAACGAGTTGCACGTGATTTTCAGTTTCGTCTACAAGATGTTGTAAACTAGAAAAAATCCTAAAACGGTCGGTCGACGGCTGAAGGCCGTTTAGACTTAGTTTCTAACTTCTTGAGTAAATAACACTATTACAAGCAAGTTACAACCAAAGCGAAGTTTTCAATCGTGGAACAGCTGTCGTTTTATTGTTGTCAAAAGTATAAATTCCTCTAACGAATATACATTATTAAATTGAATGTTGATAGAAATTGTAACGGTTGAATTTATTTTCAGTATTTGCAAAAATAAATCGCAGCCATTATTAATATTATTTTTGTTTCTCTTCATTAAACTCTACTTTTGCTTACTACCTACTCCACCAAACACAAACCAAAAGGGAGATTCCGTCGACGAGACCAGTAGCTTGATTTCGAAGGACACGATCGCTGATTTAATTAAAACCACTTACCAACAATTTGTGGATATTCAAACAACTTCCTTTTTCCGATCCTCGGACGAACACGTGCTCCTCGATGCGGGAAGGAAACAGGGCTAGCAAAGTCAATGAAGAACACAAATTCACTCAACTCAAGTTATTATTATTAGCAAAGCTCCTTACAATATAACCCACGGGGTTCACTCAATATAATCGTTAAAGCCGATTCTCATCTTAATATTATCACACTTGGACATAAAGCACTTCGTTGAAAAGGAAAAATAGAGCGACGCGCGCGTGACACCATCGACCCTCGATCCCACGGACTACTACCGTCGATTCGGCCACGCGGTCCTTCCCAAATTATCCAGAAAGGGGTGGGGCGACGCCTCTTCCGGATTGGTCCTCTCGCTCCTTCCGTCAGGACCCATCCAGTCTCTCCGTCACTCTCACAGGGGGCACCTAGAAAAAGGAAAAAGATGTCGCTCCGTAAAAGCGAGGGAAAACGCGGAAAATAGCGCGAAAATCCTTTCGCCAATCTCGAACGCACCACCACCCCACATGACTCCCCACGACCATCCGAGGGAACTGCGACGAAGCGGAAATCGCGCCAGTCAGGGCCGTAAATAAACAAGGCACCTGTGCTGCTGATTTACCACCTGAAGAGTAACGATATATACTCAATTTGAAATCATAAATGACGAAACGCTTCGTCACAATCCCCTCTCCTAGGCCAATACTACTCCGAGTATTGCCTATGTCCAAAACGAACAACCAAAAAAAAACTATTATACAAAAATAAACAAAACACACAAAAAAAATGAAATCCTTCCTTTACTCACCCCATTACTTCTCCTCAACTCCCCTCAAAACTCTCCGTGGTTTACCGAGGCCAACCGTGATCAGCCTGTCGACGGTCCTCTCGAGCTCCTTCTTGTTCTGGCCGATGACCCTCCCCCTGATCCTCATTTTGGTGCCCAGATTCATCCCTTTCCTCTTCCAATGGCACCGCTGTAGAACGTCACGCTCGTACTGATATCGCATATAAGCAATCTCGCACCTGGGGCAACGGTTTACTCGTACTCCCCTTCTGCCACAATTGATACAAAGGTCCCCTCGCTGCGGACGGGGGCATCCCACTCTCAGATGTCCCCGACCCCAACAATTGAAGCAGACCCCGGGAGGGGGATCGATAGAAGGAATGGTTGGAATCGGGGTTAGATTCCCGAACAATACTCCCTTCTTCTTAACTGGGAGTGGAGGCCTAGAGGGTCGGGAAATAGCTCCCCTTGACGTTGACGCAACTGGTTCTCGTGGACATGGCTCAGGCGGTCCCGGCGGTGTGACTGACCGGACTGAAGGAGAAGCATCACGGGGACTGACGAAATCCTCCTTACACAACACCATTTTCCTCATGTTCCTTATTGCTCCGGCCTGCTTCTCCCGGAGCTCTTCTAATTTGGCAAAATTCCTTCTCTCCTCCTCCGCCAAATGTTGGTCTAATTCCCGAACCGCCTGGAGACACTCTTCCTCAAAGTCGTCCCCCGGAAGATCAACAGAAGGAGGCCGGGAAATTGACGCCGTGAACGTCGACTCCGTCAAGGTAACTCCCATACTAGGCAGTTCCCGGTCCTGATCCTCTGCGGTCCATTCCTCCCCCACTTCCACCTCCAGTCCTACCGTCAACTCCTCCTCCTGTCTCTCAGCTGACGCTTCCTCTATTTTCCCCTCTCCATCATTTATTTGCCCTTCTGCTCTTCCCTCCGAGGCTCCCTCCACTACACTCCCCTCATGAGACTCCTGGCCTTCCTGCCCTTCTTTTAGCTCCTTAACGGTTAGAGCTAATCCGGGTTGTGGTTGAGGATTAGCAAGGGGTTCTGACCTCACCCCTCGCCCGAGCACTATATATCTCCCCTCTATTCTGTACGTCGGCCTTCTCTCCCCTCCTGACGATTCCCCCTCTTGGGTGGGTGGTCCCGGTTTGGGCTGGGGTGTTACTGCCGAATCAATCGGTCTGCCCCTTCCACGCCCCCCTCTCTCTCGATTCCAAACTGGCATCTTCCAACTGGACCTAAAACAAACAACACATAATACAAAATTAAGTTATCTAATTCCCCTAACTCATTCTTTCCTTAAAATATTTATTTACACAAAAAAAAAAATCATGTAACAACGTCTATTTTCTGGGCGGAATATAACGTTTGAGATCCGAGACATGCACTTTTGTGACGCGGCGATTCTCATTCGTCTCCAACACGTAAACCGTGTCCGAGAGTCTCTTTATAATTTTAAATGGGCCCTCATACTTCGGTGCTAATTTCGCCGAAAACTTTTTCGCCGCGTTTGACAACTTGTGTGTCCTCCACAATACTAGATCCCCACGTGAAATTCCGCCACTCTCTTATTCCGATTGTAATATGCCGTTTGTTTCTCTGTCTCTTTATCAATAAAACGCGCCACCAGATCTCTCAACGCATCTAACCTTTTTAATCGATCGTTCCACACTTCCGGATCAATTCTTTCGACACTCTTCCTCCCCTCTACTTCCCTACGCAGACTTTTGACCAGTTTAGGATTACGTCCGTAATTAAGGAATGCGGGCGAGAACTTAGTTGTCGACTGGACGGCAGTGTTCATGGCATGACGAAACTCATGAACATGCTTGTCCCACTCTCGATGATCCTCCCCTATAAACGTCGCGACCATAGTCTTGAACACACGATTACTCCTCTCGACAGGATTTGCCTGCGGATGATAAGGCGGCGTGGTGAGATGCTGAACACCATAATCATCCAGAACTGACTTTAGGAATTTATTATCAAATTCCTTTCCATTGTCCGTCAGCAAAAATTCTGGAGTCTCCCACCTGAACAAAATTAACTCCTCAAACGCCCGTGCAATTGATTTGCCATCCGCAGATCTCAAAGGCTTGACCTCCACCCAGCGAGAAAATAAGTCTTGAAACACTACCAGATAGCGACACCGACTCTTACTTGGAGGAAATTCCATGCAGTCAGCTGCCACTACCACCCAGGGTCTCTCTACGATCCTCTGTCCCATAAGGCCTTGAGGACCTTCCTGTGAGACCTTATGATACTGACACTGAGGACACGCTCGCACGAATTGTTGCACATCGTGCCACACACCCTGCCAATAATATTCTCTCGCTACCCGGTCATAGGTCTTCTCAATTCCCAAATGTCCTGACGAGAACTCTGAGTGCGCACTTTTGAGCACTCTTTCGCGATACTCTAGCGGCACGACTAACTTCCACCCCTCTTCATCCCCTGTATACGGCAATAACAATGGATCCTCTCTAAATCGATATAAACTCCCCTCTAAAACTTTCCAACCTGGAAATCTGTTAGGAAACTTCACCACCAAGTCGAGTCTTTTTAAGTACCACGGGTCTGAAATTGTTGCAAACGCCGCCACTTCTTCAAACTCATTCCTGTACATCCTCGATAAGGCATCCGGAACATGGTGGTGAATTCCCCGACGGTGAACTATCTCAAAATCCCACTGCTGCATCTCGAGGGCCCAACGCGCCAATCTACCCGTTGGTTCTTTCAAATTTCGCAACCATTTTAAAGCACTATGGTCTGTAATGGCCGTGAATTTGTACCCCTCGATATATGGTCTCAATTTCTTAATCGACCACAGCAGTGCTAAACACTCTTTCTCTGTTACACTATAATTCCTCTCGTGTACAGAGAGTGTTTTACTTACAAACACAATTGGATGTTCACCGTCTTCCCCCTCCTGAGTCAAAACTGCCCCTATCGCGTAACCACTCGCGTCGCATTGAATTGTAAATGGCTTCGTAAAGTCTGGTCTTGCCAAGACTGGTGCCGAAGTCAATTTATTTTTCAATGCTTGGAACGCCTCTTGTTGCTCTTCTCCCCACTCCCAAGCTCGGCCTTTTTGCAACAATCTCAAAAGTGGTATTTTTAATTCGCCATCATGTTCTATGAAACGCGCATACCACCCCACCATACCCAAAAATCGACGGAGCTGTTTTATATTGGTTGGTGCCGGATACTCAACCACTGGTGCGATTTTCTCTGGGTCCGGTCTCAATCCTTGACTATCGAGTACATAACCTAAATATGAAACTCTCGAACACCCAAATTCACATTTTTGCGGATTCACCACCAACCCAGCCTCCGCCAATTTTCTCAAAACAATCTCTAACCACACAAGATGTTTCTCATAATCATCAGTGACGATGATTATGTCATCTAAATACCCAAACACGTAAGGCTCGAACTCAGGTCCAAATAACGAATCAATTAATCGCTGGAATGTCATTGGGGCATTTGTGAGTCCAAATGGCATTCTTTTAAACTGCCACAACCCAGAACCAGGAATAGCAAACGCTGTATATTTCCGACTCTTAGGGGACATCGGCACTTGATGGTATGCCTGCTTGAGATCGATTTTGGAAATATACCGTGCTTTCCGTAATTTATCCAAAATCGAGTCAATGGAGGGGATGGGATATGCGTCTCTTACAGTTACTTTATTCAAGTCTCTGTAATCAATGCAGAAACGCAATGAACCATCTCCCTTTTTCACGATAACTGGAGCACTGCTCCACTCACTGGCCGATCTTTCTATTACCCCCCTCTCTAACATCTTTTGAACTTCCTGATAAGCCCATTCCAATATCATAGGCGACATTCTACGAGAACGATGTTTAATTGGTGTTGGATCAGTGACTCGTATGCTATGTTCAGTCAAAGATGTCATACCATGTTCCACCTCCTGTGGTAAAATCAGCTGATCCACCAATTTTTGAATTCTCGATCTCTGCCCCTCTGATAACTCACAAATCCCTGCACATTCCGCAAAAATCTCCCCCTCTATGCCATTTCCTATACCCCTTCTCCCCTCTGGACTCAACTCTCCATACTCCAAAAATTTGTGCCAGTCCCCCCCTTGAACTCTCCACAACCCCTTTCCTAATTTCGCATCCAAGTCCGCTGCTCGATGAAAATCCTGACCCAAGAGCATGTCATGGGACAAATTATCTACTACACGTAAGCTAAACGGTTGAGAAAAACCATCTACCGTTAACCATAACCTCAATTTCCCCAAGGCTGCTGTTGATCCGCCAAGCGCGCTTCCAATCGCTGTATTCGCTTTCGTCAGTCTATCCCGAAATTTTTCTGCTAATTCCGGCCCAACTAGCGAAACAGTAGCGCCTGGATCAAACAACGCTATGTACGGCTTGTCTGCGATTACCACCTTCAAAAAATAACGGTTCTCCATGGATGAGGCATCTATCCTCTCCTCTGTCACTTCAGGGACTGCTGTATTCACTACAGCCTCATACCTCTTCTGGACTGGACATGCTGATGGGACATCAGTAGGTTCAGTCCCAACATCCGCTTGTAAAAACCCCTCATTAATAAATTGCATCCCCTGTACTGAGAGTTCCGTCCCGGATTGCTCTTCAGTGGGTTGCGTCCCAGAGTTCACAACCTCCGTCCGGACTTCCAGGGACTGACTTTTGGACTCGCAGGATTGCGTCCCAGAATCCGTAGGCTGTGTCCGAACGTCACAAATTTGCGTCCCAACTAGTTCCGTCCCCTCACTACTGGATTGCGTCCCCACTTCCGTACTAATTACTCGATCCAACATGGATTGAGCTCCCTCTAGAGGCACTGGCACCACTTGAATTGGTGTCCCATTGTCTCCCCCCACTACCGTCCACTGTAGTGAAGTTTGGGACACTGGGACATTTTCTTCCACCACAACATCCTCAATTTGCTGAACCTTCTCTTGACTCCCCGATTCCCTCTGTGGTTGTCCCACTTGTGTCCCAACTGTCCCACTCACTTCTCCATGTCCCACTTCAGTGCTCCCCTCTTCCAAATCCACTATCTCCCCTCCGGAATAATCTTCCGCCCGAATTAAAGTGAAAAAGCTATCCAGATTCACTTCCTCTTCCTCTATTGTCCCACCGACGAAGGTCCTGGGGGGGAAGGGTTGCTCAGTCCCCCCCCCTGCCCCGTTTCCCAACATCGCTCTCAACTCTGCACAATTGGGACAATTTCTAAACGTGGTCCCATTTGTCCCACACACCTGGCAGAACAATCGGTTGCCCGTGGGACGTGGCAAGGGAAACTCGTTAGCATAGTGCCCCTGTTGTTGGCATCGGAAACAAGTTCTCAACTTGCACTCCGATGCTCGGTGTCCCACGGACTGACACTGATAGCAGGCACCGGTAACTCCTCTCGGGACACTAGGCCTGAATGCCGGAGGTCGTCCCCCACCAAAAGTGCGATTTGGAACTTGTCCCCCTCCATAGAGACGATTCTTACTTTTTCCCACTCTAAAGGGACGATTCTGGTACTGTTGTCCCATATTACGTATCCCACTGGTCGATGGGACAGGAAGGTTAGTGGCCACCATTTGGGCATAAGTCACCGGGGTTTGTTGTACCGGGACCTGTTGAACAGCCGCTATTGGTGCTGTCCCAGTTGTCCTTGTGTCCACTTTCCCCTCTATTGTTCCCCTCTCTGCTCTAGGTGTCCCAGGGTGTCCTGAATTCCCCTTACTCTTCTTATTTTTCCCCTTTTTCGCTGGGACATTACGAACTGTCCCACTTTCTTCCCCACTGGACTCAGAGCCCGAGACCCCCAGCAAAGCATCTACTTTTGCCCCTCGTAAATTTCCCCTCGGAGCCGCGGACGGAATTCTCATCTTGTCCCGGGACGGAGGTGGGACATACCTCTTATCGAGATCCTTGATCCTCTCATAACGTCTTAGGATCTTTTCTAACCCCTCAATATTGTCAAACTCCGAGTTTGACAATTGACGCCTATACTCCGGCGTCAGCCCTTTAAACACGATCCTCAAAAAGTATTCACGTGAAATGGGACGCCTCAGATGTCCCACAATTACTCGCATACTTATTATAAAATCGGAGATTTTCTCTCCTTTCGCCTGAGTCCTGCTGCGAGCCTCATCTAAAACGTCATCGTCCACCAGCACACATGAGAATTCCCGTTTAAATACTTTTTTAAAAGCATTCCACGAGTTCAAGTCTTTTCGCACCAACCTAAACCAACGACTCGCCGTTTTGCGCAACACACTCGGAAGCGCTGTCAGCATCTCTGAATCGCTGATTAGATTGCACCCCTTGCAATCTTCTAAACGCTCTAAAAATTCTTCACAGTCCTCCTTCTCCCCTCCAGAAAATTTTATGTCCCAATCCTTCAGGATTTTAACAATTTTAGTTCCCCTACCCAAATTCTGGTAACCGCGACCCCTTCGTCGGCTCTTATCACTGAAAGAGTCGGTTTCAGTTTCCCACTCACTGGAGGACAACATCACGCGACTACGCCTCTTGCGTCTATTCGTACCGGAACTTCCACTTCCGGTATGTTGATCCTTCTTCCCTCTTCCTCAGGTAAGAATCCTGGGGGATGAGGGTAGTAAGGGGGGTGTAGATTTGCCGTCTTGCCCGGCATTTCCTAACTCACCCCCCCCCCCCCCCTCTGTCTCCATTCTCGACCCTGTTCAGGGTCTACCGGTATGGTTCGCCTCGGACCTTTCCCCCCCCCCCCCACATCACGTGGGACTTGCGTTTGTTGAGCCTTATTTGCACTAATATGCAATTGTTCAATCAAAAACGCATTGTGTGCTCGCAACTGCTCCAACTCACGCAGTTGCTGTTGGGCATAAATGGCACGTTGGTCCGGGCTCAACCCCCACGCCCCCACCCCCTGCCTCATACTCCATAACTCTGGAGATACTCCGGGGGCTGGTATACTCCCAGTTTCCCCCACCCACGTTACGAAGGTCGGCACCCCACGTCCGGCTCCCGATGAGGTTGTAGTTAGCGTCGTGGCAAACGTTGTCCCACTAGTACCCCTGGGAGTCTCAACTATCGCAGTGGTTGCTACAGAGGTAGTGGTTGGTGTCCCACTGCCCCCCTCCACTCGATCTCCATTTTCGCCACTCAAACTCTGGACTTCCGGGTTCACGGTTGGCGCAGTCGCTCCTTCGCCCATCACTTCCGGTTCCGTCCCAGGCTCTAATAACAACCTGGACCTACGAGTCCTCGCCACAAAAGGACTTGGTCCGGCTCCCCCCTCTCTCTGTCCTCGAAGCGCTTCAAAGCTAAACACAAATTCCGATCCCTCTTTATCAAAGGTCTCGAACCACGGAACCACAACCGCTTCCGGAAAAATAGATCTGACTTCCGACCGAAGAAGTCTCTCGCGCAACACCCGCAGGGTGCCTATCACACTGCAATCCTGACGTTCTAATTCTTCTACCACCCGCTCAGGTGGCATTAGTTGAATTTGTCGCCATGCCTCCCCTATTTGCGGAATTTCTAGAATCCGCCACATTTGTTCACTGTACCGTTCCATTATCGCGCAATCCGAATCACAAAAAAAAACAAAGTTTATTACTCTACCCCCAAAAATAAGGGGGGGGGGGAGACTTAAGAAATTCTACGTTTGCCGATTTACACACTAACTGACTGACACGAATTTTCAGTCAACACCACTTGAGCAAAGAACACTAACATTAATCCGTCGCGCAAGAACACTACCCAGTCTAAAGAGAAAAAAAAAAATATTCTTTTTAATTTCTAAAATAACACCAAAAACACAAGAGGGAAAAAAAAAATAATAAATTCAATTTCTAGCCACCTTCCTCGAGACTGACCAGAAAAATAACAACACGATTCTTGCGTATTTTGACTAATTAAATGAATTTATTCGACGACAAGAAAAAAAAACAATTCTCCCCTCTCTCCCCTCAGTCAACTACCTCGGCTTCAAGTAATTCGGAAAACCGATTAGAGAAAATCATAACCAAAAAAAAACTTTCACTTTCCCGATAAATTTATCTCGACACACTTACGAACTAAAGAAAAGAAAATACAATTCTATTAAAATCGAAAACAAACGTACCGATTTTAACAACACGTCCTTGCTTTCCTCCTTTTCCGCTCTTTACCTCTCTTCACCCCACAAGAACAAGAAACAAAACAGACATATTAAAAGAAGCAAAATTCAATAAAAATCAATTAACACAATAAACCAAAAAGAAATAGTACTTAATAATTACTATACTAAATTTGCCAAAAAGGCAATCTTCACTCCGCACTGTGGCTTTCCCAAAAATTTCAGGAACTTTTTACGTTAGGGAAATTTTTCGACGTGTGGCTTTCCCAAAATTATTCAGGAATTTCGTTTATTAACACAGGGATTATTAACACGCCCACAACAAAAAAAAAAAAAAAAAAAAAAATTTCGCTCAAAAGAAACGAGAGAAAAAAAAACGTCAAAGCAAAAATACGAATCCGCATTATTCTATCCTTAACCCAAAATTTCGTGAACTTTACTAAATCTCCGCTCCGAAAAGAAAAAAAAAATTATTTTAAAATATTTTTTCTAATTTAACGTATTGCTGGAGTCTACACTTCCGGTACGTTTGCACTCACACTCGCGACCACGTTTTCCCAAATTTTCAAATTTATTCCTATCACCGATTTCCTCAAACATCTTTAATAAATAATTCCCCCATTATTTATTTAACTCGGATAAGAATTTCCCACGTATTAATAGAAACAACGCCACTTTCTTTGACTTGCCGGGGTTCAATTCGCGCTTAATATCTCGCCACGTGTTGAAAATCAGCCGTTAATTTCCACTCTCGCCAAAAATTTTAGAAATTAATTTTCCTCCTGGTAACTATCACGTTTTCACTCATTACCCGCCATCTTTTCTTTCAATACTCTCTCTCACCTTTTCGGTCTTTAATTTACAGATTAACATCTCATAAATTTGCTCTAACACACCAGGCACTCACGGTTTTCTACCCTCGCGATCTCAAACGTCACTCCTTTTTCCCAACTTCTCACCTTTTCCTAACCCTTCAAAACTCATCATGTCCCTCCTGCTGGTCTCTGACAAAAAGAAAATTTGTTAAATCAAAAAATTTCTCCCCACAAGGGATGCCAATTGTAACGGTTGAATTTATTTTCGGTATTTGCAAAAATAAATCGCAGCCATTATTAATATTATTTTTGTTTCTCTTCATTTAACTCTACTTTTGCTTACTACCTACTCCACCAAACACAAACCAAAAGGGAGATTCCGTCGACGAGACCAGCAGCTTGATTTCGAAGGACACGATCGCTGATTTAATTAAAACCACTTACCAACAATTTGTGGATATTCAAACAACTTCCTTTTTCCGATCCTCAGACGAACACGTGCTCCTCGATGCGGGAAGGAAACGGGGCTAGCAAAGTCAATGAAGAACACAAATTCACTCAACTCAAGTTATTATTATTAGCAAAGCTCCTTACAATATAACCCACGGGGTTCACTCAATATAGTCGTTAAAGCCGATTCTCATCTTAATATTATCACACTTGGACATAAAGCACTTCGTTGAAAAGGAAAAATAGAGCGACGCGCGCGTGACACCATCGACCCTCGATCCCACGGACTACTACCGTCGATTCGGCCACGCGGTCCTTCCCAAATTATCCAGAAAGGGGTGGGGCGACGCCTCTTCCGGATTGGTCCTCTCGCTCCTTCCGTCAGGACCCATCCAGTCTCTCCGTCACTCTCACAGGGGGCACCTAGAAAAAGGAAAAAGATGTCGCTCCGTAAAAGCGAGGGAAAACGCGGAAAATAGCGCGAAAATCCTTTCGCCAATCTCGAACGCACCACCACCCCACATGATTCCCCACGACCATCCGAGGGAACTGCGACGAAGCGGAAATCGCGCCAGTCAGGGCCGTTAATAAACAAGGCACCTGTGCTGCTGATTTACCACCTGAAGAGTAACGATATATACTCAATTTGAAATCATAAATGACGAAACGCTTCGTCACAAAATATAATTTTAAAATCTACAAAACTATTCATAAATGTTTGTTACAACGTAACAGATAGTTTCCAGCTTTTTTTAGGATTAAGTGGAATACCATATCGTTATTATGATTATCCACATAGTCACATATTATTAAATACTATTTCTTCAATATGATTAATTATTTTTATAGACCTTTTCATCTTGAATATCGAATATCGAACTTCCGGTAAAAGTCGGTAATATTTGGAACATTATACATGCAAAATATCTATATAACCGACTCTCTGCTCATGCGCATTCATTACTTCCTATTCAAGATAAAAAGCTCTATTCTAAAAATTAATTTATTAATTTCTTAAGGTTTCGTACAGTACAAGTGTACGCACAGAACTCTATTGAAAAGACCTTGTCGATTCTCGTATACCCCCTTCCTCCTAACCACTGGAGTTGCAATTGCACGTAATTTAGTTGTCTGATTTTATAATTTTCCGAACTTGCATTTATAAGAATTTATAATTACCTGAATTTGCATTTATCTAAACTTTTAACTTCACGAATTTGCATTTGTCATAACTTCCAAATCACCAAACTCGCATTTGACAAAAGATGTGAATCGAAGAAATTGCATTTGTTAAAATTTTCAATTCCTGGAACTTGTATTTGTCTAAACTTCTGAATCCCGAACTTGCATTTGACGGAACTTTCAAGTCACCGAAGTTGCATTTGTCAAAACATTGAATTACCCGAAAATGCGTTTGTCTGAATAGGCTCAGCTTATTACTTGATATCAAGGTCAATTGTCCAGCAAATAATTTCCTACACGGAAGGAAGGATCTTGCTTTTATAGCATGCCAGTAGTTTATGATTTTCTTGTAGAGTCACTTCGCTTGCTACTGACGTATGAAATCATACGTCAGCAGCATGAGCGCCATCTGTACTACTAATGTAAAGTACACACGCTTGTGCTGTTTAAGTCGCATACACAAGCAGTAGGGGCCCCTTGCGCTTACTTCATGAAGTATCACCTTACTACTAATGCATGAGACCCATGAAATTCTGGTATGGGTGCCTTGCATTAGACATTTTCTTTCGAAACCACGTGCACTGTTCAGTTGTGTTTGAGTTGTGTTTATCAGTTAAACTTTTTGTGTTGGTTCCATTTTTTTTGGGAATTTACTGTTTGTGCCTATTTTGGTATAAAGAATAGTATAAATACTAATGAAAAATTTGTTTTAAATAAATTAAAAGTTACTTTCTTTAATTACTTATAAAAATTATTCTTCTGTTTAAACACCTTTCTGAAGAATAATAATTATAGAAACAATTTTAACACTTGGACAATATAGAGATTTCATACTATTATTAACTTTATATATATAATTATATGTTCGATAAGTGCAAAAATTGAAATATTTTCGAAAAATTCAAATTATTATTCTGTAGGTTGTACAATAATATTCGAATTTTAAATTTCTAAACTGTCAACAATAACACTTAGATTAAAGGCTCATGACATATAAATATTATTGCTTGAAGTGTTGTAATCTTCTAAAAGTCACAAATAAATAGATGACTTGAGGGAATGTATAATTGAAACTTTTCTTTAATATAAAGCTTCTTATTTAATTATAATTATTACGGTTAATTATAAAAGTATTTTTTAAATCTTTTTCTTTATAAATATACGTAAATAAAATATTTTATTCAATTTTTATGTCCCTGATGTTCTGAACGTCCTTTTAAACGAAATTTCTTTTCCATTGCAATATTTTCAAGTATAATTTTTCCAACCTAACATATAAAAAAGAATTTAATTCTTAAAATTCTTCTTATTCTTTTATTTAAATTTGGAAAATGTTAATTTCGTTCAGTTAAGCGTTCGAAACTTTAAGTTTTTTTTAATTTATATGTAGGTATTTTTTATAGATATTAGAATTATCATATTTATTACGACTTTGTTGAAATATAGATAATTCCCTTAAGAAATTTTCATTATGCAAAATTTTATTTAAAATTCTATTTTTTAAAAATGAGATATAAATATATAAAAATGAAAAAAGTTCTACAGTAATGACACGCATCCGTGTCATTATTTTCATTTCACACTTTTCCATAAGGGATAACCAAACTGTACAGTGTATCCACGTGGTTTCGAAAGAAAATGTCTAATGCAAGGCTCCCATACCAGAATTTCATGGGTCTCATGCATTAGTAGTAAGGTGATACTTCATGAAGTAACCGCAAGGTTACTACTGCTTGTGTATGCGACTTAAACAGCACAAGCGTGTGTACACCTAGGTGCATAAATGCCTTACCCCCAACTAGTTGTCCCTGCGCATGAGAATACGTGAGTAAGAGAGAGAGGTTGGGGGTAAGGCATTTATGCACCTAGGTGTACCTTACATTAGTAGTACAGATGGCGCTCATGCTGCTGACGTATGATTTCATACGTCAGTAGCAAGCGAAGTGACTCTATAAAAAAATCATGAACTACTGGCATGCTATAAAAGCAAGATCCTTCTCTCCGTGTACTTATTAGAAACTTATAAAAAAATTCATACACTTCACAAAATTTAATAATATGCTTTGGAGTTACGAATCTGAATCTAGGGTGAGTTTTAAGGGTTGATTGGCTCAGGTTATCACTTAATATCAAGGTCATTTGACCACCAAATAATTTCCTATTCATTAGAAACCTTTAAAACTAAAAAAAAAAACCCGCGTAATAAGTTTGAAGCCAATCTAATCAACATTAAAAATAGTGTCCGCCATTTTGGATCCGCCATTTTGAATTTTCAAAAAGTGATTTAGATTCGTAATCAGCGACCCAAAAAACCCCCGAGTAACCATTTTGAAGCGAATCAGATCAAATTGAAAATTTTTGAAACAATCTACTTATTTTATTGGTTAATTTTTTTTTTTATTTTAAAATATTGTCTTAAAAAATCATTAATTAAAAAAGGCCATACGGCTAAAGTAACTATATATCCCTAGCTGCAATTTAAAAAAAAAACAATTATTAATTTTTAAACCCTTTTTGGACAGAGGAAGGCTCTGTTTCACAGAGAAGGCTCCGTATATATACAGTGCCGTCCATTTTGTTATTTTGTTAATCAATAAAGAGAAAACAATAAATGAGAACTTTTTTTAAAGCTTTTGTTTTCTACTTTTAGGATATCTAATAAGCGAAAGAAAAAAAATTGTTTCATTACTTAATTACCATTAACAATAATAACAAAATTCCATTTTTTTGGTAAATTTCAAACTGACATAATTTATCAACAAATCATAGAATTTTAATCACAGACAATGCATTTAAAAAGTAATTTTATCACCTTTAAAATGAATTTATAAAAATTGTTCTACAAATTTTTTTTTAACAAAGATATAGGTAATTGTTTAAAAAACATCACTTTTTTAATTAGTCATAAGTCCAGAACGGTTCATTTAGAAAAAAAATTATTAATTTTTGACTATTGTTAATAGTGATTAAGTAATGAAACAATTTTTTTTCATTCGCTAATTAGATATTCTAAAAGTAGAGAACATAAGCTCTAACCGCTCTAACCGCCCCCCTCCAATCAACCTTCCATCTAACCAACCTCTACCCCGCCAAACAAACGTCCTCTTTATCCACTCACTCCTACCATTCTATCTCTTTCCCACCCTCCCTCATCGCAGCGACCCTTTTCCACCCTCTCCTTCCCCCTACAATCTCCTCTCATCGACCCCTCATATATTCAGGAATTCCTCTGATCCTTTGCAACCTTTTCCCCTTTAACCAATCCCTCTTTAATCAACCCCTCCAACCAACCTTCCCTCTAACCAACCTTCCTCCAATCAACATTTCCTCTAACCAACCTTTCTCCTACAGGCCCCCTCCAAATCAGCTTTCCTCTAATTACGCGTCACCTCCTGCCGCCAATCTTCCCTCGCCCCTGTCCTGTATGAAAAAAAAGTTCTTCCCCGATGCCGAAATAAAACTCTTACATATTTTGAATTCTTTCGATTCAAAGAAGCAAAATTTTGAAAGTAAAAATCATATCCGATCCTCCTGACTGTTTTTTATTATTTTTGATGTTCATTTAGTACTTTATAATTAATAAAAAAATTTCGAATCAGTCCAAAAGGACATATTAACAACTGTTAATATGAACAAAGAGATAATAATTGAAAAATTAATTGTTTATAAATACGAATTAATTGTTCAAAAACGGTATTCAAAATACAATATTGTCATATTAACAAATAAAATATGCCTTTCTTAAGTGAAGTGAATTTTTAAAAAACAAAAGACAAGTGAACAAACACCATATTAAACATAACATAACCGTAAAAGTTTTAATTAAAATACACTGAATGTACATCAAAATTATAGAAAACGGTCAGGAGGATCGGTTACGATTTTGTACCTTTAAAATTTTGTTTCTTTGAATCGAATGGATTCAAAATATGCAAGAGTTTTCTTTCGGCATCGGAGAAGAACTTTCATTTGCCGTTAAATTTGGAAGAAGCAATTTCTTTTAAAAATATCATAGTAAAATATAGTATTAGTCAGGGATTGACACGAAAACCGAAACAAAATATATTTTATTTTTGTTTCGTTTCGGTTTTGAAAAACTGAAACAAAATATCAATTTAATTTTGTTTTGTGTTAAATCTAAAACGAAAGTCCTCTGCGAATTAAGTTTCGGTTCATGCCCGAAACAAAAAGGCTTCGAATTTTGTTTTTGTTTTATTCCCAAAACGAAAATCCGCTCCGTATTCCGTTTTCGTCTCTCATAAAAATGGCTCTAAATTTCACAAAAACAATTTTAAACACAATTCTTTTCTGTCAGGAGACGAAAACGAAATTCAGAGTCATTTCGTTTCGGGCATGAGATTGAAACGAAATTCGGAGTTAATTTCACAGGCACACAAAAAACATAAAGTTCTCTGAGCTGGGTATAAGACAAATATTTCCCTATGTATTTTGATGCGCTGAATCCGAATCCGTCAACAGAATTGACCCATCACGTCACGTTTTGACCCTAACCTCAAAATCGATAAAATGACAGTTTTTGTTTAATAGAATCTGAACCCGACTTAACTTTAATGCATGCCTAAGGTCAATAGAAAGCTTGATTTATGACCTTTAAAATGCTTTTTCAAAAATTGTTCTACGATGAATTTTAACGGAGATATGATGTTTTACGTAATATATGATTTTTTAAAATGTTAAAAACGCGTGAATAGTGAATTATGGAAAAAAATTATTTTATGAAAAACATACCATATCTCTGTTAAAAATCATCGTAGAACAATTTTTAAAAAATCATTTTAAAGGTTATAAATCAAGCTTTCTATTAGCCCTAAGCATGCATTAAAGTTAAATCGGGTTCAGATTCTAATGAACAAAAACTTTCATTTTATTGATTTTGAGGTTAGGATCAAAACGTTACGTGATGGGTCAATTCTAATGACGGATTCGGATTCAGCGGATCAAAATACATAGGAAAATATTGGTCTCATACCAGCTCATACCAGCTCAGAGAACTTTATGTTTTTTGTGTGCCTGTGTTTTCGTTTCGGGCATGAGACGAAAACGTAATTCAGAGCCTTTTCGTTTCAGGCTCAATACAAAACAATATTGATTGTACATTTTTGTTTCGTCACAACAATTCAAAACAGAAACGGAATTCGGTTTTCGTGTCAGTCCCTGATATTAGTATGTAATATACTTATAAGATATTTATAAAAAGTTATTGAGAAATATTTTACTTGATATTCTTTGAAAAGATTTAAAAAAATTAGAGCATTGTTATTTCAACATAAGCAGGGTACTCTACATTTGTCGTTTTATTCAAAATAAATTTAAATAGTCCATAATCTTTTCCTCAATTCTCATTTGGTTTATTGTTTTTTATAATTGTTATTTCGTATATAATTTCGACATAACCCACGATAGACCTGTTTGTTTAGAAAAAAAATTACGTTTTATTAGATTTTCTATAACCAAAAAAAGGTATAAGGTCGATTCTTGCGTAACTGCCCGATTTCAAGATAAGTTTTGGTAAAAAAAAAAATTTTTTATTCAATGTTTCTCTGCTCTTATTTTTTTTATTATTTATTTATTTTATTTATTTATTAACAATAATGTCCCTAGGGCTATATAGCCCTCCTTGGAACAATGTTTACAAAGTATCATTTTACATGACGATATAATAATGTGAAAGAAAAAGAAAAATACAAATTTTACATTAAAAGAAAGAAAAGAAAAATAATAAAAATTATAAAAAATCCTAGTAGTTCATAACAGATCGTAAACTATCATAATTGTGCGTGCACTAAGTATTTAGCAAAATAAATAAGTTGTACATCTATGGCGTAGGGAATAATGTATAAAAATAATAATTAATATATCCTAAAAATAAACAAGTTTAAGATGCCAGAGGATAGTAACCGCCAAATCCAAATTACTATCACGACCAATAAGTAATCTCAAAAATATCTCGACTAGTATTAAATAAAAACTTGTAGAACATGTTTTTAAATAGTTTTCTAGTAACGGCGTTCCGAATACTAGATGGTGTCTTATTCCATAATCTTGAGCCTCTAACAACAAAAGATCGCTGGTATTTACAAGTGCGATGTTCCGGTATCCTAAATACAGTGTTTTTTTCTCGAAGCCTGCTTGAATTTCTAGTGTCATTGAATTCAAATAAGTTATAGATATAATCAGGAACTTCCTTGTGAATCATTGAGTAGAGTAAATTACCCATGAAATACTGTCTTCTCATAGCAACTGTTAGTAGCCCAGTTTTGATTCTGTAAGGGGTGATATGAATATCCCTTCTTAAGTTATAAATAAATCTTATACATGCGTTAAGGGTTTTTTCTAACTTCTTATTAAGTTCATCGGTAATGTCGTCATAGACAACACATCCAAAGTCAAAATACGGCAAAACAAGGCTTTTTATTAGTAGCAATCGAGTAGATGTTGATAATGAATCTCTATTTTTGAAAAGAAGTCTAAGAACCCTGAACGTTTTTGAGCAAATTCCAACTACATGCTCTCTCCAGGATAACGAGCTATCAAGGATCAATCCAAGATCTTTAATTGATTCCTTGAATTCAATGAACAAGCCATCAATATGTAGAGGAGGAATATTAACCAAAGAAGAGTAATTACAAGGTCCGAATATAATAGCTTTGGTTTTATTTGGGTTAAGTAAGAGTCCATTCTCGCGCGCCCACTTTGCTATGAGATTAATATCATCTTGCATCATAATAAACAAATTCAAGATACTGGACAACGGTCCTGACAGATAAAGATTAAAATCATCAGCAAATTTATGGTACTTGCAATTAGTAATTTGTTTCCCTAAATCAGTGACAAATAAATTAAAAAGCATAGGGGCAAGGGACGAACCCTGTGGGACTCCACACTGCACATTAGCCCAATCTGAAAAGTCACCCCTTTTTCCTTGGACTTTCATTCTACGATTGCAAAGATAAGAATTAAACCAAGCAGTCACCGATTCAGACATACGAAATTTTTTTAATTTGCTAAGCAATAAATTATGGTCTACAAGGTCAAAAGCTTTGGTAAAGTCGAAGAAAACCGCAAGAGTTACCTCGTTCTTGTCCAAAGCGCTTTTTATATCAGAGGTGAATTTAAGAGAGGCTGTATTTGTGCTGTGATTATTAGTAAACCCAGATTGGAAAGAATCATTCAACTTATTGATGGTCAAAAACTGGGTCATTTGTTTATGAACAATTTTTTCCAAAGGTTTAGACAGGGCGCACAGGATCGAAATAGGTCTAAAATCGGAAACTGAAGAAGGTCTAGAAAGTTTAGGAATAGGACGAATAATGGCGTCCTTCCATGTATTAGGAAATATCCCTACTTGGAGGGAGTAGTTGTATATATGTAAAATTATAGGGAAAATAATAGGAAGAGCAAGTCGTATCATTTGAAGCGAAATTCCATCCGAGCCAATAGCGTCAGTTTTAATTTCGGCAAGAGTTTTAAGAAGAGATTCTGGAGAAATATCAGAGAAAAAGAAATTAGAGTCATTAAAACTCTGCTTGTTATACAAAGAGGCGGGGATAGAGGTGATCGGATTAGGAGCAATAGTGAAATTGTTCAAAAAATCTTTTAAGGGAAAATTCAAATCATTCGAATTATTTTTAGAGGAAATAATTTTTAGTCTCTTAAGGGTCTGCCATAGATTACCACTATTATTTGAATTTTCGATAGCAATAAAATTATGTCTATTTGATGCGTCCCTTATTTTGGTCTGGACAAGATTGCGTATTTTCTTAAATTCGACATATATTTGTGGGTTTTTTGTTCTTTTAAAAGTCCTATTTAGTCTATTTCGATCTTTAATCATTATTTCAATTTCTCTAGTCATCCAGGGTGGAGGCCGTTTACGAGAACGCGGTATATGCAATGGAGTGAACTTGTCAAAGGCAAGAAGTAGGAATTGGGAGAGCTTATTAACCTTACTATTAATATCCTGATCAGCATAAATGCTCGACCAATTTAGTACTGAGAGAAACTGGATAAATTCTGCTATATTGAGATTTTTAAAATTACGAATAGGGTTTAAGAGATTTTCTCGAGCTTGAATTCCTTGAAATTTATATTTAATGTCGATTAGATCATGACTTGATAGAAAATTGACAGAGTGTTGCGAAAATGAAATAACCTTATTCAGGTCATCTACCGCAAACAAATCAATTCTAGTACTGGAGGTTAAAGTATGATGTGTAGATTGGTGAGGTACAATACCTAATCCACCAGTAGAGAAAAGGGAAGTTAAAAACTTGGTTTGATTATTAGATATATTAAGATTTGTATTAAAATCCCCTGTAATAATTATGTTACAATAGTTAAAAGTAATATCGTAAATAAGTGATTCAAGTTCTTTTCCAAATGAGGCATTGGGTGGCTTATATACCACTCCCACAAGTGCTTTTTGCATTTTAGTTTTAATCTCAATAAATATATATTCCGCGCAAGGATGAGTACTTAAGGAGCTCATTGTTATCATCGTGGCTTGTAGACTATTATGTACATAAAAACAAACTCCCCCCCCCCCCCTTCGACTTTCTCTATCTCTGCGAAAGAGCATGTAGTTATCAAGTTCGATCATATTAGACGGAATACCCGAATTAAGCCAAGTCTCGGAAACGGCAATTATATGATAAGAACCGGAGCTAAAAAACGTTTTAAATTCTACAAAATGTGCTAAGAGAGATTGAGCATTAACATGACAGACGTTCAAAAAATCCATTTAAGACTTAGACGGTAAATAGTAGAAAATTTAAGTAAATTTGTATCAAAAAAAAGTTCCAGAGTAAATATACCAATGCTAATAAAATCTAGCTTTAAAAGAAAAACTCTTAGACACCAACAATTCAAGCAATGTGACGTTAAACTGTCATAACTGGGTAGGATAAAATAACACATATATCTCACGCCGGAAAAAATGACCATAACTGGTTCAGTAAAATAGTCTCTATAAACAACTGAAAAGATTGGATAAAAAAAATGTAACCAACTACTTAAATTGCAGTAGGAATAAGACATAAAAAATTTATAAGAATTAATTAGTAAGAAAAACAAACCTAAATATATGAGAAAAAAATTCATAACAGTAAATTGTCTCAATAAACAGTAGAAATCATTTAAGTTTGTCGATATCCTGAAGATTGGTAAGTTGAATTCTAAGGGTGCCATCCTCACGCCGACAGTATATCCTTCCACCAGAGATCCAAAGGTACCTAATTTTATTTTCCCTTCTAAGAGCAAGTGCAGCCGAGTAAATTCTCCGATTGAGCGGAGAAAGTGGTTCACGCAGAAAAATAGTGGACTTCTTAACTTTCGCCAATCCCAGATCAGCTGTCGAAAAGTTGCTCCTTTTTTTACGTTGATCCAAAAGAGCATCCCTTAGATTTTGTCTGAATAATTTGACTACAATCGTAGGGGGATACTTAAGTTCGTTAGTAGTGTCCTTTCTGTTAATCCGGTAAATATTTGAAATATCCTTGACCTCTAGCGTAACGTCCAAGGCCTTGGATAATTTACTGAATATCTGAGGTAGATCCTCGTTAGGTGTTGAAGGCAGGCCATGTATTTCCAGCGAGGTTTGTAATGAAACTTGCTTTTGAGTATTAAGATTGCGTTCAAGAAGTGCAACCCTTTCCTTCAATGCATCTCTCTCTTTAATAGCGTTGTTAAGCATAGCCGCCTGCTCAGAAGTGAGAATTTCAAGAGAATTGATTTTATTTGAATTTTCAGTGATTTCCATTTTCATATTTTCCATTGACTTATTAAAATTAGTATTGAAAGTTTCAGTAAATTGATTAAGCGTTTCTGCTATAGTGATTTTAATATCATTACATGCAGCCGTACGCCCCTGCTCCACTGCAACCCGTATCACTTCCGCGATATCAAGCGATGAGCCAGTCAGCACTAATGAATTCATGATATTATCGACCGTCAAATTTTTATTTTTCGATGTATCACTCGTTGCACTATTTTTGACAGAGGTGTCGCTACCCTGCTTAGCTCTACAAGTTGTACAATATAAATCACGTGTACCTTTTTTAATAGCCTCAAAATCTTTTTTAGAAATGTTAATATTAGCGCATGCTAGATGAACCAACAAGTTACATTTTTTACAGGTCACAGAATCTGAACCCCTTACAATAACCAATGAACACTCCGAACAAGAGGCCATCTCGAAAGCACCCACAGGATACACAAAATCCACAAATTGTTAATAAAAAATGTCACACACACTTTAGCCGATTCGTAGGTATAATCCACAAAAGTCTAGCAAGAACGTACCAAATTTTAATCACTTCCGAGTTAGTATAGCGCACAAAAATGATTAAAAACCAATGAGCAATACAAAAGCACGTCTACACAGTCGCCATGACAGATTTTTTGATTAGGGTATAATATAATTATATTTTAAACGATTTTACTACAACTATATTTATACGAAAATAATAGCAAATTTTTGAAAATTGGCTGCCATGTGGAGCTGAACCGCATCCTTTTATTGTCAATATATTGTACAAAATAAAAATTTCTTCTTGATATTTTGCTAAAACGAAAATAAATAATAAATTAATAAATTATTTTATATTCTAAAAGTATTTTAGATATTAGTTAACATATATAAAATTTTATAAAAGAACAGCAAATACAATATTTAATAATGAATATTTCGTTTTATTTTTTGGAGAATTTGAAATCGAGATCGAGCAGTGTAACCCGGCATTGCTAAACTACTTTATAGAATAATATTTTAAAATAACCACCACAGATAAAAAAGTTTCTCTGCATGAAGCACACTGAACACTTCATATAGGCCATGGAGCTGAAATTTTACGTGATACCATGGAGCTGAAATTAGACATTTATTCTAACCTCACTTCTACAATATTGCAAAATAAATCTATTCCTTTTGCAGATCGCTTGTTTCACATGAAAACTCCAAGAAAATGGTAACAATACTATCAAATAGTTGTTACAGTAATATAATAGTAATTACATGGAACTGAACGCTTTTTTTGTACACATGCGATTTTTACAAAAATAATTTCTTTAAGCAAAAATTTTTCTTTTTTAAAACTTTTTTCACATGTGATTTAGTGCTAATGGATCAAAATTGAGATTTAACTTATTAGAAGGCGTAATAACTAAACACATGACACCTTAATTACAAGTCTACAGATTGCGTTCAAAAATTGGAAAAATTGAGGGACAAAATATTTTTACAGATTCTAAGTCTGAAAAAGGTATTATAAAGTTCAATATAAACCTAAATTGTTCATAAATATAGACACTTTATGCTTGAAAAAGGCTGAGTTATAATAATAATATTTTCACCGAAAATTATTCAATTAAAGTTAACATTTTGCAAAAGGGACACGCCACGGAGCTGAAATTTCAGCAGTTATAGTGCAATATAATAGAATTTATAATATATATATTTATGTATATTTGGTTTTCAGTTACTCTCATAAATACCTTTAAAATTCACTAATACACTTCAGAATATATTTTTAATTTAGGTGTATTTTTTCAACGCCGCCAAGTAGGGCAGTTACGTTAGAATCGCCCATAAACAAAATTTTAATAATATAATTGTTTAAAATTACTTAAAAGAATATTAATTATAATTACTTTGATGTAATAAACATTTTAATGCTTAGGGGAGGGTGGTCCCAAACCGACCCCCTAAAAGGCAAAAGCCAAAAAGGTGCCAAAAACTTGTTTGATTGCTGAGGTCAAATTTTTTTTTAGTAAAGGAATCATTTTTCTATGTTTCCACTGGTTGCCGAGGCTCTGGATCTCATTAAGTGGGAGATACAGAGACAAAATCGAAAACTGACGTTTTCGACAATCTTAAAAAGGGTGGTATGAAACCAACCCCCTATTTTTATTGCAGGAAATAGCGGAAACAAACAAAAGTTTGAACTTGTATTGTAATAAAAAATGAGTGTTTTTAGTTTGATCTTAATTACAAGCTATATTATCTTAGCTTAATTATTAGTATTTTATTAAAATACATTTGTAGGTATTATTTGGTAATTACAAACTATTTAGTTACTATTACAATGCAAGAAAAGGGGGGGGGGGAGGTCGGTTTCGGACCACCTTCACTATTTTCACATAATGTCTTGCCGATCATTCATGTCAATGAAAGCGTTTGAATTTGAATATTGTGAATTAAAGTTGAGGCCATAAGCAACCAAAAAAACTTATACTTAAATTTTTCTGAACTCAATTTAACACTTTTAACTTAAATTCAAGATAGGTCAAAAACAAAAAATATTATTGCAAAAAACTAATTTTACGTAAAATTCCGAGATACAATATTACCAAGAGATTATTATCTATGGTCAAAATATCAGAGTTATGAAAGTGTTCTTTTGATGGTTTTCACGATTTGTCCAGTAACACGATCTCTGAGAAACAGAGGGGGGTCGGTATGGTACGAGGGGTCGGTATGGTACCACCCTCCCCTACACAAATTTATTTCCAAGTTTAACTTTTTCTTTCAAAAAATTGGTTTCTATAAAGTCGAATTTTGGGTCAATTTTAATTTTTTTTTATTGATCATTGATTATATTATACGAATTGTTACTCCTTCTATTAGACATTTTTTTTTAAATTTTATTAAAATTTAAAAACATAAAAATATATTTAGTAGCCAAATGAATGTAAACAAAAACTGACTTTAGTTAGTTAGTTTTGATTTTTAACTGTTTTTTAATTTTGAATGTGTCATACTTTAAATTTAAAAGTTTTATCTTTCTAAATTCAATTTAAAGAATTTAATTATAAATTTGTTTGATAATAGCATATAAAGCTATTAAAGCTGTAGGGTTTCTCATATTTATTCGGACTTAATCTTTTAATAATGGTTGATGAAACTATAGAAATTAAAATAAATTTTAATTTTATTCAAAAATAAAAACTGTTCCAAACTACCAACCTTTTTTAAAATTAAACGTTGTATTATTAAATTATTAATGAACTGTTTTAACTTACAAAGCTTTCTCGAAATTGAATGTTGTACTATTAAATTATAATAATTAATTTATGAAAGGAAAATTAGAAGTTTATTTATACTTAATATGGATATTAAAATACTTACTAAACCAAAAATATTTATTAAGAACTGTGGGGGTTGGCACGCGAAGCGCGCAGGGGGACAAAGCCCCCCTAGTATATATATATATATATATATATATAAAGGTGGTCCAAAAAGACAAAAGAACCACGTGCTGCGGTAATACCTTACTAAAACAAACTCTCCCATTTTTGCTTTACTTACTCTAATCCGCTATTGCTCCATCCGTCCAGGAGTGATTCATTTGCCAGAGACGTTATTCCTACTTCTTGCACTGTTGTTCTCACCCATAGCCGCCGATGTTTTTAAGCGGTGGTCAAGAACGTTGTTAGATGCTTTTTTTAGAGCTACCGAATAAGATCTTATAATGAATAGTGCTTCCGAACCAGATTGAGAGAGTTCAGAAGAACAGCCTTTTGCATGCGAACCGACAATGCATCGGCTCGATAGTCGCAGCTAGGTATTTTCTTTAGTTGGCTCACAAATGAAGCTCGCATCCCTCCTAAACAACCGAGTACAAGAAGAATTAGTCGGATCCTGTAGCCTGCATACATTCTACTCAGTTCAAACAGAAGGTCTTGATATTTCGTCCGTTTCTCATCCTTCTTTTGAATGATGTTGCCCTCAGCAGGAGTCGAAAACTCTATCACACAAATGATCTGACTTATGATCTAGGAGTACAATATCAGGCTTTGTAGCACTGATACGATGAGTAGTGGAAAAAGAAAAATTCCAGTAGATCTTACACTGATCATTTTCCATAACGGACTCCTGATCCCCTTGGGCATACGGCAAGATGGGTTCCTTATCTATATCATATTGGTGTCAAAGGTGATAATACAACACCTTAAGCGCAGCATTGTGTCTTTCTATATATCTGCAACATGCATACTTCGGGCACGCACTTAGAATATGACTAAGTGTTTCCGGATATTGTTTGCATGCACGACAGTTGGTATTGTCGACAGATATATGCATCACTCGACTGCGGTACACCAAAGTATTTAATACTTCATTCTGATAAGCAAACAAAAATCCTTCAGTTTCCGATTTCAAACCAGCAGATTTAAGGAAAGCAAATGACAAACCCTCAGACAATCCCATTTCTTTTATGAGACTGAAGAATTGTCCATGCATAGGTTTGCCAATATGTTCCTGTAACAGAAGCGAATGTTCTGCTTCTTTGACACGCTTTTTAATCATCAGTGGTGTTAACGATGCTAAGCCGTGTTCTATATCACTGATTTTAAATGGGAGACTAAGTTCATTTGCAGCTCTTTCTGCCGTTCGATATAAAAATGCCCCAACATTTGAAAACTCATGCTGGTGTACAAATTGCATAAGAGGATCTCTACTGTTCATGACTGAGCATGCCGCAGACAAAACAATTCTACGATGAAGACACTCCAACTTTAATAGACCTCTTCCTCCTCGATCTCGTGGAAAGTAAATTCTTTGTGCAGAAGATCTTGGATGATGACTTCGGTGTATTGTCATCATCCTGCGAGTTTCTCTATCGAGATCCTTCAACTCATTTGCATTTCACTTAACTGCTCCAAATGTATAGAGTAGTAAAGGAATGGCTAATGTATTTGTGGCCTGAATCTTATTCTTCCCAGATAATTCGGATGACCAAATTTTGCTGACAAGACCACGGTATTTTATATGGAAATCATCTTTAATCCCACACACATCTTGACTTTCCAATTGTCGAATTTCAAGATGTGTGTAAGTCTCCCCAACACCAAGATGATGAATGGTGTTGCCACCAATGGATTGAAAATTCTCAGATTCGCTTGGCATTTTAGCTGTTTCTCGTCTTCCTTTAATCAAATGGATAACAGCACATTTATCCAATCCAAAATCCATTCCAATAGCTCTGGAATACTCGGCCACTGCTAACACTAGAGTTTTTAATGCTTCCTTACTGGATCCATAGAGCTTAAAATCGTCCATGTAAAATAGATGGTTGATCCTATGGACTCCATTTCTTGGTATCTTGGTGTGGTTTGCCACACAGGTATCCAGAGTGTTTTTTCCCGGACTACTACAGACAGAGGCAAGAGGGAGATACAAAAAAGTAAAGGACTGAGAAAGTCTCGTTGCTCATGCATCCCCTTACTCTCAGCTCATGACTTGTAGAGTCAAATGCCTTTCGGTAATCAATTCAAGCCATTGACAGGTCTAGGGAAACCAAAGTCCACCTAAAGGTTTCCATTAAAATGGACAAAATCGCTGAAGGAAATAACGAGCTCTCATTACTCCCAGAGGGTGTAGATCTCTGCACATTAAATTGTGCTGTGTATGAAAAAGCAAAGGTCCTGCTTCGTGAAAGTAACAGAAAATCTGTTTCAGACCGCGTCGATAGGACCTTTAAACGAATCAGACAAGTACAGTTTAAGATTGGGGTGGCTCGAAGGCATGCTTCTCAATTGCAGAGTGTGATTGTATATCTAGAATCGAAAAGAAAATTTACACCGAGGGTTGTAGAAATAGCCCAGACTCTAAAAAGATTGCATCACACTCTGAAGAAATCGAAGTTGTAGACCATCAAGCAACATTGAATTGAGAAGATACGTTCTCTTGTTGTGATAAGAGAGCGTATAAAACGGCGGGTTAAATGGATAAAGCAAAATAATACCTATGCTACTAATCCTTCTCGTCTATTCAGTTCACCATCGCCAACTGTCGAAAGACCCCCATGTCGTGAAGAGATTGAAAACTTCTGGAGTAACATCTATGGGAAAGCCCATTCAGTAAACGAGTCATCGTTAACACTCTTTCGTAGCTTCTGTTTTAGACAGTGGCTTGACCATCTTGCAGAGGTAAGTCCACCAATTACTAAAGAGGAGGTGAGAAACATAGTTGCTAAAACATAGAACTTTTCAGCACCCGGGCAGGATAAGATTAATAATCTTTGGTGAAAGAAGTTCACTTAAACTCACCAATATTTGGCTCGAATATTCTCTACCTTTCTCAATGGTCAACATCCAATACCACAGTGGTTGGTGGAAGGACGAACGGTACTCTTACCAAAATCTGGAGATTTATCTAATCCAAAAAATTATACACCAATAGCTTGCCTTAACACCTGCTACAAGCTATTCACTGGCATCCTCAAAGAGAGGATTTTGACATCCATCGAGCCAGTTTGGAGTGCAATAAGCGAACAGCGAGGGTGCAAGAGAGGCCTGGCAGGTTGTAGGGAGAACCTATTGATTGATAGGTGTATTACCCAAGACTCGATATTTTATTATTGTTATTATTATTATTTGAATACAAATTAATTTCAGTATTGGATCAAGATCTAATTATTTGATTATTCATCAATGTACTGTACTATTTCTCGGACAAAAAAAATACTAAAAAAAGCTATTTCTTTGGTTTTTAAACAAAATTCAAAATAAAAAACCAACAAGAAATATTTATTAAAGCGCTTTCAAATATAATAAAAAGTTTTTTTATAACGTTATTTACAAAATTTTTGAAAATTATATCATTTTAATTTTTTATAGAAGTTTATTTTATTATTATAAAAATTCTTCATATTTTTGCAATTTCGAATTTTAAAACAAATACGCAGATGTAAAGAATGTTTTTTCATTTAAAATAATTCTTTTTTTATTAAAATCCCATATTTTTCGAAATTTTAGTAAATAAGGTCATAAGGAAAAAGTTTGCACATGCAAAATTTTTTATGTAACAGGAGCATGTTTTTTCAGTTTCTCGGCGCTTTTTCGAGACGTAAAGGTAAAGGTGTGCTTTAGGTCTCGAAAACGCGCCGAGAAACCGAGGAAAACTTACTCCTCTTACATAAACTGTCGTGTGTACTATTTATTGTATATGAAACAGTAAAATATATTGGTAAAATATCCAGAATAGTAAAACTGTACAGGTTCTGTGTGCTTTCTGTGTATATGTTCATTTTAGTTGATCTATCAATATTCTAGACAGGGTTGACAAGATTGCTATATCCTATATATATAATGAGCCGATGTGCATATGTATAACTTTTAAATGTGTATAACTTTTTTATTTCTTCCAATTTTAATTAGCAATTTAGGAATTATATTCTTGAGGTAATATAGACCACAAAAATTATATAAACAATAAGTTGATTTTTTGATCGATGCAAAGTATAATACTACCTTAACACATTGAGAATATATTAAGGAATTTTGATTTTGTTAGTTAATAATTAGATGTCTGATTAAAAATCATCACTATATTAAAATAAAGAAAATTTAATTGAGTTTAGTACCTTTTGTACCTTTTATACTTTTTAGAGCTCACAATTGAAAATTTAGTTTAACTTTTTTATAAGTAAAAGTGTTTAGAACGATTTATTGATAGAAAACTTTTTATTCTATTTAAAAATTATTATCGAAAAGTGTTAAATGCACCCTGACACTCTGGATTAAATGCAATCAGCCGGTTTAATACTTTGAAAAATGAGTGTCAGTTGATACTTCTTTTTGTTTTGTTATTACAGGCTGTTGATTTGCTTTATCGGTGTCTGGCCCCGCATGGCTCCATTAAACCTGTAAGGCATGGTTTCTTTTGGGCTTTAAAACTGCTTTCTATTGTTAATTGTGATTGCTCAATAACAATCTTCTTTTTTTTTAGACTAAGCTGGAGAATGATTTTGTAAATGAAGAAATAAGATTGGAATCAACAATGACTCGCTCTACAAGTACTGCTGCTATGACAAAATCAATATCAGTTGTTTTGCCATCTTTGTCACCAAGATCATCAGTTGCTGAAGAATCGTCAGTAGCTATGTTAATCCCCGTTACTAATCCTGCAGCAAATCATGTTGGAACAGCTCCACTGCCGACAAGACAACCTGTTGTTATAATGCCCCTTGAAACAAACCCATCAGTGGATATTGATTCTGTAAATTCGTCTATTTATTCGCCTGTTTCTGTATATAAAGACACTTCCCAACTTGTAGTTCAATTGCCCTTATCAAATAATTCTATTCAGCAAACTGTTACTAAAAGCTATCAAGCTCAAGCATCAATGTCAGTACTTAATATTTTTAGTACAACAGATCATATAGACTTTCAAAATAATCAAATAAACGGTAAGAATGTACACTTTGAAGGCAATCAGACCAGTCCTTCAACTCGGCAAATAAAAAGGAGTAAATACGATTGTTGTCAAGAATTTTCAGCTGCTATACAAGTCGAAGCAACTACTACGTCCACTCCGTACCCTCAGTTTGAGGACATTTCTTGGTCGAATTGCCATCCAGAACCATTAGCGGTAAGCCGATGGCTACGAATAACATCTAGTCGTAAGCAATATAATTTCAATATTCACTGACACAGGATCCTTCCCACACCAGGCTGAGAATTATGTATTACGTGTATTATTATCTACCTCGCTTATTTTCGTTATTATGTCTCATGTTTCAAGCCTGTTGATTGGGAAATATTGTTGTCACATATGTATTCCATTATTTAAAGTTTACTTACTTTCTCTTATGACTATTAAATATATTTGTATAGAAATAAAAGATGCGTAATTCTATTTCTTAAAATTCTTTTTAATCAACAGATTTTATAGAAACCACAAAGGTGAAACGACAGTCATGAAATTCAGGATCTTTTTAACAGTTTTCGGTTTTAAGAAGATAATATAAACATTAGGGTGGTCCAAAAAAGGTCGATTTTTGAAAATTAAAAAAACTGTCACAGTTTTAAATTCTTCAAAGAGATACAAGACATAACTCTTTTTTTATAATTTTTTAATCTTAATTTTTCCTGCTTTCTTGATTTTGTATTGCAATGTATTTCTGTAAACTGGCAGATGACAATTAAAATATTGTTTTGAAACAAAAAAAATATCCAAAATTATTTATTTATACTTGTTATTCAGTTTGAAAAAACCGGAAAAATCAAGAAATTGGCAGTTTTTGGAGGCAATTTTTTACCAATAAATATAAGTTATTTTATCTAAAATTTACAGAAAATAAAAGTGTATTCTATTGTTAACAGTACCTGAAAAAATAAGAACGATTTATAAATATTAAAAGGTCAAATTCTTCAGTTGAAGTTTCGGTTTGTTGACCGTCGTTGGTTTACAACCATCATTATGAGCGAAACTGATATAGGCCTGCTCATTGCTACTGGGGAAAAGGGGAAAGGGTCTAGGATTGAAGTCGACCATTTCTACCTTCTCAGCAGCAGGTCTATTGTATTTGGTTTGGGTTATATTTCATGAATAAAAAACTATTTCATATAAACAATTTTCAATTTTGTATATTCATAATCTTAATATTTTTACAAGCCCAACAGTACTTTGTATTTCACAAAAAGGGTTTTAAAAATTATAATTTTCCTACTTTTCTAAAAGTATTGTCTGTAAAACTGAAAACTTCTCTTAATAAAAAATACAGCTTTGTATTCACAAAAAATAAAATAATTATAAATACGAACGTTTAAAGGTTTTTCTTAGTTAATATAAGCAAAATGTAAATAGTAATTACTTTTATTTTTTTTTAGTGTATTAATTTTTCATGATGATTTAAATGATGCTAATATATATTTACCCGAAAATTTATTCTGAAACTATAATAGATTGAATAAAACATTTCGTAAAAAACAATTAAAAGTATAATCTTTTAGTATTTTAAGATAACCTAAAACTTCTTTTGACTAATTAAATTAGTAAAAAATTATTATTTGACATGGTAAACGAGTTTTCACCCTTCAAATAGTAGTTCTTAACTAATTCAGATTTAGATTTGTTATTTTTTACTAAATGATTAGTAAAATTATAACTATTTTAATTAGTGACTAAGTTTTTGCTTTCAAATTAGTTATTTTTAACTAATTCAGATTTAGAGAGTGGTACATTTACTGAAAACTTTAAAGTATTAAAATAATCTGCAGCGCGATTGTTTTAAGCCAATTTCAGATTATTCAAATTCAATTTGGTATAAAAAAAGAGCATTGCAGATTAATTTTCTGTGGTCCAACCATTGGCCGGACTATAGATCTGAGTTGGGCCGATAGTTGCTTGTTAGACCGTTGCCATGGTCGGCTTATAATTGGCTCAATTTCGATTAAGGAGATTAACAGTTTTTTTGTACAAATGTCGTACTAATTGACATACTTCCTGCTTATCTGATCTCAATTTCCAAGTTGAAGGATCAAAGTTCAAAAAGTCAGACGAGACATTTAAAATTTTAAAAAAGTTCATGGTATTAGGCGTAACAAATTTATCAAGTGATAAACTCTCAATTTCTTGAGATGTGAAGTTTTCTAGGCTTGCACTTCTTAGTGAAATTGAAATCTGATTTTCAGGATTAGACTTTAGAGCTTTCACCATTCTGTATTTGCAATCTATTGATACATTTTCATCGAAAAATGACAAATCAATTAATTGTTCACCAAAGTACCACAAATGTCTTTTAAACTTTCGTGAAACAACTGCACGAACATCTTGGTTTACACTTTTACAATTAAAAAGACCCTTTAAGAACTTCAAATCATCCGAAGCGGCTTGGTCAGCTTTGCCAGTAGAAAACCAATTCTTTGCATAGAGAAGTACCATAAAATTGCACATTTCTCGCATTGCATTAATTTTTTTTAAATTTTTCTGAATTTCATTCCTGAATCAATACATTTTCAGCCAGTATAAAGCCTTGGCCATCCATCTTGCATGATGAACTGCTCCTGGTTTTTTGAACAAAATTTCTTTAGATGGTACTTCACCCAAAAAAATTATTATAAGTTCCAATAACTCCTTATAATCGTCATGTAGAATTTTCTCAACCTATCAGAAAAATTGTATTTATTGTTATTATTATTATTATTTACTACTGTAAATTGTCGCAAGCCGAAATTTAAATCAGAATTGTCAAAAAGTGCACTCTCTAAATCTGAATTAGTAGTTTTCTACTATGATAAGTGAGCCAAAAATTTTACTAATTTTTTAGTAGAAAGCTACTAATTTTTAGTAGAAAACTACTAATTGAAGCACTGAGAACCTTTCAGAGCCCAGGGACAAGCCAATTATTAATTTAAAAAATTATAAAAAAAGAGTTATGTCTTGTATCTCTTTGAAGAATATAAAACTGTGACAGTTTTTTTAATTTTCAAAAATCGACCTTTTTTTGGACCACCCTAATACACATGGATGTTAAATAATATATTTCTATTTATGGAAGTTCTCCAAAGTTGTGAAACTTGATGTAGTTAGTCAAATCATAAGACATATTAAAGCTCTTAAATATTTTCTAGTATAAAATGGAAGATTATTATAATTACACAGGCCCACAAATAGAAGCAGAAGTGGACATGTTCTGAGTTCAGTGGACCTTTATGTTTTTGGGGTCGCTGATTACGATCCTGGAGTCCACATAACTCTATCAGGTCTAGTTCAAGGTCACGTCAAGGTCAAGCACCTAAATTTCAAAAATAAAATTTTTTAATCAAACCTTTAAAGGTCATTCGAAGGTCGTTTAGAGGTCAAATATTTAATGTCATCTCTCGCATGCATGGAATTTTGGCCAATGCATGGTATTTAATTTTCTATAGAAAGTGTAAATTTATGTTTTTGGGGTCACTGATTACAATCCCGGTGTCCATAAACCTCCATCACATAAATTTCAAGGTCACATTAAGGTCAAGCACCTTATTTCCCGAAATATTTGACCTAAAAATGACCTTCAAATGACCTTCAAGGGTCTAATGGAAAAATCGGTCAAGGCATATCCGGACTTAAAATTTCCTGCTCTTTCAGAATCCGGGGTCAAAAAAATTTTATTTTTAAAATTTAGGTGCTTGACCTTGACGTGACTTAGAACTAGACGTGATAGAGTTATATGGAGACCGGGATCGTAATCAGCGACCCCGAAAACATAAAGGTCCTCTGGATTTAGAACATGTCCACCTCTGCTTCTATTTGTGGGCCTGTGTTATCTTTCCTTGTTTATATAATTTAAGGAATCTATTGCATATGTCGAGGGAGAATTAACTTGCATAGTCAACTGTATACATCTAGTAATAATCGTGTAATAACCGTACTAACGTGTAATAACTTAAGAACTATATTATATAGCGTTATAAGTGTAGTTGACTGTACAATTTTTAGGAGTAAATTTCCCATGGGCATATCTAAAGTTTATATATATTACAACAAACGTTTAAAACGTTAATTCTCTTGTTAAGAGTCATTATTACTCTTCAATATCATTAAACTTTTTATGTTTCTAATAAAGTGTATGCAGCCACCTGTGATAGTAGGTCCTGACTCACAGTGGGGAAAATGAATGTGGTCGTGGACAAATCAGTCTAGAGGTCACAAATTTGACTCTTTTTCAATGTTTTTTTTTAATGAAAGAATATAAAATTTCGCACAGATTTGTGAGAGCCGTGTTACGTTTCCGTAACTTTGCGTGGTCAAAATTTAAAAAATTAATTGAAGAAAAATGAAATATATTAATTTATTTATTGTTTAAATTATTAATTAGGAAGGAAAGAAAATAAGAAGGATGAACAATGGGTATTGAAGAGAAATAAAGTATTTATTCAGAAATTATCAATAGAACAGAATTAAAGATAATCGAATACAATTATCCGCTTACCAGCTTAGGTGTAGCTGTCTTCCGATTTCGAGAAAGTCTCTAATCGTAATAAAGAGTTTTTAATAGTTTGAGGTTTTAATCGACAGGAGTATAATCATAAATTGACAAAGTCTAAATTTTAACAATTAAATTTCGCGGTTCGATTCTTGGCTTTACATTGTTGCCCGGTTATAAAACTCGAGTAATTTGACTAATTCAACTTTAACTTGATTTTTAAATCTAAAAGTTTACAAGTCTACAATACCGATTCAAATTATACAACAAGGGTTTTTAACCGATGGGACTTGAATTTAAAATCAACTTCACTCTACGGTGGTTAGAAGTTAAATGTCGCGGAGGTCGAAATAGTGGTGGAAACTGACTTCCTTTTATAGAAATGACCAGTGGTTTAGTGTTAGTTTTTCTTATTCATATCCAAATCATCGTTGTATTTTACACACCGATGAGGTGGGGATGAACAAAGCTCATGTCATTTCCCTTAAAGAAGAGAGTATAGGGGGTGGAGGGAAGAGTGTAGGAAGAGTGAGATCATCAGATAGTCCCGAAGAAAATGTTATTTTTAGCAATTGAATAATCTCAATATTTCGATGTCAAAAATAATAATTTATATTAACAATGGTAATAATAATAATAATAACCGTCGTCTATTGAGGGTGGCACTGCGCGTTACAGTCGTCGTAACCTGTTTACGGTTTGCATGCAAAAGGCTGTTCTTCTAAACTCTCTAAAATCTGGTTCGGCAGCACTGTTCACTATAAGATCGTATTAGGTAGCTCTAAAAAATCATCCAACAACGTTCTTGACCACCGCTTAAGAACATCGGCGGATATGGATGAGAACAGCATTGCAAAAAACATTAAGATCGTCTCGAGTAAATGGATCACGCTCTTGCTTACCTTCCAGGACGGATGGAGCAGAATCAGATGGAGTAAGTTCAGCAAGAATGGGAGAGGTTGTTTTAGTGAGGTATTACCACAGCACGTGGTCGAGCCCCACACGAATAAGTGCGTAAATGCATTTTTTCCTCTCCTAAACTTGTTTTGTAAAAAAAATAATAATAATAATAACCGTCGTTATTGCCATCATTACCGTTACTATCATAATGTACTTTTAATGTTGTATTACGATACTTATTTATTTATTCATTCGTCTATTCAAGCATTCATTCATTTAATTTAATTTAATTTAATTTGTTTTTTAATTTGTTTCTCTTTCGTAAGTTCGTCTACTTTATTCTTTGTTTATGTTACGTGCGTGGCTTGACCCCGAGTCAGGAAGTGCATGGATCTCGAATTCCGTAGATCCATGTAATTGGTAATAAGGAACTATTTTGTCATATTGCACTCTGTACGTGATCAATAACATATCTTGTTTGAGTTTTATTCTTCAAAAATGGTATCAATATTCACTAATTTTGTAAATCAAAATAAAATGGTTCAAAAATAAAAATATAAATGTTGTCGTTTAATTATAAACATAATTGTTTATTTTAGATAATGTAAAAAAGGTGGTATTATTATAAGTTGTAATATGTAAATCGTGAGACTGATAGATAAAGAAATATTAATATAACATTGTTCGTTTGGATCAAAATGCTGCAAGAAGCGGATCAAAAGAGTCGAGGTCTTTTCTTCAATTCTCTCTTGTCCTCATTTTCTTTAACGCATGAAATCAGAGCTTTTATTTCAGATTGACATTTAGGAAATTTCATGCACTGTACATTATGGTCTCGAGTTTAATTTATCTAAAACAATGTATATGTAAATACGCGAATGTATGAGTACATACATTCACATCCATATACACAGCACACATTATTTAATTATAGAATCGGGTTTAAAAGGTCGGGAAAGTGATATTTAATAACTATTAAAAATTTAAGGCCGCACGTAACAGACGAATTTTGAAAATTGTTTAAACAATTTTTTTCTTTAACTTTAAAAATAAAAAATCAAAAAATTTTTTTTATTTAAGTAGAATTTTTATAGAAATGCAACGATATTAATGAATATTATTTTGAACAATAGAGTACTTCCTTAAAAGCAATATCTATAAGTTTGATGTAATTAAACAATTTATTTAATTAGTTATAAACAATAAAATCAATATTTTTACATTTTATACACACCTACAAATACTTATGAAAATATTACAAATTTTGGTATGAAATACAAGTTACTCATTATTAAGGAGCACATTATTAAAAAAATAGTTTATTAATAATTATTTATAAACATATCAGTAAAGTGGGTAGTCTGGTGTTCGAGCCTGTTTTGAAAGCTTATTTTAATATTCTTTTTTATTATAAAATAATTTTTAATCATATCAAATCTTTTAACATCTTTTTGTTCTTATTATAAATTGTAAAAAAAAATTGTATTTTACTATTTTCAAATTGATATTGATATATATATATACTGTGACGCGGTAAAATGTTACCGCGCACAAAATTTTTAAATTAATTTAAAAATAAATTATTACACACCAGTCTGGAATTAATTCCAGGCTATTGTTTAGCCTTAATGTAAACATGGCGATTTGTGCCTGTTATTATTTTGAGTTTACATTATTTAGTTTTATTAAATATTTAAAATTTACTTAAATTTATATTTATTTTGATTCTTGTAAAATTTAAGATTTATTTCTATTTTGGTTTTTGTATTTAATTAATTAAATTGATTGAATAATATTATTATTTGAACTTCCGGTTTTTACCTGCCAACTTGTCAGATCGGACAATTATTTGTTTTGTGCGATAAACATTAAATGTTCGCACTTTTATTTTACACGCACGAACATTGCTTGCTTCGATGTGGAGTTTTCCACATCATAATGAATCGTCGAGGAGGTGGTCCTGGTGGTCGTAATCGTCGTGGTTGACATTCCTGATCGTCGTGGGATTGTCCTGGCACTTGAGTCCGGATGTGAGTCCCGTTCTCTGAAGAGTGTCAGGACAAGAAGATTATCCTGATCTACATTCCTCGGTGGATTGCCGCTCGACTTTGAAATGTGATTCGTGAGAGCGGCACCACGGCGCATGTGTCGCCGCATACTCACTTGACGACGATGCGTTCTCGCTGTCGCGATTCTGAACTGGTGTGTTCGACCGTATGGACATTATTATTTAAAGTGTAAAAATTTCTTTGTGAAGATGTAATTAATATTACTGACGGGGCTCCTTCGTGGCCATTGTGCCCGCCCAGGTGAGCTCCTATATTAACAATTCATTTGTTTTTCTTTGATGGAGTCGATCTCCAATAATGGACAATTATATTAGAGTCAGTGTTCAGTGCGCGTATTTTTGTGAATGGCCGTGTCATGCTGCCTACTATTTTTGATTACTTGTAACATTTGAAATGGTTTCCATTTAATAAATTTGTTATCTTGTGATTCAATGTAAATTTTTAGTTTGTTGCTGCTTCTTACTCCCCACTCTCCGGCAATTTGGTTAGTCGTGGCTTGTTGGTTTTAATTTAATTTTAATAAATAGAGTAATTTGATTTAATTCTTTAGTCTTTTGTTTTTGTTATTTTGTTTAGTTATTTGTCGTTAAAATAACTTGGCGCTCGGGCTTTGTTTTTTCTATTGTTTATTTGTTTTTATTAAATTTTATAATTAAACAGCAAACATAAGCTGGAAAAATGAGTCACAATACTTATAATTACCTAATGTTTATAATAAAAAAAATGAAGTAGTGCGCTGGCGCCGGAGATAACATCCGTTGGCGTTATCTAAAACAAAAAAAAATCAAATTAGTTATTGTTCTGTATGTAGGTGGCTATCTCTCGTACTAAAATAAAACATTTTTGTTAATAAATAACAAAATGGCGGACTATTATACAAAAAAAAATTCAAAAATCAACTTTTTATTATTGATAAAAAGTTAAAATTAAAAAAAGTTATTAATAAAAATGCATAATTCTAGTTCGGGCGATTGCCAGTTAAATACAGAACAATAACCATTTTGATTTTCTTGATTTGAATAACACCAACGGATGATATCACCTGCGCCAGCGTCCTACTTCGCTTTGTTTTATTATAAACATTAATTATAAGTATATACAGTGCCGCTCAAAAGGATTTGCCCACCCTACGGCATGCAAGGGCTTTATAAAAAGTTTTGTATCTTCATTAATAATAAAGATAAATCCTTCATCAAATATTTATCTTAAAGTTTAAGTATTTGACTTAAAACGATACCTAAACAAAATTAAAAAAAAATTTTTTTTCACTTTTTTTAAAAAATTTCAAATTGATACAATTTTTGAAGAAATCATCACATTTTAATTCTACAAATGTCATTTGAAAGCATTGTTTGTCACCTTTAAAACTATTTTTTAGAAATTGCTCTACGATAATTTTTAAGAAAGATATGCTCATTTGTTTATAAAAATAGCCTTTTTTTCAATTGTTGGTAACTTGAGAACAACTGACTTTTGGAAAAAATTGTTACGGAAAAAATGTGCCTTTTTGTGCGTAGAATAAGGAAAAAAATATTTGAACTTTAAAAAAAAGAAAAAAATTTATTCCATTTTTCCTACTGTATAATATATTTTAAGACAGACAAAATATACATGCCAATACATATCGATAAAAAAAATTTTTTTTTTAAAGTTCAAATATTTTTTTCCTTATTCTACGCACAAAAAGGCACATTTTTTTCCTTAACAATTTTTTCCAAAAGTCAGTTGTTCTCAAGTTACCAACACTTGAAAAAAGAAGCTATTTTTATAAACAAATGAGCATATCTTTCTTAAAAATTATCGTAGAGCAATTTCTAAAAAATAGTTTTAAAGGTGACAAACAATGCTTTCAAATGACATTTGTAGAATTAAAATGTGATGATTTCTTCAAAAATTGTATCAATTTGAAATTTTTTAAAAAAAGTGAAAATTTTTTTTTATTTAAGCAATTAAACAATAAAAATTTTTTTTTTAATTTTGTTTAGGTATCGTTTCAAGTCAAATACTTAAACTTTAAGATAAATATTTGATGAAGGATTTATCATTATTATTAATGAAGATACACAACTTTTTGTAAAGCCCTTGCATGCCGTAGGGTGGGCAAATTCTTTTGAGCGGCACTGTATATCAATATCAATTTAAAAATAGTGGAATACAATTTTTTTTTAATAATTCATAATAAGAACAAAAAGGTGGTAAAAGATTTGATGTGATTAAAAATTATTTTATAATAAAAAAAAGAATATTGAAATAAGCTTTCAAAACAGGCTCGGAACATCATTCTACCCCCTTAACAAATGCATAACTTTATCATTTTTTATTTTATGTCATTGGTCTAATTTTTCAGTACGCTTTTCTAAAGTAAAGTATATGTAGTAACATATAAAAATTATTGTAAAATAATTATCAATTGAGGGGCCGGATGTATCAACTGCCTCTACGCTCTAAACCTCGAACGCCTAGTCGTCAGGTAGCAGTGAGCGACAATTGGCAGCTCACTGATTTTCTCAACTTTTGGTCAGACATCTCGAGTGCAGAGGCAGTTAATACATCCGGCCCCTCAATTAACTATTTTGTGAATTATGCGCTTCTTAATAATGAGGAACTTGTATTTTATTCCAAAATTTGTAATATTTTCATGAATATTTGTAGGTGTTTATAAAATGTCAATAATATTGATTTTATTGTTTATAACCAATTAGGGGAGAGTGGCCATCAATGTACCAGTTTTTTCAATGAACCATTTCAATTTTCTCAGAAACAGTTAAATAAAAATTCTCCTAATTTTAAATATAAATGAAGTTTGCGTAAACACACTACGTCCATAAATTTGAGACGTGTGGATTTATTCTTTACAGAGAAAACTGAAAAAAACTGTTTTTGATGCACTGAAGAAAAAATTTACCTACAATACAAACACGTTTTTTAATTGAAATAAGGCAATTTAAAAATAAAAGTACTTACGATTTATTTTGTTTTAGGCCTTAACTACAATATTCTAATGAGATAAAGATTTTGAAATATTGGATTAAGTTATAAATAACCATTTTTGTTGCAAATGTCATGTTGATTCAATGTACCGGGGAACAATGAACCACCTGGAATTTCAGTGTATTTTCGATTTCCAGAGTGGTATGCCTGATTATAAAACTAGGCATGCGTACAGCATGTGACAGCGATTGTTATCAGTACTTTTCTCAACATAGCAAAACTAAAATGCCATTTTAGCTAGTTAACTTAAATTTGAGGTATATTTATGTTATACATTATCAATTAAAAAGTGTTAAGTAATAATTTTTTATAGTATTTGATAGAAAATAAGTTTTTTTACAAAGTGAAAATTGCAATATTATTATTGTTGAACATTTTAAGTGTTTTTATAGAGGTGGTTCATTGTGTACCCAGGTTGTTGAAAATGAAAATAGCTTGTTAGTTTAGAAAGATCCTAAATTTTATTATTTAATCAAAATAAATCGTGTATAATATGTGTGCATTACCTAGAGAAGTGTTGTAGTTTTATATTGATGCAAATAAGTGCTTGAAATTGGTGAAGTTGAATAAGTACTATGACCTTGAAAAAAACTCGGTACATTGATGGCCACTCTCCCCTAAATAAATTTTTTAATTATGTCAAACTTATAGATATTGTTTTTAAGGAAGTACTTTATTGTTCAAAATAATATTCATTAATATAATTGCATTTCTATAAAAGTTGTACTTAATTAAAAAAAATTTTTCTTATTTTTCATCTTTAAAGTTAAATAAAAAAAAATTTTTAAACATTTTTCAAAATTCGGCTCCCACAGATCTGTGCGAAATTTTATAACCTTTCATTTAAAAAAAAAAACATTAAAAAGAGTCAAATTTGTGACCTCTAGACTGATTTGCCCACGACCACCTTCATTTGCCCCACTGTGCGACTGTTGGTATTATCTGCGTTCGAATGCTCTCTTCACTATTTTTTTTATGGTTTGTTGTTTTCTCTGTCAATATTAAAGCTTTACACGTACGTGTAGAAATGGGAGGAACTCTTCTTGGAAAGTCTTTTCTCTCGACAGGCTCTATTATCATAGGTCTCTGTAATATTTTATTCGTTACATTTTATACGCAGTTTATTGCAAAATATGTTACACGTTACCTTTTCATGTTACGTAATTTACACATACGTTTTTTATCTGACAATGCTTCTGCTTAAATAAACTCGCTAAACAACCACTTCTTAAAAAAAGAAAATAACTACAATTTTAAAATGATTACAATTGAGTAACAAATTTACCTCTGAAATTAAAGGCGTAGATTAATTTTCTTATTCATTAAAATATGCTTTATTAATATTCAGCGTTTAAAAGCATATCCTTTTCGGCGACTTTTAGTATCTACCAAAATTTGGGCTTGCCTTCTCAATAAACTTCTTGATGGAATTTCATCTTCATCTTCCGATATTTGCGTTTGTACAGCAAGTGATACTGAGATATTAGGGAATAAAGGAAATATTACTCTTTCCTCTTCATGTATTTCCTTCAGTGAGTAGCTTCCTTTTTCAGTAGTCATATTTTTGTACTGTTAATAGATATTAGTAAATAAAAGAAAAAGTTCAAGAAAACTTTAAGATATTGTTCAGAAATTGAGGATACAAAAATAAGTCCAGGGTTTAGTCATTCTTTGAACGCAGAGACAGAGATCTTTTGATCACGAGCATCACGAATGATTCTTTCAAAATCATTTAGCACTATGAAAAAAATACCGTTGAATCAATAGTATATACCACTGCTATTAAATTCTGTACTTGCAATACAACAGTTTATTTAATGCGTTAAAGCAATATGCTATCTATCGACACAAGAGTATTTTTTTCTAAGTGTAGAAATATCTAAAAATTCTAGAATGATTATTGAATTTTTTGGACATACTCTGGAAAAATTACTGTATTCTCAGTCCCTGAACAAATCCTAGAATTACTCTAGTAGGGTAGAGTGCTGGAGTAAAACCACCAATTTTTTATATTTCTAACTATTACTCTCAAAACAGAGTGGATACAGAGAAAAACTAAGGTTGATTTAAAAGATTGATCCTTTGGCTATATTTTACTCTGAATACACAATTACCCATCTCCTCTAGATTAAGCTATATCCGTTCTACATGACCCTTCCAAATGGTGGTTTTACCCCATATATTGGGATATATATATTAGTAAAATTTACTCTAAATACAATATTGCAACAAAATAGAATTATGATTGATTAATTAAAAAAAAATTAAATATATTTTAAAAAAAATAGAATTTTTTAGTTCTTTCTTAAACGATATTATATCAGTTTTTTTGTGTATAATTTGTCAAAATATTTAAAATTACAAAATAAACTCATAAAGCGCGCAAAAACACTTTAGTAGTTTGTTCGAGCATCGCGTTGGATATTTTGCCCCATTTGTAGATTTTAGGGGAAAAACACATTAAAACTCGAAAAACTTACAAAATCACCGAATAAACAATAAAATCACATTTTCAGCATGCGAATTAATAAAATACAATGATAGGGTAAGTGAGGGTTTTATTGTGGGAGTGGATATTATCGTGATAATTTGCATTTTTCCATGTACTTGAATAAATACAAATATCTGAGCCTCTAAAAAAATCACTTAATAAATCTAATATCTGAGGAATATAATTTGCAATATACATTGAATCTCTTTTGAATATTTAATTTATTAAAAAGGTTTAAAAATTTGTTGTCTGTCATATATGCTAGAAATGTTTCATTTTGGTTTGATATTCAGCTCAGTAGTGGTCATAGGGATGTAAGAATAGAGTGCGCGAGTCATACAATTTCCCATGCGAGGCAGCGTGAGATCCATAAAAAGAGACAACCTCTGTTCCAAGCACCCCTTGTCGCAGCTTGTCTAACTCATGCTTTATGTTAGTAAGACAAGAGGCGACAAGGGGTGCTTGGGACGCTACCTGACTCTTTCTATCCAATGAGAACCATCTCACGCAAAAACAGGCCTCTTGCGCGCTCTATTCTTATATCTCTATGGTAGTGGTATTTATTAATCATTGTATATTTATTGTAAGCGGCTCAAACATACATTTTTTTGGTTCATTCTCGCAAATATATAATTGTTTTTAATAAAGAACATCCCTGCTAAGAGTAAAAAGATATAAATCCTACCAGTTTGAATAGTTTTTTATCCGTGCAATAGAAAGAGTTTATAAATATTATTTCAATCTATCACACGTGTATCCAGTGTTTTCTGATTGAAAATATTAGGCCAAAAATTTTTTGTTTGTTAATGTCATTAACAATTGAATTTTGTATTAGCCTTAGATAAAAAATTTTTTTTTCGAGTTCCAGTAAACCGATTTAAAAATAAAAAAATGGTTCTTTTCGTCTTGCATTGCACTATTTAAAAACCATTTTTGTTGCAAAAAATTTTATTTTTTATAACTTTTTATATTATTTGTTTATAAAATGTTATTAACAAACTATGTCCTTCATGTCCGAACAAAAAAATAAAAATTGTATTATATTCCTGAAACGTCCCCAAGTATAAAACCATTGAGAAAAAAATTAGCCTCAATTAGGAAAAAAGTTGTTTATTGAAAACTACAGCTGTGTAGAACTACGTACATGATGTTAATTGTTGTGTCAAAATCGTATAACGTTTAACACACTTAAAATAATTAAACAAAAAACATTAAATATAAGCACAAACTATACAGATTACAGGAAAAATATAGAGAAACCTTTTAAATATATTTTAACCTATAAAAAAATTCTGCAAACTTGGAATTTCATTTGTGAAATTGTATTTCTCTTGGACTGACAACACAAAATTGCTTTAAAATGTGTCTTAATCAACTCTACTTACTTATTTATTTATATTAAGGCTGTTGTAAGGAGAAAATTTGCAGTGGTCCTCAAACACTTTCCCCTCCGCTACTCGAAAATTTGTACTTTATTTTTATTTATTTATATACGGGACATGCCCTTTAACTAATCCTAAGAGTTACAAATAGCAACTTAACATAACGTTTTAAACAACAAATGCTAGGTTTATACTGTAGAATTTGGCGACTTTCAGAATAATACATGTCAATGCATTGATATAATAACTAATAACATTTCAGTATTATAAGAAAAAAGAAATCTATAACATCTGATTATGTTAACAAAAGTATCATTAACAATTAAATTATCGTTAATAAAGATGTTGAGAAAATTTTAATCTTTAACAAAAACTATGGTCAACTAAAATTGACATAATAACAAAATAAAAAATTATTTAAATATTACTTGGTATTCCGGTATACAATTTCGAACTTAAGGCCGTTGGAGACACAGAGTCCGCAGAGAATCTGTAGGGGGAAGCAGTGGTTCTCAAAGACTGTCCCCATGCGTTTTGAAGACATAGGAATTTTTCGCGACAAAGTCCAACACTTTTCCCACAAAAGAACATCGTACTGCAAATTCTATTGAAATAAAGATTCAGAAAAATACTTACTTTTAATAAATCAAGTATTTCCTGAGCTTTAGTGTCTCGAGGAAATTCGTGTGATGAAAACAACCTACAATGATGTTCCATGTTTGGCAATTTTTTCCAATAAAACCAGACACTTTTCCCGAAAATGAAAATCGTTGTGAAAATTTAAATTTAATTAGCACTTTTTCACTTATTTTGTTTTTGGCATATGAGTTTTTAAATCGCGTCAGTCTCTCGAGGAAATACAAAATCACTTGACACTTCACTCACTGATTCCCACTTTGACAATTTTTTTCGGCAAAATCCGACACTTTTTCCACAAATGGTCATCGTAGTGAAAATTTAATTTTAACTAGCACTTTTTCACTTATTTTGTTTTTGGCATTTGAGTTTTTAAATTGCGTCAGTCTCTCGAGGAAATAAAAAATCACTTGACACTTCACTCATTGATTCGGACTTTGACAATTTTTTCCGTCAAAACCCGACACTTTTTCCGCAAATGGTCATCGTAGTGTAAATTTAAATTTAATTAGCTTTTTTTCACTTTTTTTGTTTTTGGTATTTGAGTTTTTAAATCGCGTCAATCTCTCGAGAAAAGTAAATTTTTTTCAATTTCATCAATGAAAATGTCAAACAATGTAGCAGAATATAGTTTGTCGTGCGCTGTTCTGATACGGCATTTTCGGGTACTATAATTCACACGGCGCCGCCTTTGAAATTATAGACAGGCGTACATTATATTCATTATATTAATCAACCTATTTATAAAATTCAATGTTTAGATATTAATTGTAAAAATTTAATATAAAAAATTAATGTCAAGTTCCAAACATAATTTTGCTAACTTTGTACAAAAAATAAAAGTTGTTTGTTATTTCAAGTGTAATTAGCTCTATTGAAAAGACGCATTTAAAATAATTTAAACCATTCAAATGCGACAAGTACATTATTTATTGTAAATCATGCATTAATAATTTCTAAACAATTTAAATATTTTTTAAAATCTAAGAGTTGAAGGAAAAACAGTAGAGCTTATTTAGTTTATCAGAAGAATGCAACCCGACTTACAGAGGAGATGGGAAATAGATATTGTATAGGAACTGAAATAAGTGTTTCTTTTAATTTTTTAAAATTAAATAAACAGAGCATTCGATAAATATTTTATACATAACGTAAAAATTAAAGAAATAATTAAAACGCAAGAAAGGACTAAAAAAATAGTGTAATATCAAAAAAATTAAATGAACAGGAAGAAAATGGAGAAATGTTTTTTTCTTAATCTAACAAACTGTAAAAAATGTAAAAAGTAAAAAAGAATAAGTAAGTAAGTTTGTAAAAAAAACTCTCAAGAAATAGACAAGATGTGAAAAGAAATTGAATAAATTTACAAAAAAATAAGTGTATTTACTTTTAAAAGTATAGAAATAATTATTAAAATTAACGTAATAAAAAGTTTAATGAATGTATAAATAAGAAAACTGTGTAATATAATATTAAATAATTTTTATAAAAAGAAGAAAATTAAAGAAAATCCTAAAAAGAACAGAGACAAATACCAAAAAAAAAATATCAAAAATACCTAAACGGAGAAAAAATTTTAAAAATGTTGTAAAAATAATAAATTATAATATAAAAATGAAAGTAAAATCTCTTAAAAATCTTGTAAGAATATTACCAAAGGAAGGATTATTGTGAATATGGAAATTAATTAATATTATTGAATTAAGGTGCATTGAAATTTAAATTAATTTAAATTTAAAAGTTGGTACAAATTGGAATATGAGTTCATTGACGTTTGGAATTTATATAACTTTTAATGACTTGAAGATATACAAATCTAATATTATTTTTTGATAACTTGATACCAAAAATTTGTAAATTGTAGGTATTTTGATCATCTGTATTAATACAATTTTTTAAATTTTATAACGAATAAAATATTGAAATTTTCAAGATTTATCCACAAATTTCTGTTTTTTTTATGATTTGCGATACTCTACATGCAATATTGGACATCCGGAGAATTGAAAAGTTTTTTTTTCATTTAAATCAATAACAGCCCTGTTTATAGATTACATTTATTTTATTTATTTCAAGCAATCTATACATATATCTTTGATGAATAATTTGATCTCTGTTTCCGAACTTCTATGTAAGTCGGGTTGCCTTCTTTCTCTGCACTAAATAAACCATAAGGATTTATGATGTAACTCTTAGTATTTGAGAAATAATTTAGCAAAAAAAAAGATAAAATTTTTTCCTACATAAATTTTAATTTGTTAATTTTAAATTATGCAATTCTTTATTACAATATTAAATATAATAAACAAATTAATAATGTTCTAAAACAAGTATTAAAGTAAATTTCTTATTTCTTCAAAATAAAAGAGAGAATTTTTGAAACATAATATAAATATTATATAATTTTTTTTTAATATATTGAATGTTTTAAAAATAAAATAAATTAGTTTAAAAATGATATTAGATTAAACTACATATCTTTTAAAAATAAAATGTAAGAAACTACTTGGTAAATAAATTATATTTACTTATTTAATTTTAAATCATACATTTTTTAAACCACGTTTTTTTTTCTTATAAAAAAAAAGATATACATTTGTCTGTGTAGCATAAAATACATACAATTTATTGACAACATTTTCAGAAAAAGCTGTCTCAAATTCGACCAATTCAGATAAAAATTCTAAACATGACAGTTAAATTTCAAAAATATTTGTTAACATGCCCAAGTTATTAAATATTTAACAAAAAAGATCTATAAAAACGATTTAGCTTTCAAGAAAGTGCAACATTCGCAATTTACAAAATTTTTTCCACGACATTTGTAGAAAAATTTAATTTTTCTTCCGTCAATAAGCACAAAGTTTCTTATTTCTGATCTAAATTTGTTAAATATTTGATAACATGCACAAGTTATTGAATATTAAACAAAATAGACCAATAAGAACGATTTACCTATCGTGAAAGTGAAAAATTCACATTTTACAAAGCTTTTTCCACGACATTTGTAGAAAAATTTAATTTTTGCTTCGGTCAATAAGCACAAAGTTTCTTATTTCTGATCTAAATTTGTTAAATATTCGATAACATGCCCAAGTTATTAAATATTTAACAAAATAGACCAATAAGAACGATTTACCTATCGTGAAAGTGAAAAATTCACATTTTACAAAACTTTTTCCACGACATTTGTAGAAAAATTTAATTTTTGCTTCGGTCAATAAGCACAAAGTTTCTTATTTCTGATCTAAATTTGTTAAATATTCGATAACATGCCCAAGTTATTAAATATTTAACAAAATAGACCAATAAGAACGATTTACCTATCGTGAAAGTGAAAAATTCACATTTTACAACACTTTTTCCACGACATTTGTAGAAAAATTTAATTTTTGCTTTGATCAATAAGCACAAAGTTTCTTATTTCCGATCTCAATTTGTTAAATATTCGATAACTTGTGCATGTTATCAAATATTTAACAAATTTAGATCAGAAATAAGAAACTTTGTGCTTATTGACTGAAGCAAAAATTAAATTTTTCTACAAATATCGTGTAAAGAATTTTGTAAACTACGAATTTTCCACTTTCTCGTAAGCTAAAACGTTTTTATAGATCTAATTTTTTAAATATTTAATTACTTGGTCATGTTATCGAATATTTAACAAATTTAGATTAGAAATAAGAAACTTTGTGCTTATTGACCGAAGCAAAAATTAAATTTTTCTACAAATGTCGTGGAAAAAGTGTTGTAAAATGTGAATTTTTCACTTTCACGATAGGTAAATCGTTCTTATTGGTCTATTTTGTTAAATATTTAATAACTTGGGCATGTTATCGAATATTTAACAAATTTAGATCAGAAATAAGAAACTTTGTGCTTATTGACCGAAGCAAAAATTAAATTTTTCTACAAATGTCGTGGAAAAAGTTTTGTAAAATGTGAATTTTTCACTTTCACGATAGGTAAATCGTTCTTATTGGTCTATTTTGTTAAATATTCAATAACTTGTGCATGTTATCAAATATTTAACAAATTTAGATCAGAAATAAGAAACTTTGTGCTTATTGACGGAAGAAAAATTAAATTTTTCTACAAATGTCGTGGAAAAAATTTTGTAAATTGCGAATGTTGCATTTTCTTGAAAGCTAAATCGTTTTTATAGATCTTTTTTGTTAAATATTTAATAACTTGGGCATGTTAACAAATATTTTTGAAATTTAACTGTCATGTTTAGAATTTTTATCTGAATTGGTCGAATTTGAGACAGCTTTTTCTGAAAATGTTGTCAATAAATTGTATGTATTTTATGCTACACAGACAAATGTATATCTTTTTTTTTATAAGAAAAAAAAACGTGGTTTAAAAAATGTATGATTTAAAATTAAATAAGTAAATATAATTTATTTACCAAGTAGTTTCTTACATTTTATTTTTAAAAGATATGTAGTTTAATCTAATATCATTTTTAAACTAATTTATTTTATTTTTAAAACATTCAATATATTAAAAAAAAATTATATAATATTTATATTATGTTTCAAAAATTCTCTCTTTTATTTTGAAGAAATAAGAAATTTACTTTAATACTTGTTTTAGAACATTATTAATTTGTTTATTATATTTAATATTGTAATAAAGAATTGCATAATTTAAAATTAACAAATTAAAATTTATGTAGGAAAAAATTTTATCTTTTTTTTTGCTAAATTATTTCTCAAATACTAAGAGTTACATCATAAATCCTTATGGTTTATTTAGTGCAGAGAAAGAAGGCAACCCGACTTACATAGAAGTTCGGAAACAGAGATCAAATTATTCATCAAAGATATATGTATAGATTGCTTGAAATAAATAAAATAAATGTAATCTATAAACAGGGCTGTTATTGATTTAAATGAAAAAAAAACTTTTCAATTCTCCGGATGTCCAATATTGCATGTAGAGTATCGCAAATCATAAAAAAAACAGAAATTTGTGGATAAATCTTGAAAATTTCAATATTTTATTCGTTATAAAATTTAAAAAATTGTATTAATACAGATGATCAAAATACCTACAATTTACACATTTTTGGTATCAAGTTATCAAAAAATAATATTAGATTTGTATATCTTCAAGTCATTAAAAGTTATATAAATTCCAAACGTCAATGAACTCATATTCCAATTTGTACCAACTTTTAAATTTAAATTAATTTAAATTTCAATGCACCTTAATTCAATAATATTAATTAATTTCCATATTCACAATAATCCTTCCTTTGGTAATATTCTTACAAGATTTTTAAGAGATTTTACTTTCATTTTTATATTATAATTTATTATTTTTACAACATTTTTAAAATTTTTTCTCCGTTTAGGTATTTTTGATATTTTTTTTTTGGTATTTGTCTCTGTTCTTTTTAGGATTTTCTTTAATTTTCTTCTTTTTATAAAAATTATTTAATATTATATTACACAGTTTTCTTATTTATACATTCATTAAACTTTTTATTACGTTAATTTTAATAATTATTTCTATACTTTTAAAAGTAAATACACTTATTTTTTTGTAAATTTATTCAATTTCTTTTCACATCTTGTCTATTTCTTGAGAGTTTTTTTTACAAACTTACTTACTTATTCTTTTTTACTTTTTACATTTTTTACAGTTTGTTAGATTAAGAAAAAAACATTTCTCCATTTTCTTCCTGTTCATTTAATTTTTTTGATATTACACTATTTTTTTAGTCCTTTCTTGCGTTTTAATTATTTCTTTAATTTTTACGTTATGTATAAAATATTTATCGAATGCTCTGTTTATTTAATTTTAAAAAATTAAAAGAAACACTTATTTCAGTTCCTATACAATATCTATTTCCCATCTCCTCTGTAAGTCGGGTTGCATTCTTCTGATAAACTAAATAAGCTCTACTGTTTTTCCTTCAACTCTTAGATTTTAAAAAATATTTAAATTGTTTAGAAATTATTAATGCATGATTTACAATAAATAATGTACTTGTCGCATTTGAATGGTTTAAATTATTTTAAATGCGTCTTTTCAATAGAGCTAATTACACTTGAAATAACAAACAACTTTTATTTTTTGTACAAAGTTAGCAAAATTATGTTTGGAACTTGACATTAATTTTTTATATTAAATTTTTACAATTAATATCTAAACATTGAATTTTATAAATAGGTTGATTAATATAATGAATATAATGTACGCCTGTCTATAATTTCAAAGGCGGCGCCGTGTGAATTATAGTACCCGAAAATGCCGTATCAGAACAGCGCACGACAAACTATATTCTGCTACATTGTTTGACATTTTCATTGATGAGATTGAAAAAAATTTACTTTTCTCGAGAGATTGACGCGATTTAAAAACTTAAATACCAAAAACAAAAAAAGTGAAAAAAAGCTAATTAAATTTAAATTTACACTACGATGACCATTTGTGGAAAAAGTGTCGGGTTTTGACGAAAAAAATTGTCAAAGTGGGAATCAGTGACCCTGTAATAAGAGGGTTATTGAGCAAGCGTTTTGGCTAGTTGAGCAAGACCTCTGCTGAATTGTCCAAACGAAATATGGACAATTGGGCTGGTTGCTCATTCACCCAATGCATTGAGTCCAATAATCCACAAGGTATTTCGAGCTTAAAACTGGAGAAAAAGCGACTTAATATTGATAAAACACTAAGAAACGATAAATTAAGCATAAATACACAAAATTAGATAATAAAAATACGTATATTAAGAATAAATAACATTTTCGAAAAGACGTGATTTATTGACACACAGGGAGCAGAACACCTGACTAGCAAAATAGACGTAGCCAATCACAATTTAGTCTCTCGCGGTAGAAAGATTTTGATTGGCTACGTCTATTCTGCTAGTCAGGTGTTCTGCTCTCTGAGTGTCAATAAATCACGTTTTTTCGAAAATGTTATTTATTCTTAATATACGTATTTTTATTATCTAATTTTGTGTATTTATACTTAATTTAACGTTTCTTAGTGTTTTATCAATATTAAGTCGCTTTTTCTCCAGTTTTAAGCTCGAAATACCTTGTGGATTATTGGACTCAATGCATTGGGTGAATGAGCAACCAGCCCAATTGTCCATATTTCGTTAGGACAATTGAGCAGAGGGCTTGCTCAACTAGCCAAAACGCTTGCTCAATAACCCTCTTATTACAGGGGAGTGAAGTGTCAAGTGATTTTGTATTTCCTCGAGAGACTGACGCGATTTAAAAACTCATATGCCAAAAACAAAATAAGTGAAAAAGTGCTAATTAAATTTAAATTTTCACTACGATTTTCATTTTCGGAAAAAGTGTCTGGTTTTATTGGAAAAAATTGCCAAACATGGAACATCATTGTAGGTTGTTTTCATCACACGAATTTCCTCGAGACACTAAAGCTCAGGAAATACTTGATTTATCAAAAGTAAGTATTTTTCTGAATCTTTATTTCAATAGATCTTGCAGTACGATGTTCTTTTGTGGGAAAAGTGTTGGACTTTGTCGCAAAAAATTCCTAAGTCTTCAAAACGCATGGGGGCAGTCTTTGAGAACCACTGCTCCCCCCTACAGATTCTCTGCGGACTCTGTGTCTCCAACGGCCTTAAATAAGTTCAGTGAGGCAAAAGCAGGGGATCAAACATAAACACAATGAGTTAAATTCTCAAGAAGTGTTATCACTACTCACACAATGAACAGAGTATATAGAGTCACAGTTTATCGTCTAACACGAGTTTTAATAATAGTCGGGATTCCTTGACGAAGCACCAGGACAAGATCCGTTTCTCCATTTTGTCGACGATTTAGTAGTTGATTCTTAACTGACTTGATTTCTTCTCCCAGTAAGAAGGAGGAAATTGAAAAAGATTGGAATTTTATGATTTTCGAAGAAAAAGTCAAATTATGTAATCTTTTTTAATACGTTTTCTGTCCAATCCATTTGTATCCGGTGATAACACCTACTTTTATCCGCAAATCAATCCTTATTAATATGGGTTCAAATATTTGTCAATCCAAATTAATCCCTTTATAAATACAGAAAATAAAATGAATATTTTTTAATGTCCGCAGTTCAGGTTATTCAATACAAATGAATCCCTTTATAATGAAATCAAAATTTTTGAAAAATCAATATTTTTGAAGACCTACAGTTCAGATTTAATTAATCCAATTGAAACCTTTTATAATTAAAAAAATGATATGAATATTTTTTAATACCTACAGCTTAGATTATTCAATACAAATAAATCTCTCTATAATAAAATTTAAATTAAAATAAAACTAATATTTTTAAATACCGACAATTCATTTCATCTCTACATGTGATTGAAACTTAATATTTGATAAATTTTTATTTATTTCAGATGAACTCATTTATAATGCGTCTTCGGCGCAAAATTATACACCGTTTTTATACACTGTTGCATCTTAAGATATTTCTCTTCCAGTTATAGGTACTTAAAAAAATCGATTCTCTATGGATTAATGGATTTTCTTTAAATTGTGAGAAAACGTTATTTTATATGTTGCTTCTATCTAATTAAGATTTCAGGACCCTTTACCGTCTAAAATTTGAGATATTCTTGTTCGAAATTTCAATTTTTTATCATTTTGCATGTAAAATTGAAATTTCGAACAAGAATATCTCAAATTTTAGACGGTAAAGGGTCCTGAAATCTTAACCAGATAGAAGGCACATATAAAATAACGTTTTCTCACAATTTAAAGAAAATCCATAAAAAACTATTTTTTCAAGTATATAACTGCAAGAGAAATACCTTAATTGTGGGTTAAAAGCGAAAAATACGTAAATTTGAAGATAATTTTTAGTGATCTTTATAATTTATTAAGACGTGGATGAAAGTTTCTTAAAAGTGTTCATTAATAAAATTTTTTGTTACTTAAATATTATTCTTGAATACATTTTAAAGAATTTAAATTAATCATCTTTTGAAGCTTTTTTAATCTGAATTAGTGGTTTTCTACTATTGAATTAGTGAAAGGTGAGCTACTATTAAATAGTAATAATTTTACTAATTTTTTAGTAGAAAACTACTTATTGAAACAGTGAAACTTTAACATTTCAATTAGTAGTTTCCTACTATTTCAATTAGTAGTTTTTTATTAAAATTAGTAGTTTTCTACTAAACAAATTAGTAAAATATTACTAATTTTACTAATTTGTTATTAATTTTTCCACTTATCAATAATTTATTAATAGAAAAACACTAATTTAGATTTAGAGAGAAAGTTATTAATTTTGTTTAGACTTTATTAAAAAAATCTTTTTTGAAATCTGTATTGACAGTGTGTAATTTTTAAAATAAAAACACAACTTCAATGTATGCTCAGTCAACATCATTCTTCAACTTAAACTTAAGAATAAAAGAACACAAAGATGATGTTTATGAATCACCTAATAAATGGACTGCTCTTACCGAATATGCCTGTTTTAAGGACCATACTTTCGATTTTGATAAGTAAAATTGAGGCAAAAATTTTAGACAGAACGGGAAATTATAAAAAACGTATGATCCTTAAATGAATTAACGGATACAACAGCAGTTAACGAACGTAATGACACTTACAACTTATCTGTTTTTTACCAAGCAATTTTATAGTTTTAATCTCAGCAATATTTCTGTTTATATTTTCACGAGTATTTTCATTTACATCGTCACAAAAATGTTTCTCGAGGTCTCTAAAATCTTGACCCCTTCATAACAATGCACCCACACAAACAAGTTTTTTTTCCTATCGAGACAACTAAAACTTTTCTTGAACCCTCGCTTGATCCTTTTATGACTTTTAACATGTGTTTCATCTCAACTGTCACTTTCCTTGTAAACTCAGTTTTCGTTAAATTTTGATCCGGTCACACGTACCAAAAACGCTCATTCAAAACTTAAAATAAATTATACTGACAAAATTTTTTTCGGTTTTCATTATAAAAACTATAAAAACGGTTGTGAAAGTGCTATATGGACTGCCAGACTTCTGGATAGAAAAATGGATACTATTACTAAGTAAATTTTAGGTACATATTATTTTCGTATTTTACACCACAAATTATTAGCAATAGCTATAATATTTAATAGTTAATTATTTCGTCATATTGTAATTTTCTTTTAATATCAATTATTTTCTTGAAATTTCCATTTAATTCTTTAATTTTCAATTTATTTCTTCAATTTTTAATTATTTTCTTTAATTCTCAAATATTTTCTTTAATTTTTAATTATTTTGATCAATTTTCAATTAATTCCTCAATTTCCAATAATTCCCGGACTTTTTCAATTATTTTTTACACTCATAAAAATTGTTTTGAAATTGCAAATCAATTATTCAATTCTAGAATTCTTCATTTCTCAGTTATTTTCTTCAAATTTAAATTCCACTTTTCAATTTTCAGTTATTTTATTTAATATTAAAAATTATCGCTTTTTTCTATTATTTTGTTCGATATCATTAAGTTTCTTTAATTTTAAATACAATTATTCAATTATGTTCTTTAATTTTTAATGCCATTCTTCAATTTTTATTTCCAATCTTCAGTTTTCAATTTTTTCTTCTAAGATATATTCATTAATTCTCGGCTTTTTTCAATTACTCTTTTTCAATTTTTAAGTATATTCTTTCAATTTCAATTCCATTCTTCAATGTTTAATTGCTTTCTTCTATTTTCAATTACTTTTTTACAATTTTAATTATTTTTTTCGATTTTCAATCCAGTTGTTAAATGGCAATTATTTCAACAATTATTTCAATAATTTTCTAAATTTTCAATTTACAATTATTTTCTTTACATTTAATATTACTTGTTTCATTTTTTCAATTATTTTTTTCAGTTGTCTATTAATCTAGTTATTTTTTAATTTTCTTTTTACTTGACAATTATTTTCGTCATTTTCACATATTTTCTTCATTTTTTCAATTACTCTAGTTATTTTTTAACTTCAATTTTTAATTATTTTCCGCAGTTTTCAATTAATTCCTACAATTTTTCAATTTTAAATTATTAACTAAAAATTTTATAATTATTCTTTGATTTTATAAATTACTAGCTTTCGAGCCCGCCTTCGGCGGGCATCGAAATCTAGTGGCGTGCCATCAACAGTATTTTTTTGACCAAAAATATTCTCTGACTGAAAGTATTTTTTAAAGCATGCATTTTCCGACAGAAAGTATTTTTTGACAAAAATTATTTTCATGCAGGTGTTTGAAACAAATTTGGGTGTATTTCGCAGCCTTAAACCTCAAATCTTTTTGATACTTCGTATGCTTACGTAATTGATCGCTGTTTACAAATATCATAGTGAAAAGTGTGTGTATATGTGAGTATGTGTTTGTGTGTATATGTGTGTGTATATATATATGTATATATGCATGTTTATGTGTATGTATGTACGTGTATGTGAAAATGTGACTTAGTTGTATATCTCAGCTTTTAATAATATTTTCTAAAATTTTTTTTATACATCTAAGTAGAGTGACACTCTAATACTCTGCCAAATTTCACCTGAATCGGCTGAGCGTTTTAAGTGATGCCCGGACAAAAAATCCTGGACAGACAGACAGAATTTTTTTTTTTTGCATTTTCGCTATTCTTATCACTTAAAACGAAAAAGTATGTAAAATTTTTTGAGTTTGGCGCAATGTACAGACAAAATGTTGATTTTATTTATATAGATTTTGTTGAGTTGCGTGTTAATCTAGCCATATTTTGAATTGTGTTTTCAGTTGTCATTTATTTTCGTCATTTTGTAATTTTTTTCAGTTATCAATTATTATTTTTTAAAATTTTAATTAATTCTTAAATTTTCGATGTATTTCTTCAGTTCTCAATTTATTTCCTCAATTCTTTAATTTTCAATTTATTTCTTCAATTTTTAATTATTTTCTTCAATTCTCAAATATTTTCTTTAATTTTAAATTATTTTGATCGATTTTCAATTAATTCCTCAATTTCCTATAATTCTTGGACTTTTTCATTATTTTGTACACTCATAAAAATTGTTTTAAAATTGCAATTATTCCTACAATTTTCTAATTTTTCAATTTGCAATTATTTCTTAAATTAATATTTCTTGTTTAATTTTTCAATTATTTTTTCAGTTGTCTATTAATCTAGTTATTTTTCGACTTTTGTTTTCAATTGACAATTATTTTCGTCATTTTTCAACTATTTCCTTCAATATTATTAATCATTTTCCGTAGTTTTCATTTATTTCCTACAATTTTTCAATTTGCAATTATTACACTGAGAAAATAAGTTGATTAAATACAACCAATTTTTGATTAAATTTAGCAGAGAGAGTTTGTTGATATAGCACCTGCAATGCACTTAATTGATTTTAGCAGAGCATATGCTCCGGTATCCTAGAAGTTGATTGTCATTGCCGGTGTTTTGTTTGTTTTGTCCCGAGGAACCTAACCTAGAAATAAAGCTGCTTTGCTAGAGGCTTATTTTCTCACTGTATCTTAAAATTTTATAACTATTCTTCGATTTTTTAAGTTATTTTGATCGGTTGTGTATTAATCTAGCCATCTTTGAATTTGTTTTCAATTGTCAATTATTTTTGCCATTTTGTAATTTTGTTGTTTATTATCAATTATTTTTTTCAAATTTTCAATTTATTTCCTCCATTTTTACTATTTTCTTCAATTTCAATTATTTTTATCGATTTTCAATACAGTTGTTCAATTTACAATTAGTATTTCCAACAGTTATTCCTATAATTTTTCAACTCTTTTGTTTAAAATTAAAATTTATTGTTAAAATTTTTAACTATTCGTTTCAATTGTGTAATTATGTAGCTATTTTTCGACATTTGTTTTCAAATGTCAATGTATTTTTGTCATTTTTCAAATATATTCTTCAATTTCGTAAGTTTCATTATTTGAATTTGCAAAAAGGCCGTAGCCGGATAAGCATGTGTCTGCGGCCCCCGCTCGGATTTCGTCCATATTCATAGGATTGAGTACCCTTATAATGAAACTTTTTTCGCCAAGTATTAACTTTTGAAATTATTTTTTAAAAGTTATGGCACTTTTTTGAAAAAAATTAAATTTGATTTTTTCTTAAGTGGATGAATCGATTTATTCGGGAAAAAATATGTTATAAGGGAAGCAAAAATGCATTTAAAAAAAAATTGGCGATTAATTTTGGGCAGGGTAAGGGGTAGAAAAAAACATTTTTACTTTCTATAATTTTTTTTTCATAGTAGTTGACTTGGAACAATCACCATATTTTTTGTTACATCCCTTTTCATCTAAAAAGAAACACATATTTTAGGCAGCTCGATCTGAAGGGTACTTGACTGTGAAAATTAAAAAAAACTGATTTTTGGCCCCTAAAATACATGGTATATCATGGAAAGGAGGGGCCAACCTATTTTTTACTTGAGCTTTTACTTCCTATCTCGTTAATGAGCGCACCGAAATAAATTATGAACATACGAGTCATATATTATTAAAATTTAGCCAATTACATTATATGTTTTCTGAGTAGTAATTGAGATTTTGCATTAGATTTGAACAATTATTGTGTTTTATCGCTTCTGCAGACACATAAAGCAAATCATCTTTTTATTAAAACATATTTCAGATAGCTGATGAATATACGAAGTGTTAG